>JAUEJJ010000021.1:1206445-1234071 GCA_032164275.1 Synergus coniferae | reverse complement strand
ATATGAATCATCGCAGAAATTATTTATCTTATCAATTTTCATAACGTTGATAATGAGTTCCTTTAAATTTTGTCACAAAAAATTCCTACAGAACTTCCTAAATGCTATCTTAGAGAATATATATTTTAAGGAATGATTGAATGCATTTTTAAAATTCATATTTTTTATTACTTTCTACTGAAAGTTTTTTCATTTCTTTTTTTATGGTAGCATTATTTTCGAGCCTTATTTATTAGCTTAAGGAACGTCAATTTATTTAAAGTTAAGTAAACTGTTACAACTTAAGTCTAAAAAATAAATTTTGCGATTTCTAGGTATCAAGGCTCGTGATTTTACATGAAGAAGCCGAAGATGGAAATGCAATGCCAGATTTGTCAAGGCCTGTTCAGGCTGTTAGCATGGCTGTGGCAAATCTTGTAAAGGTAATCATCTATCTTAAATAAAATTAACTAACTAACTTACATAAGGTTAATTGATACTTACAAGTTTTTATAACATTTTTTTACAGGTCGGAAAGGAAACTATAAATTCATCAGATGATGCCTTACTTAAGCAAGATATGCCTGGGTCACTCCAACGAGTTGAGGGAGCTTCTCGTCTTTTAGAAGAAGCTTCAGTTATGCTTAAACAAGAACCTTATTCTGGTCCTGCAAGGTGCATGTTTTCTAAAAGCAAATTTTGCAAATTCACGAATATTTGAAGCACAATTTCAATTATCTTATTATCAATTTATTTTATTTCAGAAAAAAATTGATTGAGGGTTCCCGAGGTATATTACAAGGAACAAGTTCACTTTTGTTGTGTTTCGACGAGAGCGAAGTGCGTAAAATTATTCGAGAATGTAAACGAGTTCTGGATTACTTAGCAGTATCAGAAGTGATTGAAACGATGGAAGATCTGGTTCACTTTTTGAAGAACCTCAGTCCCTGTCTTAGCAAAGTATCCAGGGAAGTAAGTGCTCGTGAAAAGGAATTAACCCATCAAGTCCATCGCGAAATTTTAGTTCGCTGCCTTGATCAGGTAATTATGTACATAATTTCTTTGAATTAGTCTTCAAAAAGAACGCACTAACTGAATAATTTTTTTGCAATTTATTTTTCCAGGTTAAAACACTGGCCCCAATTCTTATTTGTTCAATGAAAATCTTTATTCACATCATTTCTCACGGTGGCAAAGGAGCAGAGGAGGCAGCTGAAAATCGAAATTACCTTACTGGCCGAATGTCCGATGAGTTGAATGAAATTATTCGCGTCCTTCAATTGACGACCTACGATGAAGAAGAGTGGGATGCTGACCACTTGACGGTATATATTAATTACGTACTAGCAGAAATTTACTCGATGTTATCCACAATTTTAAGAGATTTCAAGTAATTTTAAGGAATTTCGCGAGATTTTAAAAATATTTTAAGGGATTTCCTAGAGATTTTAAGAACATGTGATACTTTACCATAAGAACAATTTAGTTACTCCAACTTTACACTCGCAACTTATAAATATTTTTTACTAAAACTAGTTTTAGTGAACGATTTGGGTTCTTTTCATGTTTTTAAGAGAAATGTTCACCATACAATTATTTAAATTTTGTTTAAAAATCGCCAGGTTTTGAAGAAAGCCCAAAGTGCGATAGAGTCAAGAATAAGGGAGGCTTTCGATTGGCTTGACAATGGAAGTGCTTTGCGAGGAGGAGTTGGAGAAAAGAGTATTCGACAAATTATAGATCAGGCTCAGCGATTAGCAGATCGTTACCTTCCACCTTCTCAAGCTGAACCATTGGCGAAATTAGCTGGTGAAATTACAACAATGACGAATGCTCTTTGTGAACTTCGTCAACAAGGAAAAGGTCTGTCTTAAAACGATTAAACTCGTTTATTTATAATCGTTTAATTAATTTATTTTAGAACTCATGTTAATTATTTTGCTTTGTACAGGAAATACTCCTCAGGCGGAAGCACTAGCTCGAGGAATAAAGGAAAAGTTGAACCAGCTTCGTTCGAACGTTGCATCTGCTCTTGTGGCAGCTGATAAATCTGGAACTGTTCAAGCAGCTCATACAGTCGCTGGTCGACTTGAACAAGCCAACAAGTGGCTTCTCAATCCTCAACATGACGACAAAGGACTGGGTCGCAAAGCTATTGCCCTGATTGTTCACGAAGGAAAGAAGGTAAAGGATTTTTAGTTTTGTTAGTTTGAAATTGTAATTTTGAGCTTTCTAATATTCTTTCTTCCTCTCGTATTGTTACAAACGGATAGAATCATCAACTCGTGGATGTAAGTTTATTCGATAGTGTTAAAATTGATGTTAAATAGGTTGTCGATTAAAACTAACTTATTTGTACATATTTGAGAAAATAAATTTAATTTTAAGAGGTCGAAAGCAAACTTCAAATTTGAAAGTGTCCATCGAATCGACACCCTGTTAACATTGAATTGATTGAATTTTGTTCGTGATTGTGCTTGAAATATTCTATTATCCTCATATAGTCATAGTCTTTGTGATTTGTTCAATTTGTATTTTTATTTCCATTTTAGAACTCTTGATAATAATTGATAAACTTTATGTAAATCCAGGTAGCAGATGGTCTTCCTGGTATACACAAAGCCGAGATTCTTCAATTATGTGATGAGGTCGAGAACCTTTCACGGCAGCTAGAAGATCTCTGCAATCGCGGACAAGGATCGAGTCCCCAAGCTCAGGAAATTGCTCGCCAATTGTCCCACAAACTTCACGAATTGAAGAACAAAATACAACAAGCCGTTGTTTCTCGTGTTGTTGAGGACTTCATCGACATCACGACTCCTCTCAAACAATTCACAGAAGCCGTCCTCGCTCCTGAAGGAACTCCAAACAGGGAGCAAAACTTCAACGATAAAACTCTAGCTCTTCAAACTTTTTCAAACAGGGCTGCAAAAACCGCCAGGATGGTCGCTGCAGGTGGTAGTGGAGGAAATAAAAAATTAGCAGAAGCTCTGACAGCTAGTTCTTCCCAAATTGAATCTCTGACACCACAGCTGGTGAACGCTGGGCGTATCCGGATGACTTATCCTGAAAGTAAGGCAGCTGATGAGCATTTCGAGAATTTAAGGCAACAATATGCGGATACGATTCAGAGAGTCAGGGCGCTTTGTGATGAAGCAACTGATAGTGGAGCTTTTATTAAAGCATCTGAGGAGCAAATGCAAAAGCATTCTTTCCTTTGTGAAGATGCTATTGCCAAGAATAATCCTCAAAAAATGGTGGATAATACTTCTGCAATCGCAAGATTGGCAAATAGAGTTATTCTTGTTGCTAAGCAGGAAAGCGATAATAGTGAAGATCCTGCTTTTATTGAAAGAGTCAATCGAGCAGCTGATGCTCTCCAAAATGGTAATTTGTTTTAATCCACTTTTTCTTCAATTTGGGAGTTAAAAAGGTGAGAAATACGTGTAATTAAAATTAAAAATTACGTGTAATTCTTTTTCAGCTGTTGCTCCAATGGTCCAAGATGCTAAGAGGGTTGCAATGAACACAAACGACGGACCTGCAGTATCTAAATGGAGAGAAAGCAATCGCAACGTATGTTTTTGTATTTCTTAGGCAATTCTAATGATCAGGGTCTAATGGTCGTAATTGTTCTTAATTATTGATTGTTGTTTTTCTAGCTTATGGGAGCAGTTGGTCAAGTACGTAAGGCAGTCACTGCTGATTCCGACCTCATTCAATCACCTAGCTTCTCTCAACTTCACATTGGAGATGGTAAGTCGATTTTACACATTTTCATTCTAAGCAATTTAATTCTGGCTTTACAACCACTTTGGAAGTTTATTTATAGTTACTAAAAATGAAGATACATATTTAGAATTTGTCATTTTATTGTACATACCACGCTTGTAGTTTAGATTCTAGACAATCGCACCTTAATCGTAACCAACGATTGTTGAAAGATGTTCGACATTTAGTTCTAAATTACAGTCTTTTTTTCATTTCAGTTTGGTAGATAATGCTTTTAGGAATCAGAATTAGGAATTTTTGTTTAAAAAAGCAATAGATTTATTTATTAAATAATCCAATTAGTGAAAAAAGGATCTGAAATTAATTTCGAAGCGGTCATTATATTCGAAAGGTAGAAAATTATAGAACATCTTTTTTTACAGACCAGCAACTAACAAGCAAACCATACAATTACTTCACAGAAAAAGGTATCTACTTTTGTACGAAAGTAAATTTGCATGCTCGAGTTCGTTTTCAATCAAATTTCGTAATTTTTTAAATCAATATTTCGTAGCTAACTGAAAGATCTGTGATGCTAAAAAGGATCTTAATACTTTGTTTATCTTGAATTTCTTGCCTGATAAAAAATAAGGATTGAATTCAATTTTTTTTGTCTTATTCTACTTCTTCAGAATTTTATAGTCTTTCAATTGTTGGGTGCATGAATATTCCCCAAATGATGGAAAATTGAATTTGGGGAATATTCATGCACCCCTTCAACTGTTGAATTTTTTTTTATTATAAAATTAGGAGCTCAAAACTATTTCTACCATTTAGTAATTCATAAATTATTAGGAAAGGTTTTAATAAATATTTTCAAGTGTAAATCTTCAAAAAATCGAATTTTCCGACTACAGCGATGAGTTATTTGAATTTTCCCACCCTCAGGCTTGCCAATGAAAAATAAAATAAAACAATAATTTGCACTAATGCAACAATTTTACAGCAGGATATTATTTTATATTCTTTCTATGAAAGTTTGAACAATAATTAGGTTTCGTAACAAAATATTTTCTACATAAATAATAAAACTCTGATAAAACGTATAGTCCAGAAATTAATATTTGTGAAATCGGTCAAGTTTTTCTTGTTGTTGGTACGCCTGACAAAATTCAAAATGGCCGAATTGGGTGGAATTGTCAACAGTCAATGTCAATAGTCAACAGAATCAGGATTTTCAACAATTTCAACTAACAATAAAACGAAATGTTTTTCAAAGGATAACTGCTTTTAAATTAAGAAAAAAGGTTTTCTTATTATTTCACGAAAGTTTTGGCACCAAATAACCAAAAATGCAATCAACAAATGGTAAATATAATTGAGAAAATACTGAAATTACTTCTTAAGAGGTTATATCATTCTCTTATAAATTTTAACGTGGTTTTAACAAAACAAACTCTTCTAGCGAATGGAGTTGCTTCAGAATGTATTCAAATTAAAGAAGAATTGGAAATAATTGACAATGACGATGTGTGTATGCAAGTTACCGCAGTGAAGAAAGAAAATAATTGCAGTCAACCTTCGCTTGCAAATCATAATACCAAAGTTGCGTTATTTAGCAGAAAATGTAGTGCCCGATTGAAGGAAAAAATGATTAAAAAAAGGCAACTAACAGCAGAACTTTTGTTGAACACAAGTCCGAAAAAATCGGAACCTTTGAAAACATACAAAAAATTAAAAAAGGTAGAATGGGCTGTGGCAAAAAAGCAGAAAATTGTTCATCCTAGGAATCATAAGAAATTAATACCAAATGTATTAAAAAGTCAAGAAGCAAGTACAATGCTGAATAATCCTGTAGTTGAAGCAAGTAAACTTATAAATAACAATAAAACAAGTAACAAAGAGAGATTATTAATAAAAGAGGAAGCAGAAGAAGAATGCCCCGTTGATGATTTACTTCTAACAGAACTAACAGAGCTAGATAAAAGACGACAACTTAATGAAGCTCTTTATCAATGGTTTTTACGTGAAAGATATCGAGGTACGCTTGTTAATGATCCTATGATACAACAAAAAGCTATTATTTTAAAAAATAAAATTGGAGGAAGTGATTTTACTCCGACGAACGAGTGGCTTCAACAGTGGAAATTAAGGTATTATAACTTGAAATTAAGTAATCCTTATTTTCAAGGTGGCTGTCAGTCAGGATAAAAGATGGGTATTCTTTAATAAAACTAAAAAATATTTTTTATGTTTTCAAATTACACTTAAAAATTTTGAAAATATTTTGAATCTTTTTGAAATTCCTTTAAAAATCCTTAAAATCACTGGAAATCTATTTACAACATAATCGTAACTTCTTTTTTATGATAGGATATTTTAAAAATAAATAAACATATAAAAAAAACATTTTAAGCTCATAAAATTTTGCGGTCACCTTTTTTTAAATTTTCTCATAAAGAATAGATTTTCCCCTACTTTCTTCATATTTTAATTCAGGTACGATGTCAAACCATGTCCGGAAACTGTGACAGACGACAAAGGAGCCTTAGAATTTATCAAAAAACTGAAAAACCTGATTAAGACTGAAGGTTTCACAACAGAACAAATTTTTAACTGCGGCGTGACTGGCTTAAATTATCGACTACTTCCTACAAAAAAGTTGGACATGAAGCTCACAAAAGAGTGCATCACTCGCTATTGGGAAAATACGGATCGTTTGTCCTTCATGTGTTGCAGTAATGCATCAGGGACACTAAAATTTCCCCTAATGATTATCGGGACACTAGAAGATTCAAATAATACCAACATTACACTCCAAGATCTTCCAGTTTATTACGAAAGACATCCTAAAGGTTGGATAGATTCTAAAATTTTCACAAAATGGTACAAGTCCGTTTTTGTCCCTCAAGCTACGATGCACTTGAAAAAAAAAAATCTCCGTAGAAAAGTGTTGCTAATCTTGGATATTGCACCTTTCTATCCTCCAAAAAGAATTCTTGAAAATGATAAAGTCATGATTCTTTTTCTTCCGACTAACGTCAAGCCAATCATCCAACCGAATCAACGGTTTTTGGAGTATATAAAAACTCGATACAGATTTCATCTGTTTAGTATGATTTGCATTGAAACTAGGGTGTCAAAATCTAAAAGTTTTATTCAATGTTTAAAGGAAATTAAACTAGTCCAAGTTTTCAGTTTGCTTGCACACGCTTGGAATGATATTTCTCTTGTAAGTGATTCTTGGACTGATGTGCTAGCACTTACAACGCCTTGTAATATGGCGACTATGAAAGCTAATATAGGATATGATAAATTGAGGGTTTTGAATGGTAACTCCTTTTGGATGAAACAGCTTTTCAATATCTGTAGCACGATCGACGATTTGGAAAACGTTTGCAGAACTGATGTTGAACTTTGGTCTGAAAGAGATGACCAGACTATGTGCTCATTTGATGATCAGAATATTGTTGACGACGCTCTAAGAAACATGATAACTAACAAAGCTGTTATACTGAAAAATGATTTTGAAGAAAATGAAGATAAAAGTCTCACTGAAAATTTCGAAATTTCTCCAATGATTGAGACAACTACGAAGGAAACAGAGAGTGTAGAAAATTCCTGCCAAGATATTATCAGTGCCAATCAGTGTCAACAATATTTGACTGAAGTGATAAATTACTTTAAAATTCACAGTTTCAAGAATCCAGTTGCGGAGGAAGATATTAATGCTTTAGAAAGACTTAGAGAAAAAGCTTCTGAGGCGAAATTAGCGAACTATTGTTTTATTGATTGCGGATCCGTTAGTGCTAATGATAGGTGACGAAAATGAAAAGACAAACGTTTGCTCTAGTTTCGGAAAATTCAGATACGGAAGGTTTATCTTCAATATGAAGAAATAATGTTTCTTTAATTGAGTTGATAATGATTTAATTGTATCTAGACTTGAGATTATTTATAAATAAAATTGTAATACATTTTCTTAATTTTTGAATTCCGATGAAAGAAATATCTTTCTTTTAATTCTCTAAACCACCAGTTGGTGAACCTTTGAGGAATCAGCCCTCACCCAGCAATTTACGTGTCAATTCTCCCACGAGAAACCATAAACCAGAGCATCGATCCGTCAGCCCTTTGCCAAAATGGGCTCGTGGAGGTACTGAAAATTATAGAAATCAAAAGTATCAAAACATAATAACAGTCATCACAAATTGTCTACCTACTTTTTCACCTATTTTGAATTTGTTCACCTTATTTCACCTATTCTGGGAATTTGTCACATTTTCAACTTTTTTCTATTGACAAAGTTGAATCATATAAAAAATTATTGACATTGGTAATATAGGTTAATTCTGAATCATTTCCGTTTTGAAAAAATATTTTCCAGATAATTGAAACACTTATAAGGAAAGTTAATCTTTTAAAGTTGATTTCGGTTTTTATATTTCTTGTCACCTATTTTTATTTAAAAAAATCACATTTTCACATCTTTTAATGACAATAGGTACTGTGATGACTGCAATAAGGACTCATAGTCAAATTTTTAATTTCGTATTTTTTCTTAAAAGAAGAATAAAGTAAAGACATTTCCTTTCAAGGAGATCGCGTAAATTTACCGAAATTAAAAATCCCAAAATTCAAAATTCCCGAAATTGTAATTTTCCAACATTAAAAATTGTTTAACCCAGGTGTGAGGACCGAGGGTTAAAAGTTATTGTCAAAACTTTTGTTCAAAATTTTTAAGAGAAATTTTAAATAAAATTTTTAAGACATTTTGAATACAAATGTTTTACAGAAATTTTGAACAAAAGTTTTGGAAATAAATTATTGGTAACTTGATTCATCAGACTATAAGTCCTATTACTTTATTTTATTTACATTTTAGAAAAAAAATATATATTTTCGCTATTCCTGCGATTTTGGAAAGACAAATTCGAATCTTTTTTTCTGAGCTAGTGCCTTGCTAACATTTTTTTTTTGTCAGGAGATAATCCTGATCTCTTATACCAAGATCTGGCTTCTGCGGATGAATTAGAAAAGTCAGATCAAGCTAGAGGTAATTTTACTACGCTTCAATTTTATATTTTTATTTATTTTTTTTCGTAAACGGAATGCCATCAATTTATGTTTTCGATTTATTCATTTATTTATATGCTACATGCATGCAGCTTCTCCTCTGCGATATTTTTCGATATTGGGTCTACATGCGAAAAGAATTTGGAACAATATTCTTCAAAATACAAAATTTGATTGTTTTACGCAATCATATTTTTGTTATTATTTTTCAATCCTGCAACTGTTTTGTAAGATATAAGGCATGAAAATTTTGAGGAGAGAATATTAATAGGAATAGCTATAATAAGTACAACATATATTGTCGTTTTTTTTCTTCTCTTAATTTTCAACAGCAGAAAGTGTAAGTCGTAAGTATTTGGAAATTAACACTAGACCAATAAGATTAACAATTTTTAATTAAAATTACAAACATTAATATTATATAAGATTTTTTAAAGATCTAATCATACTGATTCTTAATGTTTAAAATAAAGATCAAGTAGCTAATTTTAGAAAGGATCACGTAATCACGAAATTAATTTTTATTTTTTGGTAATTATCAACTTTGAGAATTTTAAATTTCTGTAAATTTACGTGATCCTATTTTAGAATATGCTAATTAAAATACAAAAAATATAATTCATTCTCCACAAAATAAACCTTAAACTATTTGTTTCATCTCATTTGAAAATAACATCGTTAATCCTTTTACTAACTAAAGGCCTATTACAATTTTCAGAATAGCAAAAGTGCAACTAACGAGAAAAAATGTTCAGCATGAAAATTGTTTTGTACATTTATCCAAGAAGTACTTAGATTGCCTGAAAAAGTTAAATAGAAAAAATACATTGTTTTACAAAGAAATGTGAATTTAGAAGCTCAAGAATATTTTTTTCTTAAATTGAAAAAAATGTTCTGCTTTGCTTTTCCCCATTCAGCATGAGGCTGTTATTATCACGAGTTCATAATTATTATATTTCATTGAAACAAAATCTTTTTGCCGAAGAACCAAACTCACGAATGTGAAAAAATATTTTTTATATATTTTATATATTTTCACATTCGGAATTTTAGTTTTTCGGCAAAAAATGGCCCATTTCATCCTGGTGTATTTGGCTTGAAAATATGTAAATAACTTTCCTAATTTGATTGTTGTATATTGAATAGAAATGGCTCCTCCACGTCCACCTTTGCCCAGTGGAGACGTTCCACCACCAAGACCACCACCACCTGAGACTGATGACGAAGATGAGATGTTTATGCATGCCCCGCAACCTAATCAACCAATTATGGTACTTACCAGTCACAATTATATTTCCTGCCTTCAAATTTTTCGTAGAACCGCTGCAATTAATTAATTAATTTATATATATATATATATTTATAGATCAAATTAAAAACTGATTTTTTTTAGATGGCAGCTCATGGATTGCACCAGGAAGTACGTCAATGGTCAAGCAAAGATAATGAAATCATTGCTGCAGCTAAAAAAATGGCAATTTTGATGGGAAGATTGTCTGGTCTCGTTCGAGGAGAAGGTGGAAATAAGCGAGATTTGATAGCTTGTGCAAAGGCAATTGCAGAAGCTTCTCAAGAAGTGACTCGTCTTGCAAAAGAACTCGCCAGGGAATGTACTGACAAGCGCATACGAACGGTAAAAATCATTTATTTTATTTTATATATTAAAGATGGCCACATTTCAGGGAAATGTTAGGAAAATTGAAAAATTGAATCTTGTGACCACCCTAATAATGTAATATCCAAAACCTTTTTTCATTTTAGAATTTACTTCAAGTTTGCGAAAGAATTCCAACAATTGGAACTCAGTTGAAGATTCTATCAACTGTGAAAGCTACAATGCTTGGAGCACAAGGTAAACTTTGTTTCTCTAATTTAAAAAGTATAGATATCATAATTTCATTCATAAATACATTTAAATTGAGATAAAAATCGATTTAGCCAATATTCTCATTTCATCAATTTCATATAAGGCAACTTTGTAAATTAGAATCTTCATGAATCATTCACCATTAGTGATTCTATTTTTTTTTATTTTATCAGTAGATTTTAGCACTGTGAAAAATTTTGAAACTAATTTCGCAGTTTCTTAATCTGAAAATAATGTATCGAGTAAGAAAACGTTTATAATCAAGTCACTTAAATTTCTTTGTGCTTAGAAAAGCTCCCCACCTGGGAAGAATTGATGCTATATGGTAAAACGCTGTACTTAATCATGCTTGTTATTATTTTATATTTGTTATTTACTTTATATTTTATCGTATGGTGTAATTTTAGATGTGATGTTTTTTCTATTTGAATATTCTACATCTTCGTTAAACTACTTTTAGTGACTAGCAAAAATAATTTTTCTTCAAATTACTGGTATTAATTAATAGCAATCTTTATTTCTTCAATGAAAAATTCTATTAATCAAACGCGAATGACTTAAATAATTAGTTTCCGTACCATCATTATTTTTAATTTCAATACTGTGTATATTAGTCTCTTTGTAATTTGAATTGTATAAATTAGTATTTTATTCTACATCTTCAAAAAAGTAGTATATTTTTAAGGGCGTTGGATCAAGTTCTAACTTCAAAGTTCTATTTCCTCGTTTTAATCAACCAATATTATGAATAGATATTTTTTCGCTCTATAGCACTTTTCTTTTTTCAACTAAAAATTTGTCTATAGAGCGAAAACATATTTTATTTTAGATAATACTTTTTTTTTACAAAATAAGAAATTTTTAATTTAAATTCAAAGTGTTAACTTTTCATTTCTCGGAGAAAATATTGATATTTCAGACTTCCACGCTCTTGTACGCGAAATTCTATTTAAAAACTAAGCACTGCTGCATAGCGAAAAAAGATTTAATTATAATATTTGTTGAGTAAAACAGGGAAATCGACTTTTGAAGTTAGAACTTGGATACAACACCCTTATCAAGATAAAAAAATCCAAAATATGCATGTAGTAATTGCATCTGAACGTTTTCCTCTGCACATATTGCATGAAGAGACACATATAACTTATCAGAATTTCTATAAAGCGAAAAAAAGCTTAGTTTGACTGTTTTTTTCTTAAAGCCATGTATTACTTTTCCGATCCGATAAAATTTGTTCTTTTTTTACATGGGTATTTCATTTATTTTTCAAATTTTAACTTTGTTCACATCAATTTTTTCCACATTATAAATTTGAAAATAAATATTGGACTTTCAAAGCACACTAATTCATCAAGTTCTTTTTATTGGGAGCTAATTTTTATTCTTTATTTTAATCACAGGAACTGAGGAAGACCAAGAAGCAACCGATATGCTCGTCGGAAACGCCCAAAATTTGATGCAGAGTGTTAAGGAAACAGTTCGTGCTGCCGAATGTGCCAGCATCAAAATCCGAACAGCCTCTGGAATGAAGCTTCGTTGGGTCAGACGTCAACCCTGGTACCAATATTAAAAATTCCGAGGAAATCGCCAGAAATTTTTCCACAGCCTCAGAAATTTCCGAAACAAAAATGTCCTAAAAAGGCGAAAGTAAATTATTTGTGCCTCGGAGTAAAGAAAGAGAAGGCAAAAATTATTATCGAAACTTTGTCAATATTCTGCTCGTTTAACAGTAACTCACTTTAAACCTTTTTCACTAACCATCGAGATAATCAGTAGTTACGAGAGCAGTAAAACTTCCTTATAAAGACTAAATCGTCTCGCAAATAGACGCGAACTGAGTACTAAAATGCACTGTAAAAAAAGTTGGATTGTAATTTGATTTGCAGCGTATTTTACAGGCCACAAAAAATTTTACAGTCAACTTTTTTTTACAAGGTATACCATTTTTTCATGCATGAACTTAGGTATTTAGAGCAATAATTTGGGAGTGTTTGAATTTTTAATATCAAGTAGAGTTTATACACACTATTTTTTAATACTCCTATACAAGTATACAAGAGTCTGGAGTCACGAAAGCCATATTAAAGGTTTATTTTTATAACGTGAAATAGTCCCAAGAATACACGAGAATTTGGTTTTATTCCTGAAAGTGGTGCTAATATCGAAAAATGCCAAAAGCGTATAAATGAGTTTTCTTTTAACAAAGAGGATTGAAACCGAAACTGGAATCTCTATTTTTTTTCTATTTATTTATTCATTCAAATTCGAATGACGTTTATTTATAATATTTGAAAAGAAAGCATGATACAGGTTGCTATTTATTTTAAAAAACACTTTTGTATAAACTTATTTCACAGAGTGAAATTAACGCATTTTTTCTTTATGATAGATTTGTGGAAACTTGATTGACCAATATTTTAATAGAAAGAGCTGTGTGAGTATATTGTATTAATTGATTAGTTTAAAAAGTCCGATTGTAAGTCCAGCAACAAGTGCAATTCCGAGTATTGTCGCGTCTAAAGAATGGGGGATTCGCAATATAGATATTATAGATATTGTAGCATAATATCCTCAAAACCTTGCCTTAATCTCGAGCTTCAAATTTGCATACTCTAGTTTAATATAACGAATTATTATAGATCGGAATGTTGATAATCTAAATTTTATATGTATTGTTCACTAAACTGGCTATATACATGGCATAATAAAAAGCTTTTATTAATTTACATAACAGACCAAGTGTTTGATTGTATTTACATTGTTTCCCCTCCCTTGATTTGTATTATTTGAACAATTATTTTTCGATTAGTTTGAAACAGATAAAAAAAAATTAATTTTTTTCTAATTGTAAATAAAAAATATTGTGTTATAGAAAAAATACCAAATATATTAACAATACATTTAAACTGTACAAGTATCGAAAATATATAAATTTCGCATTTACTTATTGTATTACGAGTCCGTAACTATATTTTTGGGGATTTGTGCTGGTCTTAAATAAGGATTATCTATCGCATCCTGCTGAGTTGTGGTTTCTTCATTTTGATCTGCGGCTTCGATCTGCGGTTTTGCATCTGGAATAAAAGATAAGTGTAACATTATTATATTAAAATCTTAAGAATAAGTAGATTCGCTGACAGGCTTAAGTTAAAAAAGAAATAAACAAGTTTGAAAACGTTTTAAAGATTTTAATATTTAATATTTACCTTCTTCTTTAACTTTCGTTTCCACTTTTTTCTTTTTAACAGGCTTCGGTTCAAATTGATATTCTGTTTCCAGATCAAAAACTTGATCAGTAGGCAGAAGTGGACTCAGGTAGCTCGGATGCTGTGGCTTACATGCAATCACTGAAATAATTAAGTCGAAACATTAGAAATGCCTTTGATGCAATAATTTTTCGACCTCAAAATTAAAATTATTACACTTACAAGGAAACATGCTGTTATCTTCAGTAAGAAATAAACTGTGAGTTTCACCAGTCTTAGCAACAAATCTGGTTAACGCCCTCTCGATATCACGTTTTTGTGTAGAGGCTTTTTCTCTTATAGCTTCATATTCCGTTACAGGTTGCTTGTGAGTCTAGAAAAATATATTGAACATCATAAATTGAATCATATTTTACTAAAATCAAGAAAATCGAATTTAAATTTTAAAAAATATTCAAACGAGAAATATTTAATTAAACTTACTGCAGTTCTAATATAAGCATGTGGATCTGGAAAAGATGGCAAATGATTTGGAACATGAGGAGGATGATTTTTTTTTACACCAGCTTGTAAAATATTCAACTGCTTTGACTGCGTTTGTTGTTGAAGTTGAGGTAAAACTGATCGATTTGGCCTCAATGCATAAGTACTTATGTCATCTATTCGTATCCCAACATTTATTAAAGACAAAATAAGATCTGCAGCCAAAACTTCGGTTCTGCCTGCTAACTCGCAGTAATTTCTGGATGATTGTCCAATTTCTACAATAACTGTAATTTAATAAAAAAAATTGTTTTAACAATCACTTCACAATAATTAGTAATAATAATAATAATAATTAATTTCGAAGAAAACAGAATAGTCAAGAAATTTAAAGTAGAAAAAGATACATTCATATATGTAATATCAGGGTGGCCAAAAGACTCAATTTTTCAACATTCCTAACTTTTTTTGACAAATTTGTTTTCCCTGACATGTGACCACCCTGAATATAAACTTATAATTATAAGTACTTAAACCATATATGGTTTACATTTACAAATATGTAATAAGAATACAATTAAACGATGTAAACTGAAACCTAACCTCAAAACTTGTTTACATTTCTAAAGCAAAATTGCACAGAAAATTATTTCTAGACATTTTTTGAATATGTTTTTAAATTATAAATATCTGAGCAGAATTGCTTGAAACTGTATAAATGGGGAAATTTTTGAAAATTATACTCACGAGATTGAAGCATTTCTGTTAGTGTTTCCACAGCTTCTTTATCAGCAGAATCAAAACCTACTTCTACTAAGAGTGTACAAATTACACGGTTTAACACTTTTCTTCGAGCATTTAATTCTTCCATTTTGTCTGTGTTTACCAGCACCATTAATGTAAAAGAAACGTATAAATATTCTTATTACTTTTCTTCTTTACAGCATTCACCTTGTTTTCCCTGGAGTCCAGGAGTCCTGGACAAACCTGGAGCCTGGAATCCTGGATCCACTGACTGACGCCTGCCGCCTGGAACGAATCAAGATCCAATCAAGACTGGATTGGACTGGATTGAGTATTGACTGGAATATGGATTGGATCAATTGGATGGACCTGCTGGACACAAAAGCATTTGATTGTTGCGTCTGGTTGCGTTCATGGTTGCGTCGTTTCCATGATTAGATCATGATGTTGCCATTATGCCATTTGTTAATGCCTATTCGTCGGGGAAGTTTTGAAATGCTAACAATGTTATTTTAACCAGATTTTAACTATTACTAATAAATAATTGTATTTTCATATTATAAATAAAAGTATTAATTCGATCATTAGCTAAAACTGCGTTCAAAAATATTTGAGAAAATTGTAAACTCAAAAATAATATTTAGGTATTAATAATAATTAAAATAACAAGTTAACAGTTCAAAAATTCCCGCGAAATATGTCCAATAAGGTGATTTGTTTTGTGAGTTCCGAATTTCCGATTGGTTATACATACATATGTTAGCTCTTCAAAAAAGGTTAGGTTGCCGGAATTTCCCGAACGATACGCCGAAGCACACCGAACTCCGAAGTCATCCGAACAAAAGTGAACAAAAGTACATACATATGTGTAACGTTGCTCCTGTCATCGTCGGTTGTTGAACTAGTGTTTAGATTATTTATTTTGATTTCTGACTGATAAAAGTAAGTAAAAATTGTAAAAACCAGCTGATACTAATAGACAATTGTCGACATATATTAGAATTTTAATTTTCTACGAATTTAACGTGGGAATAGCTCGACTCTCAGTTATGTGTTTCGTTTTTGTCGGTTAGGATTTCTAACATTTTTTAAAAGTTACACCACGTTTTTAAAATATCTTCCATTAATTTTAGTCTTTTCTACTATAATTTTGAAAGTATAAATAGCGCGGAATTTTATTTATCATTAGGGTAAAGAGTAGTACTTTTTTTTGTACAAGCGATTAAAAAAAATTTGCTTTAATCGTCAGTGTTTACAAACTTTTGTGAATGTTAATTGTTCATCGGTTAATGATGCTTTAATTATGAAAAGGAATTATTTAATAATTACTATTTTAAGAATCTATTTTTCCAGCACAATGTCGGATACCGAAACTTCCTTCAGCCTTGAAAGCCTTCACGAAAAAAAGTCTGCAACTGAAAATAGAATTCCACGATCTCCAGCAGTCGACACTTACGAATCATATGCAGCCTGGAAAAAGAAAAAATTCCCACCAAAGCCCTTGAATTACAAAGCAGAAGACTACACACTCTCAAAATCTCAAGGCAACCATGATAATTATCCAAACAGAACTCCACCGAATCCTAACTTCCAAAAGTCTTCATATTTTCCAACTGAGACTCAAAATCCCTCTTCAGAGAATCACTCAAATCGCATTCCTCCTGATTCAATGCTACCACGATCATCTTATTTTTCTCTAGACACGGAAAATATTAATTCTGAACCGAAAATGAATACGGAAAGGTTTCTTCCCTCCAATGATGGCAATTATCAAACATACAACCCAAATACTTTTCAAGCACGTGATAAAGAATCTGAGCATTTTCAAAATAGTTCCCACACAATAAAAACCTCTTCTTCAATAAATAAAATTTCGAGAGAGGCTCAACATTATTTAAAAATGTATTCAGCACGTTCTGAAAATCCTCCTTCGAATAATAGTCCGAAAAATTCGAGTCCCAGATTTTCAAAAACTTCTAATTCTTACAATCCTAATTCACAAAACTCAAATTCCGAAGCCTCTGGAAATTCAAGGAATAATCAAAGGCAATTTATTCCAGACTCTAATTTAAGAAAATCTCTAGTTGATTATGATCCTCGATCAAATCCAAACGCTGGAGACTTACAGCCCGTGCGATATAAATCAGATCACAGACATTCTTTTCCAAGTTGTTGTCCAATGGAGCACAAAAGAGAACCAGACAATGGAGAAATGATTAAAGGTCTCTTAAAATTAATCGACAATCAGAATGAACAAATCAAGACTTTACAAGCGCAACTTGCTCATCTTTTAAATATTCACGAGGAAACACTGAAAGAAAAAGCTAAGTGTATCTGTTCCCTTGAAATTTCTCGAAAAAATCCTCAGATTTATATGCAAGCCTACAACGCAGCTTTGCAGACGCAAGCTTCTTCAATAGGAACAGAAAATTACAATCAAGGTCTTCCTAAAATTCAGGACTCTAATCAGGTTTGTAACGAAGCTTCCAATCGTCGGAATGTTCAGTTTGAGGACCATTCAAAAAAAACTGTGATGGAGAGAAAAGTTTCGATTGGTGTTATGACTAGTTTTGAATTTACAGTTCAGAACAGTCCCTTTAATCTTGAAAATGAAGACCAGCCGGTGATTCAAGAGCAGAACAATGAGGAAATGTACAGAGAAGGAGAAAAGAATCCCTCGAATGTGGAACTTTTGAGGAGAAAGCAAAATCTCTTTTCCCTGATGCCCAGTCCTTTAGAAAATATAATTGAGGACTCTGAGAGTCATCTTTCTTCTAGTCAGCAACCCAGCAGCAATTGTTTATCTTCCTGCAAAAGTGGAAACCTTCAGGCTCAGAATGGAAGAAACAGAAATAGTTCTGGAATTAATTCAAATGCAAATAATCCTAGTAATTTTAATACTTCAAATAAAAATAGCCCGAGTAATCAAATTGCTCAAAATACTCAAAGTAGAAGAGAAAATGGACAGCAAATAGAAACTAGAAATCAGAGAGAGGCTGGGCGTAATTTTTCGAAGCAAAATGCTTCACCAATTACAGGGAACGAGCCCATGAATCGAGAATCGATTCCAAATTCAAGAAAAAGTGGAACATCTCATAGATTTAAAAACTCAGGAACTCCAGACTCCAGAAGTTCTCCAGATTTGTTTAGATATGAAGAAAGTAGGAGAGAGAGTCAAAGTCAGGAAATTGATAGGGGAGAGAATAGTAGGCTGGAAGATAATTTTCAAAATGAGAGTTTGAATTTGAGTAGAGGTCAACTTGAAATTCCAGAGAGAAATCCTCCGAGTCCTGAACCCAGTATTCACGTTGATATGGAAGAATATTCTAGTGAAGATGGCAGTGTTCTTACGAAAAGAACTCCCAAGGTTGGATGGACTTTTTATAATAATGTTTTGGGACAAGTAAATCACATTTTACAAAATTCTCCAATTGAAGAAGAGGATACCAGGAATGCGAAGGTTTCTGAGAGTAATAACATTTTAGTGGATACGGTGAAAGCAGCAACTATGGACCAACTCAAAAAGCTGGGGATCAGCTTTGTTGATAATAGCGAAGCGAGGGAGGCGAACGCTAACAAGAAGTAAGAAATTAATTTTCAAAGATTAAATTATCTATATCTATCTTTAAAATACCTTGAAATATGAAATCTCTTAAAATCCCTTGAAAATAAATAATAATACTAATAATATATAAAGAAAAATAAGTAAATAATACAATAATTTGAAATACATATCTTAAAATTCCGGATAACGGCGGGTAAATTTCTACTAGCAAGATAATATAAATTAAATTTTGCTTTCAATATGAGTTAACTTTTATAATTTTGTTTCAGAGTAACTTTCGACACTTCCTATTATGCTCGATTTAATCCAGAAATGAATATGATACAAGGAACGAGTTACATGAATGAAACAAACACAAGCATGCACATGAAAGCTTTGGCCATGAAATATTTAAAAGAAGAGCAAGTTTGTGAAGCAATGCAGCAAAAGCAAAGAAGAGGAGCTTTAAAAAATCTGATGCTTAGTAATGTTCAGGGCACAACAAACATGTCTTTCGCTACGTTGAGATATTTACAAAAATACCAATTGCTTCCAGAAAGCATAAATGGTTTCATGGAAGGTAAAATTCAAGAGGAAAACTAATTCTATTTGCTTTTTCTAAATGAAAAAGGTAACTAAATTATTATTTGTTTTTTTTTTTTTTTTTAGATGAAGGGAAAGAAAACTTCCAGATGCCGCAGATTTCCGAGAACCAAGAACCAATGATGGAAAAGCCGAGGCCTCATCTCGAAAATCGACAATCTCTTCCTCAAACGCCAAAAGCGAGCTACCCTAGTAAAATTCTCGATATTTCGACATTGAAGCAACAGCCGAAACTTTTATGATACAAGTGACATTATCTAGATTTTAATTAAGATTTTTTTTAATAAGCCAACATATGATAAATACTTTATTCATTTTTGTACAATTGTACAATAGCTGTAATCGCAGGTTAAGGATATTTTTATAATAATAATTTTTTAACAAAGTTAAAATTCTTTCATTTAATTACATTTATTTTTTATTGTTTCAAATATCATTTGTTATTTCAAAGTTAACAATTCGTAAGAGTAGCCCAATAATCACAGTATCCGTAAGCCAATAAGGGTTGCGCTTTCATCTCATCTCCCTTTGAGATTGGCTTCCCTATTGAATCCACCCCTATTTCTCATCACATTGGTGATTCATCCCTAGACCTACATTCAGAGCAAATAAGAAGGTATGAACATCATAATATTTGTATAGGCACACATAAATATGTAATAGGGAATTGATTTTTCAATGCATACTAATTAATATTAATCAGTAAATATTTAATTATAATTTAAATAATTTTATACTAAAAATATTTCTAAGTAGAAATATGATGTAATAAATATCTTGTATTATTAACTAAAGGAAACTAAATGTCTAATATTAATTCGTATTATTTCAGAAAGTTTCTCAAGATTACAGAATCCATGGGAAAAGATACGCAGAATCCGGAAACTGGATTTAATCTTGAGGGTGGGATTTCCACCCCAATTCTACGCATCGTGTGAATTCGACGTAACTACTCCGCATACGTCATACGATCGCGTTCCAGTATTGATATCATTTTGGTATGGATAAAAGCATTTTAAACACGAAATTGTTCCTCAAAAAAGTTAAAAAATCTCATAAAAATTCCAAGAGGGATAAAGGGTGCAAGAATCAAGAACAAATTGATCCTGAACATCTTGTTTGAAAAAGTCGAAAAAAATCAAGAGAGAGGAAAAAAATATGGCACAAAATAAACGGCGTTCTCGAAAAGTTGAAAAGGCAAGAATCGAAATTCGAATATGAGCACCTTGATTTTGGTCAAAAATCAATGCAGAGGGATTGAGTGGTTGTTTCTTCATGTTAACCGTAAACAAACATCGATTTTTGATATCTTTATCGTATTAAGTTTCCAGTTGCCTTTTACGAACGTCGTACATCAATTGTATCGATGAAAAAGTTAGTAAATAATCTAACAATATAGTGGCTAATTAGTGACTAATCTCTAATATTATACACCAATTCCAACCTGCGATTCAGTAATCCTTGTTAGTGTTTTTATAAGCGTGAAATATACTCGAGGAAGTCAGATTGTTGCTCTGAGAATTTGAGGATCAAGTTTGCAATTTTTTAACATGGATAATATTAGCGAATTTGACATCAGACTTGAAAAGGAAATTTATTATGCTGGTGAAACTATTCGAGGTCATGTTATACTGCATACGACTGAAAATTTCAAGCTGAGATGTACGTATTTTCATTTTCAATTTGACCTTAGAATTTTAAAATGATCTTTTATTATTAATCAACTTTTCAATTTTTAGCTGTGAGAATATCATTACGAGGTCAAGCACACGCAGAGTGGAAAATTCTGGTCAGTGGAGATCGAAGAAATGTAAAAGATGACCAGTATTTTGTCGATGAAAGGTTCCTCGTCTGGGGACATGGTAAATAAATTCGTATATTTGTTTTTTAAAAATTACTTTTAAAGCTTTTTTTTAAATTGGCAGGAGAACTAAGATATGGACTTATAAAATTATATATTATACACACACAAATATATACAATTTTTAAATATTTTTCAGATAACTCAGAAGGTCCGATTCCAATTCTTCCAAGAGGAAAGCATCAATTTCCTTTCACGTTCAATCTCCCCGAAAGTGCTTTGCCATGCAGTTTTGAGTCTCGCACTGGTTACATTCGATATTATGTAAAAGCTACAGTCGACAGACCTTATGCAAGTCCACCACAAGGTCTTAAGTATTTTACGCTTATTGGGCCTCATATAGATTGCATGGATGAACAGTATTTGGTAAGAAAAAATATGAATTTTCATTTTTAGTTTTTCAATTTACAAATTTAATTGTTAAAAATTTCACTTTTACACTACTTTTTCAGAAACCTAAGATTGGATCTGAAGTGCATACATCCTGCTGCTTTTGCTGTAGACGAAATCCGGTCGAGCTTAGTGCACAATTAGAGAGAAGTGCATACGTTTGTGGAGAAAGTATCAAACTTCGAGCTGCTTTAGATAATAGAGGATTAGAAAAGGCCTGGCTAAATGTGAAATTGACTCAGGTAATTTTTTTTCGATATAGGAAATCACTTAACAGGGTGTCTCGTGATGAAGCAATTTGAAATTTCGATAAAATACAAAAAATTCCCGGTCAGCTAGACATCCTGTTTAATTATTACCTAAAGTTTAAACCTAATTCTGGTCTCACAAACCAGTTCCTATATATCCCTTCTTCTCCCATATATTCAGTTGAGGTCCCTAAAGTACCATATTTCAGTCACTAAGAACATTTGTTTAGATCCTTTGATTCTAAAATCTATTATTTTTTTAATTTTCAGTATGTGGAATTCTTTATTGATCGCGGTGTTCTTGGAGCAAATAAAGAACTACAGAAAGTAGTTTTAGAGCACAAAGGAGAACCAGTTTTGCCAGGTACTGCTGTGAAATGGGATTCTGCGAAAACAATGGTTCTTCCTGTTTGTCCTCCCACGTTGATCGGTGTTTGTCGTCTGATTCAAATATATTACGTATTAAAGGTAATATTACACAATTGAGAAAATAAATCCATGAGTAGATATGGTTAAAAAAAATGAAAGGATATTTTTCGTTATTTTTTAGGTCAGTGTACAGCTGGAAAAATCTGGGGAGGATATGCAAATGCACTTTCCAATCACAGTGGCGACTGTTCCTTTCAGGATACCAAATATCACAAAACAGCCACAAATAAAATACGGTTCGTATTATCTGGAAGAAATTCTATAAATTATATAAATTTCTTTGATTTTTTTAAGTTCATAAATACTTCAGAACATATTGTCATTAAGACTTGTAATTCTAAAAATTAGAAACCTTTAATATCACTAATAAATTCTGTTTTCTTACTCTAGAAATCGCTGCAGAGCACTTGGAGGGTGGTTGCTATATCGGTCCAGAGTTTCTCCTGGGGCAAGTTTATGACGGTTCAGATCATTTGACTCAACCACCCTTAATTCTTTACAGGCCTGTTTATGTGTGTATCTCCACCGAGGGTCGAAGATCTCTAAATCGTTGAAACTACCACCAATGTACTGATGAAAAAGAAACTTCCAGGGTAAATCGCGTGAGAAATTGAAGAGAAAGTAGTTACACGAAATTTTCACAGACAATATACAAATGTTATCTTAATATAGTCGCATACGAAAGAACCAAATATATTTCATAAAGACGTTAAAAGTCAGTGGATAAAAGTTTGAGTACACGATTTTTTTTTGAGAAAATATAAAATGAAGAGATAAATGATAAAAAGGAAAAAACGAAATATATTAGTCGGCCCTAAAGCTCGATTAAAGTAAAAAATATGACTCGTTAAAACAAAATGTTATTGCTGTTGTGCTATTACTCATTTATGAAATCGATCTTCCACGTTTGTTCACGTTGCCAATTCGGTAGATATTGCCGAAACTTTTGCAGACTTTTATATATCCAAAATGATAACTTACTTTTATTATTCAAGATTTTTATACCCCAAAGCTATGTTTAAAGTATTACGAAACAGTATTCATTTTCTAAACCGATATTTGTTAAAGACTAAGTATGAGCTTTTGTCTAAGAGAAACCTATGTATTTTCAGATTATTTAAATATTACATAAAAATATACAAATTTAAAGAAAGTACAGAAAGATAATCTGGAAATATATAGAACATTTTTGGTATGTAAATCTGAATTGTCCTCATTGTACGTAAAATGTGTTTGTCAGTGTTAAAGCAACCAACTTTTCTTTATTAAGGATGTTGGAACCAAGCTCCAATCTTAAAATTAAATTCTCCGTTTTACTCAACAATTATTAGAATTCAATATTTTTTCGCTCTGTACTCATACTTCTATTTAAAATTATACATTCTTTGATGAGAATGTAAAAATATCTAACAATAAAATGTATTTATCAAATAAAATGAAAAAATTGAGCTGAAAACTTAGTTCCAACACTCTTAATTGATGGAAAAAAATTATAATTGTTACGGGAAAAAACGCCTTTCTTGTACTCGAATCGATGGCCTTATTTCCGTCTTTTTATCGATTGCAGTTTAGCCCTGTTATTTATTGCTAGGATCGTATATATTTTAATTACCGAGGAGAGATTTTGAGAACGAATAGTCGTAAGATTCCGAGCACAAGTAGAACATCACAGATCAATCAGCAATAATTTTGTAGTAAAAGATTGTAGAGATTTATGAAACTGAGAAAAAAATAAAAACGAGTCAAATTGTTAATAATAAATGGACTAAGTGCACGTAGTGGTCAAACTAAAACACTAACAATTCTATGCTTAAAAACTTTCACCCGAACTGAAAAATTGTTGTACGATTCTATAATTATACAATTTCCAAGTATTGAGTTTTTTTCTCCAATTTATAAAACTTTGAAAGGTGTTGAATTCAAGTTTTAATCTTAAAATCCAAATTCTTCATTTTATTCAACAAATATTATAATTAGATAATTTTCTCCTCTGTATGATTTTAATACTTTGTTTTGTAAAATGAAGAGATAGAATTTTTAAGTTAGATTTTGAATTCTTCGTTCTAAGCAAGAAATATTAAAGTTGACATTTTTTCGCTCTATAGACAGTCTTCTGTTTCGAAAAAGAAGATATATAATTCTAATATTTTTGAAGTAAAATGAGGAAATCGAATTTTGAAGTTAGAACTTTAATTCAACACCCTTAAGTGAAATTGTTAATTTACTTAAGGTATTGTTACTGTGCACTGCATGTTACTGTGGTAAAGTTCTTGGCTATTTACAATTTACGAAAAATTGTATGCCCTTTAAAAAAAGGAATATTTGTAGATAGTGTTGATCTATATTATTATTATTATAAATGTAAAATAAGTGTGTTAAAAAGAGATATTATTTGAACTGAGTGTAAAACACAAAGCCCTGTGAATTTCTTTTCTAACAAATATTAAATAAGTAAATAATGTACTGATTAAATTTGTAACTTGAAAAAGGGCCTTGTGTTGAAAATATAAGAGAATTCCATGTTTGTCACTCGAAATGAAGAAATTAAGAAGGAATTTAAAAATTTTAAAATTTTAAAAGTTTACCTGCCAAGCATGGATTTCTAGAAAATAAACTACATATGTCTAAACCAAATGAACACACATATGGTTAGAAATATCGTTATAAATGCTGTTGCTAATCACATGCCTTTCGTTACCTTTATAAAATTGTAAATGATTCGTGTAAAATAAATGTTTATACATAAATCAGATTTTTTCTCACTACAAAATTGAAATATCTGAAATATTTTAATGATTTTGCGTTCGAGGTCTAAATTCAATTTTAGAATTGAATTTTTTAATTCCTCGTTTTACGCAAAAAGTATTAAAAGTAAACATGTTTTCGTTCTAGAGGCACATTTCTATTTTTAAACAGAATACATCTACAGAGCGAAAAGATATTTAATTCTAATAATTGTTCAATAAAATGGAAAATTTAATTTTGGGATTAAAATTTGGATTCAATATCCTTGACTGATTTTCTGAAATTTAAGAGTGGAACATGAAAAATAAAAACAACCGTTTTATCTAAATAGAAAACATATGTTATTATCGCGATTCAGTATCTCTATAATATATAATTATGTACACGTTGGCGAAACAGATTTCAACTTACGCTACATACAGTTTCATGAAACTAAATAACACGTTTTGAAGAGCACACTTTATAAGGAATTAAAGTCTTCTGTGTATTTTCAGACAAAAAAGCGCAACTTCACAGAAGATTTCAAGAATATTAAATCTTGACAAGACTTGAGTTGTAAAATAATATTATCCGTGTTATTCGAAAGCAAGACGCATGAGATCGAAGTCGAAGAGCGAATTTATATGCACATGCATTAAATAACTTAATGATTTAAATGAATTGGTTAATCGATCTCGTCAAAGTATCGTATGGTATCTCTTAAGGGTGTTGGTTTCAAAGTCTAACCGCAAAATTCGATTTCTTTATTTTACTTAATAAATATTATAATTAAACATTTTTTCGCTTTGTATAGATACTCATTTTTTAAATAGAATTATAAGTATAAAGCAAAAAAATCTGTAATTTTAATACTTTATGAGTAAAATGAAAAGAATGAATTTTTAAGTTCATTTTGAAATCCTTGCTTTACGCGAAAATTATTCAAATTAAACATTTTTTCGCTAAATAGGAACATTTCTATTTTAAAAAAGAATACATCTGCAGAGCGAAAATATATTTAATTCTAATATTTCTTGAATAAAATAGGGAATTTAATTTTGAATTGAGAATTCAACACCCTTAAAGAAAATATTTGTATACTTTCTTTTTCTTTTTAAACTAGTTCGAGCAAATGAGACTCGCAAAGGTGCGAAGTGGCACATTTAAAAACGAGAAAACGATAGATATAAAAAAGGAAAGAACTCGATTTATATGCATCGGGGTCAGTCCTGTTTCGAAGAATCGTTATGTCCATTGCAAATGAATTTTAAACTCACGTAGATCTAGAAGCTCACATCACTTCCATACTGTTTTGTGTGCTTTCTGTGAAACTTAAGGAAGTCGAGGGCACATCTTCAGTTGTATCATCAATTGCTGCGTGGGCTTCCATTGCTTCTGCAACGCTATTCGTGTTAGGACTTGTGCTATCGTCCCAGTTTATTTTAAATCTAGTGACTCGAGGTTTGTCTCCGAGGATGTTCCTTTGGACTTTGTCAAATTGGGGTTGAGGAGGTGGATTTTCTCTCAGTTCTGCGTCCGTATATTCGTTGTTGATGAAGTAACCTACTCGAACAAACTCGTGACCTCGATAGGAACAAGTGAGGAGGACGACTGTCACACCCAGAGCATCGTTAACTGGAATTCGAGCGACATTTGGAGGATCTGCCTACAAAAGAAAAGAAAATTTTTTATTTAGAGACTATAATAAATGATTAGACCTTTACACTATTTTACATAACAAAGAAACTTAAATTTCCAATCCACAATCATTTCCTTTTTATTTTCCTAGCGTCTAAAACCGCCTTTAATCATAATCAGCAAAAAAACCGCAATACAAGTAAAAGACAGCAACTGATAAATTGTATTAACAACTTCCACAAGCACCCTAAAGTAACAAAAGCAAGTACAGCCTTGCACAAATAAAAACGTTATGGAAACGAGGGTATTTAAATATTTAAAGTTCTTACCTGAAAAACAAACATGTGCCTTCCTTCAGGAATGGGACCGACGTAGATTGTGTCCAGGATTTGGTCGAATTCCTCGGATTCTGCACTTCCAACATAAATCATCTTCCACTCGAGATCTAAAAATGACGTATACTCGTGAAAATCGCATGGCGTTGGCACTTACTTCGACAACAGGTACTATAATAACCTCTCAATCTTAGAACCGTAATTTTTAATAAAAATTTGTAAAATACGAAACTTTAAAAATCGAAAGGTCTTTTTATGACCTTAAAATACCTTCTTTGAGTTCCTCGATGCATTCAAAAGTGACTTCGAATTGAAAAGGGTTCAAAAACGGGGACGGATTATCGAGAACAGCCACATTCGCCAACTGAACTTTAGCCATTATAGTTTGTTAATTAAGAATTCAACAATAAATAAACAATTTCTACAGATATAGACTTTTGTTCAACAAACGCGCTCTCTGCCAATTTCCTGTAACATGAAACTTCACCCACTACCGATTTCTGTACTTTTGGTGTATTGACAAAGAATAAATTTACAGATAAACAATTCGCGGGAATAGGATGACGGTTTGGCGGCAAATGAACCAATGGACTAAAGCAGACTAAAGACGGTGTGTACACTCAACTCTCTCAAATCTTAATCTCTCATTTCTTAATTTCTCCAATATCTTAACTATTTATTCTCTCATATCTTAACTGCAACTCTCACGTTTCTTAACTTACTCAACTGCGCATGCGTTGAGCTCTCGACATCTGATTGGTTATTATGCGCGCGTAGTTTGAAATTCT
>JAUEJJ010000021.1:1190047-1206345 GCA_032164275.1 Synergus coniferae | reverse complement strand
ATTCTAAAAATACATACCGAATGCGCATGTACATACGTCAGTTTAGGTTGGGTCATAGTTTAGAATTCAGAGAGGAACTTTGTTAAGATATAGGAGAGTCTCTTGCACAAATTAGTTAAGATATGAGAGAGTTGAGTGTAGTTGTGTAGTGTGTACTGACTTCAATGGAATGGAAGTGGAGTGGAACCAGTGTTTGCCAGTGTTCACAATCAGTGCCCCTTATTCAACTGCGCATGCGTCGTGCTCGGCATCTGATAGGTTACAATTGGCGCGCAGTTTAAAATGCTAAAAGTATTATTTATATTGTTTATTATAAATAATGGCATTTCAAATTACAAAAAATGTCTATTAGATCGAAATTATGAATCTTGATAAACATAAAAATTCATTAAATGCTTATTCAAGTGAGTATTAAAGGATATTTTTTTATTTACAGAATATGCATTTAAGGAATTTTTGTTATCAAAATCAAAAAAATTCATCCAAATTTCGATCTGATTTTTTTCAGAATTTTAAACAGCGCGCCAATAGTAACCAATCAGATGCTGAGCGCGACGCATGCGCAGCTAAGTAAGGGGAACGAATGGAAACACTGCATTGACTGCATCAAAACTGCATTTGACTGCATGGAACACTGAGTACACTCAACTCTCTAAAATCTTAATCTCTCAATTCTAAATTTCTCCGAAATCTTAACTATTTATTCTCTCAAATCTAAACTGCAACAAACTCTCTCGTATCAGTATCAGTCGTACGTCGTATCTTTACTTACTCAACTGCGCATGCGTTGAGCTCTCGACATCTGATATGCGCGCGTAGTTTGAAAGTGATCGTTTAGTACATACCGAATGCGCATGTACATACGTCAGTTTATGTTGGGTCATAGTTTAGAATTCAAAGAGGAATTTTGTTAAGATATTGGAGAGTCTCTAGCACAAATTAGTTAAGATCGTTAAGATTACGGAGAGTTGAGTGTAAAACTAAAGATGGCGGGATCGACGCCTTTAGATGTCGCTAGTCAAGTTCCGCAAAATTTAAATTTAGTTAATTTTAATAATAGTTAAATTTAATATAAACATTTTTAGGAGAGTAATTGGAGTCAGTTTAAGACGAGAATATAAAATTTCTTATTAATAACTTATTAAATGCCTTTTCGATTTTCAATATCATCCAAAATAAGATGAGATGTCCATTTTAAAATAATCTTTCATCTTCCCTCTACAAGTCTACACTACACCCAGTTACACCAACACAAGTAGCAACACATTAATATATGCCTGGTGAAAAACTTCAAAATATCTCATAAAATTTTAAACGAAGCTCTTCTTTTCGTTATGAAATGAAAAAATATAAAAACTGATTCGTTCTCTGCTTGCATTTTTAGAATTTAAAGAAAGTTCTCAAAGAAAGAAAACAATAAGTAGGCTCCCGCAAAACCGGAAGTTGAAAGATTGTAGACGTCATTTAATAGATGCACAGACAGATTTTCGTGGCGTCAGTCGGTGAGGAAACACAGAGAAGAGAAAGAAGGAACGCCTGTATTGTATCGACCGAGCAAAAATCATTTATTGGCTCCTACGGCTTTGCTTTTTCTAATTTCCTACTCCAATAGGCAATAAATGGTTCGTAGAAATTTACAAATTCAGAATCGAATTTCTAAGAATGGTGGTAGTTGGTTAATTACGGGAAGCATGAGGACGTTGGGATTCTGGTAGCCATCTTGACGATCCGTTGATAAATACAAGGTATTTGCATACCGACTGTTGCATCGTCTTCGCGGAAACAAAAATTGTATGATTGCTGTTGAACAACAAAATTTGAGTTCGACGAGTGATTTTTCATTTTTAATGAATTTTGACTATTGTAGGAATCCTGTACTTTCCATCCAGGTGGGATTTTACATTTGTGCAATCATGAAACCTTCATTACAAGCTGAGTCGTTTATCAGAATTTAATTTATGTTTTGTTTTATAAATATAAACAAATGTTGTAATCGGGAGCACTTATTTTGATTGTTGTTATTCAAATTGTGTTTTGCTCTTTTAATTGTCTATTTGTTTTCATTTTGGAGTGAAATGCTTGATGAATTTTATCGCTTTGATCAGTTTCACTTTTTTAGCTATTTGATGTGAAATAGTTGAGTTTTATTTTTACTCATTTTTTCGTGAAATCCTTTCTGGAGTATTTTTAATTTTGTTCGGCTTATTTTAGCATGGAGCAGATTATTTGATTTTTACCGTTCCACATATTGGACATACTCTTGGAGTAACTGAAAACATATTTGGCATCTTGGAGCCAGTGGGAATTCTTTGATCTCAATTGAAATTCAGAAGTTTTTTTACTCTGAAATATTATTTTTGAGCTGGAATATTAAAGTAGCTATCAATCAATGATGAAGAATTTTATTAATGAATGCTATAAAAATTTACATTAATGATTAGAAATATTTATATGAGATTGATAATAAAATATACTTGACAAATCTACAATAAAAGCATTTACAAATTATGTTACAGATATTGTACCGGAATAAAATATTATGAATATACATTTAAGGAACTAATTACTATAAACCATAACGAAAAATGACGGACAAATCACAAATAGAAGAAAAAACCATGACAGAAATATTAGAACAAGTAATCGAGGGCGAAGAGGTAATTTTTGAATCCGAGGATGTAGAAAATCCCGACGACATTGAAGAAGTCGATGAAATTGTAGAGATTATTGAAGAGATAGTCGAAGAGGAAGAAGAAGAAGTGGAGCATCAGGAAAATGAAGAACATCAGGAAGGAATAAAGGTACAACCTCAATCATCACTTCAAAAGCATAATGAGGAGGAAGAAGAAATGATGGAAGAGGAATACTTAGAGGAATTTCAAGATATAGAAAAGGCGAAAGGAAGTCGACAGATTTGTTCCAGTAGCGTAAAACTTGATGAATTCATAAAAGATAATTTTATTCAGAAAAGTCAGCCTGAAACCTCTAGGACTCGAGTTGGAAATGGTGTTTCTAACAGTAAATCAGATCCTTCACACATTTTACCTTATCATGTTGAAGAAGATTGGGAAGATGAAGAAGCAAGCTTAGAGCAAGCTGATCATTCTCAAGAATTAACAAGTAAGTTTTTTAGACAGTAAAATAATTATTTTATTTCAAAGTCTTATACTTCTGAGTAGTTTCGTTAAATAATTATTTTATTTCAATGAATCTATTTCAGATAATCATGCCCTGGCAGGAAATTCTAGATCAGAAATTGAGTACGAACATCAATTAAGCAACGTTGACAGCGATAGTCAGCATGAGATTGTGAAAAATGCAGAAAATAATTTAGTTTACACAGTTCTCAATCCAAAGAAACCTTCCAGCTTAGCCAAGTCGAACCATGAAGTTAAATATTCTGAATCTGAATTCATAAAGGTATTTTTCTATTCAGCTTTCAACTTATTTACTATAATTTATATCATTGAGAATATTGTTTTGTGTTTAATTAAACATTTATAATACAGGCGATTAATTACATTTTCAGATGGAGAGAATCGAAGACGAAGGAGCATATTATGAAGGTGGTGACTTGGATACGCTTTACGTGAACAATGCAACAACTGAAGAAGCGACAAGTCAGCAGTACGAATTCGCTGATGTGTCGATGGAACATGGACAACAACAATGGGATCCAGAAAGTGTAACTGGAACTGAAGTGGCCCCACCTGAACAAGAAGAAGGCAACCCGGTAAAATAGAATTTATTTTTCCTATTAGTATTTTTTCATTTAATCTTAAGATGTTGCAGGTTTTTTATGTCAATTTCTTTCCTACAGGATCAAATTTTTTTGCACGAAGATGAAGATGGAAATCTCTATTTTAAAGATGACAATGGCTTCCAGCCTGTTTATTTAACCGAGGATGGAAATTACGCTATTGCTGGAACTGATGAACAGGAAACTCAGGAAGAACAACCACAGGCAATGGAAGAAGACAAACTGGAAGAAGAGGAAGAAGAAGATGATAGCTACATTCCCCAAATGGACTTTTCCCGACAAGTCAAGAGTAAAAAGGTAATCTTTTTTTATTAAACGTGTCCTTTGGAGTTGTCTATATATTAAATCTTTTAATTTCCTCTTAAATCCTGTGAAAATTTTCAAAATTGTACAAGTTATTGAAACGTTTTAAATCTCGATAATTTCTTGAAACCATGAAATCTCTTGTAAAATTGTTAATACCTTTAAAATTACATGGAGTTATTTTTCTCAGTACAGTAAAAATATTGTATTTAAAACGAAAAAACAGATTAATGAAAGTTATGTAACAGTTAAGAGGAGGGGGTAGTCTACAGTTACGGTAACGTTACAAGAGAGGAGGAAGGGTCCAAAAATCGTTAAAAAATTTATTATGTAATATGTGGACGATCCTTTTGGAAATAAGAAATCCTCCAAATAAAAGAAATTAATTCATTTATATTTCCATGCAGACTTCGATGGTGCCAGCATCCGCTAATCAAGACATGGACAACGAAGACAGCACCGTAACTATTTCTCTAATTATTTCTGAGGACGAGCATGGACAAAAAAGAACGCAGGTCATAATACCAACAGCTGAGAATACAAAATGTGACATTTGTAACAAGACTTTTAAGACCTCTTTACAATTGCTTAAGCACAATAGGTTGAAGCACGCACGTGAAGAGGACATCACTACAAGGAATTTCCCTTGTGATTTATGTCCAAAGAGGTATAAGACAAAAAAAATGTTCAGTTTTAATACTTTTTTCTTAAAATGAAAAAGTTGAATTTTGATGTTATATTGTGAGTTCTACGTTTTAAGAAAAAAAGTATTATAACTGAAATCCAATTTTTTTAAATCAGTTTAGTAATTTAATCATTTTGTCATTTAATCATAATTACACTTTGTAGGTATCCGGATCAAAATTCCCTGGCACGCCATCGAAAGACTCATACCGGAAATCGATTCCAGTGTCTCGAGTGCCATAAATCTTTTCAAAATCCAAATATTTTACGACGCCACTTGAGTCAGCACAATCCGAATTCCAAACCGCTTCCCTGCATCTATTGCGGTCGACGATTTTTGGAACAGGTTAATCTTGACAGGCACGAATTATCTCATCGGGCTGGAGAAAAACGAAATCATCCCTGTGACGTTTGCCATAAGACTTTCACGAACGCAAATGACTTAAACATCCACCTAAAGACTCACGACCCAGATAGAAAATTCGATTGCGAGGTGTGTGGTCGGGAATTCAATCGTTTAAACAATTTGCAACGTCACATGATGGTGCACCAGCAAGTACGTCGAAATTATTTTGTTTTAAGACACTCCCGGCAAATGTGCATAAGCAATCGAGGATTTTTTATTTATTATTCATGTTCTTTACTGCTAATAGCCTACAGTTTATGTTTTCGATTTCAATATTTTGAATACTAGTTATTTGTTCATATTTGCTGAGTTAAGAAAGACTGGAATTAAATAATTTAGTTTGGAAGCTTGTGAGTAATAGAGGCTTCTAAGTTTTGATGCACGTTTCTAAAATATTACTTTTTTATTATTTTACAGCAAGGAGAAAACGAAGAAATTCTGGCTTGTGACGTGTGTGGGATAACGTACAAATTTATGAGTTCTTTGACGAGACATATGGTAACTACGCACATGAATCCTGAAAAATTGCGTCAACAAGCAGAAGAACAGAGGAGAAAACGAGAGAATAATTATAAACGTTATTTGGAAAATCGAAGATTGTACGAAACCCAAAGAGCTGGTGGATATACGAAGAGAAGTTATCATTATGGAGGACAAGAAGAAGATGACCAAGACGACGAAGACCAAGTTTGATGACAATAAAGATTGTGAACTCGGAGAAATTTGATCGTGCTTGCTAGTCCAATAACCACGGAGCTGCATTGGTACAAATATCGCATTTTCTAATCTAGTGGACAAAAGAAAATAACATTTATGTTGATTGTAATTAAAAATCAATTGTTACATTGCATTAACATAAAAGTTGTATTTTTTTTCGATTAGGTGAGAAACTGTTGCGATGGGCGACGAGTAATGAATTACATAATAATGACTAAAAAATAAGTATGCATTTAAGATTATTTACATTTAAATGCATAAGATAGGATTTTCAAGTTATAGAATAAAAGTACATTAACTTCCAAGCCAATGATAAGTCCCATAAGAAAATATTTTCAGTTTGTCGTGTATTGTATCAATTCTAATTCCGTGTAAGATCTTTACTACATAATTATGTGCATTGTCATAAATGTAGCGAGTGTCAATTTTTAATTTTGCTAAGTTGACAGCAAGTTTGTCAATCTTGTCAGGAAGTGCACTCATCGTCATATATGCCTTAACATTTGTCATATTCGCATCTTACTCCCCCAAATTTGAAACAAACGAATGGGAGTAAGATGAGAGACAAATGTTAAGGCATATATGACGATGAGTGTACGTCTATTATGTTGACATTGCGTACAGTGTGTAAATCATGGTATAATTTAATAAAGTACTTCAAAAAATTTATATTATGACCACATTTTTAAATCTCAGTTTTAAGAAATTTATAAACAATTCAAGCATTTGACAGTTTTCCCGTCCTTCTTCAGTTAAAGCCTTTATAAGGTTGTTGGGTCTAAAATATAACTTCAATATTCAATTCTCCATTTTATTTAACAATTATTAGAACTAAATTTCTTTTCGCTCTGTATATGCTTTCTATTTAAAAATTAATCTAAAAATTCAATTTTTTTATTTTACTCAAAAAATAGTAAAAGTGAGCTTTTTTGCTTTGTGCACATAATTATTCTATTTTAAAATGAGTAACTATATAGGCTTAAAAATATCTAATTATTACAATTATCATGTAAAATTACGAAATTGAATTAAAATTTTGATTGAACACACCACTAGAACACATAATCTGGTACAAATTTTATTCAATTTATGCATGTTATTTGGAGAATTTGATAAGGTTACTCCTGTAGCTGTAATCCCTGCTGCAGAAACGAATTGGTGGCACGTCGTTTAAAATGTTAAAAACAAATTCAAATTTCGCGCGGGCCACACTGCCACCTCTTCGCGCTGTTTAGTTCAGTTTACTGCAGTCACTGCAGTTTACTCATTTACACATTTACTGTTCCATAACCATCCATAACCTCAAAGCTGGAGGAAGCTGAACGAAAAAGGTTCTCTATTTTTTAGAATTAATAGAATTAATAATGGCTAGCGGCTTAGAAAGCTTCGTAAATCGTATCCTTTTAAAAATCTTATTTTAATTTTTAGAAATCTATATAAATAATACGTTTATTTTCTGTAAAAAAAAAACATTTCCTTAATTATTATTTTAGACACTGTTTCCATCATCACCTACGATGGTCGTAACTTCATTGTAAGTGAACGTTAATTAATATCCTGATTTTGCAGTAATTTGATTCTTATCTTTCACTTTCCAATTTAATAGATTGTCTAATGCCGGCGATATTTTCAGGGAACGCTGAAAGGATTTGATCAGACGATTAATTTAATTTTAGACGAATCGCACGAACGAGTTTACAGTACAACACGAGGCGTTGATCAAGTTGTTTTAGGAATACAAATTATCAGAGGTGACAATGTGTAAGTATTTTCGAATTAATAAAAGTTTCTTGTTTAAAAATATATTTTTTTTTATTAAGAGAGTTTTATAATAGGAAATAAGTCTATATTTGTCCATTAAATATGTAAAATTAACAACTACTTCAGATCTCTGTATTTACATTATTGAATAATTAATTAATTTATTTTTCAGTGCAATTGTGGGCGAACTGGATGATGATGTGGACGCCCGCTTGGATCTCTCGACTATTCGTGCAGAGCCATTAACTGCGGTAACGCACTAAAATCGACTATCGCTAGTCACTTGTATTCTGGTAAATTCTAGCTTAATTATTTGAAAAACTATCTCTATGAATTAATTTATAGAAAAGCTTTAAACGCTTCATTTCTTAAAAAAGCAAAATTTACCAGAAAATGACTCAACTAAATCTTAGGCTTTTTTCTATTCCGTTATCTTATCAAATGTGACCAAAAGTAAATCTACTAATTAGACGAAGTCGATATTTAATTGTAATTAAACTTTATTTTTTATTTATGTAAATCCAACCAATTGCACACGGAAGAATTTTCTTGTGAAAATATTTGAGACTTACATTCAAAAAGTAAAGAAAAATGTTATGTTAAAGTAATTTAAAAAATCAATAAATAAGTTAGAATCTAAAATAAGATTATTAAATGAAAACGTATTCCAAAAAATACTTGTGGGACTCCATCGACTTATTACAGAGGTAATTGAAGTAACGACATAAAATGTATTTGATGATTGGAAATGATTTTTCTAATATATTTTATCAAATCAAGACTCATAAGTAGCCAAATATATTTTGCATTAATAACATATGTACATCTCACATATTAAACGCAATTTATGTATGTACTATGTACAGAGGAAGACGTAAAAAAATAAACTCGAAGAAAATTCAGACAATCTCAATGTCGCAATCTTTCATTTTTGCAAACATTAATAATGTGTCCCTTAATCAATATTTCATGCTCATCATGTGCTGAATGTACATTATTCATATGTACATTAAAGAACTTATTCTAAACTTACAACCATCTTTTTCAAAACCAATGGCTAAATTTACAATATTGACTAATTTATTTCTCCGAGACTCTTATAACATGAAACCCAAGAACTCGAGAAAAACCGAGATGAGCAAATTTATAAAATTCAATTTTTAATTTTTCGGATTATCTCAACAGAAACTTAAAACGAAGATCATTATCTAACAATCACAAAAATTATTTCTATCAGATTGATTGTACATTGGATTAAAATTGAATCTAAAATCTGTCCATCTATTATTGCGGTCCAAGCAAAAAAGCGGTAAAGTATATCTTAGTGCTCAATTATTTAAAACTTGATATGAAATGTGAGAATAAAATCTCAAGGTTATTAATGAACAATCAACAATATATAAAAATTTACATTATAAACTAATATATTCAACTTGCAATCTGATTGCAAAATATAATGTTTCATTCATTATTTGTTCAGAATATTAGACGATTTGAAGACGGATCTGATATGTAGTTACCGCTTTTCTTCTTTGGATCTAAGTATTCTTATTTAGTTTTCAAAGTTCACATCATTGTGAGATTAAATGCGATTCACATTTGGAATAACGTATTCAATATTCAATAACTCAGCTCTGGACACAATTAGAATAAAAACAGTGATGCTAACTCGTAAGCCTTGCGAGATCTCACACCACTGAATTATAAATAGTCCTAACAGCCATAGCTCTTCAAACTCTACGAAGGCGACCTGTTATTCATTGAAGGTCCATTTTTATTTCGGTTCCTCCTCCGCATCCTTCCTCCTCTTCGATTCTGATTTTGATTCTGATTCCCGTTCCAGTCACTCCCATTTCCAAAATTCGGTCCGTCATTATTGTTCCCGAAATTCCTGTGATCTGGCCCAGGTCCGAAATTATTAAAATTTCCATTAGGATAGCCTCCTTGGAAATTAGGTCCATCATCAGGCCCATATCCCATGGGTCCAGGTCCTAAAAGTCCTGCACCGTTATTTCTCTGTGCATTGAAGCGAGGATCGAAATTCTGTCCCATATTAGGTCCCATATTTGGACCCATATTCTGTCCCATGTTGGGTCCCATATTCTGACCCATATTGGGTCCCATGTTTGAACCCATATTCTGTCCCATGTTGGGTCCCATATTTTGACCCATATTCGGTCCCAAGTTTGGACCCATGTTCGGACCCATATTCTGTCCCATATTCGGACCCATCATCTGCATATTCGGTGGCATCGGTCCTCCCATCATTGGTCCCATGTTCCCCATCATCGGATTTGGCCCCATCATCATTGGCATGCCTTGCATTAAAGGTCCAGGCATATAGGGTCCTCCCCCCATGTTCATATTCATCTCTTGGGGTCCTTGGTGACGAGGATTCATAGCAGGGTTCATTCCCTGGGGATGCAAATTCTGGGACAAACCTTGGCTCTCAAGAGCTTTGCGTCTTGGGTCTGCTCGAATCTGTGGTGGAGATTTGGGTAGATCTAACTTTACAGGTGGAGGAGACATTGGCGAATCAGCGATATCGGTTAACGGAAGTCGGAATATTTTCCTCAACCGTGGGTCATATTTAACTTGAGGGTCGTTCTTTGTCAATTTAAGGCCAGTGTAATCAGGCCTAGGGATGTCTACGACGTGTACTTTGTAGAAAATTGGAGGATGGGAAGCTATGCTGCCATCTATTTCAGTGCAAGGTACATGAGTGGGTGCAGGCTTGAAAGGTAGGGTCAGCATTTGACGAAGGTCAACATCTGATTTTCCGGAGGCGTTTGTGAAGGTTCCACCTACAAATCTAAGGTCAGTGTCTCCGAAATCTGCATAGCACTGCCTCAAGTCCATATCCTTTCTTCGATGATCTTGATCAGCACGAGCTCGAAGATCCGTGTCCATTGGGGTGTCCATTGCAATAATCCCGGAACTATATATGCTAGTTTCTAGCCTATAAGACTTATGATCCTTGGCTTCGGATTTAACTGCAGAGACCGACTTTTGATCTTCTCTGCGCTGCCGGGGATCTCTCGGGTCTCTTGATTCTCTCTCCCTTGGATCTCTAGACTCTCTAGGATCTCTAGGATCTCTAAACTCTCTCGGATCTCTGAGCATTCGAGGATCTCTCGAGGCACCCGTAACATGTGGAGGTGACGATTTCGGGCTGAATTCTTCCTTCTCTACTTTAATGGAATCTAGAATACCCTCTTTATCGTTTACCGGCGAGTTTTGATCGTGTTTTATCTTAATTTCTGTATTCTCGGAGTTTGACATGTATTTTTGTTGAGCTGGCGAAGGCGAATTGCTCTGCGCCTTAAGGGAAGACAAGAGTTTCGACACTTCCGCGCTGATGTCGATTTTACTCAAATCCCCAAGTTTGTCAACAAAGGGCGCGGGTTGTGGTATATCTGAAGGTGGAGGACTTTTTGTATCGATTTTCACCATCTCTTCTGACATCTCCTGATCTTCGTCGTTCCGAACGTCGATTGTGAGACCGCCACTTTCATCCGCGTCATCATCGTCGTCGGAGTACCAGTCATCTTGAGGCACAGATTCTTCGTTTTTCTCATCTTCGAGGTTCTTAAAACTCTCTTCTGTACTGCGCTGTTGCTGCTGAATTCGCATGAACAACTCCTGAGCTTTCTTTGGTAAATTCGGCGGCATCTCTTGCGATTGAAAGTTTGGAGACGGAGGTTTTTCAATCTGGATGAATTGAGATGCTTGTGAATCTGGAAGTGAAAAATGAGATAGTTTAGGAAAGAGGTTGATTAGTTTATTTTCAGTTTAACTTTATTAACTTTGATTAAAAATCTTACCTTCGATATTGCTCAGGTCCTTTTCTTTTTCGGGTTCCTCCTCGTCGACCGGCATTTCTATCACCAGATCAGATTCTTCTTCCTGGTCACTCTCCTCGTCTTCTTTCGACTTCGTAATGTTAGCTATTTCATCTGCTATATACACTACGCGAGTAGGTTTATTCGTCCCACTCAAGAGCTGTCGCAAGTCGACATCTTTTGGAGGACCTGGAATTCCTTTTACCTTAGACTGTAAAAAAAAAAAGATAATTTAGATTGCGTATTATTTAAATTCAAAAATAAAAATTCAACACATCAAAATGAGGATAAAAATATAATTCATAAATTAAATTACCTGTGCTCGAATTTCGTCTTCTTCCAAATCTTTCGTGAAGTCTTCCTTCGATTTCGCTTTGTTTGAATCGCTTGAATTTACCTCATTGTAGAAATCCATTGTAATTTTTTGAGGATTTATCGATTGTTGAAGATGTTCCTGAACTGCAAGATCGAGAGCAGCATTTGGAAGTTGCAAACCAAGTTGATTCGCAGATTGCAAGAGCATAATCTGCTCATACGGAACGCGGTCTTCGTCTGAACCCCAGCGAGTCTTTTTTCCAGAAGGTTTTCTCTCCTTCGTGGTAGTCGTCTTCTGGCCACTAAGATCTTCTATACCACCAGTACCTGAACAGGTTTGTCAATTGTACTCACTGTTTTATGAATAATTAAGAACATTACCTACCAAAAATAATAAAAAGTACTACAACTACTACATGAGTTATCAAAAATATTTTCTTAATTCTTTTACCTTCTTCTTTTTCCTCATTTCCAATATTTAATTCAAATAGACTCGGGATTTTTGAATTGGCCTCCTGACCCTGGGCTAAATTCTTTTCCGTGTTGTTGATCATAGTCAAAGCACCATCTCTGCTTAATCTTGGGAAGTTTCCAAGGATTTCCTTCGGCGCAGTCTCCAAATGTTTGAGTAGAATATTCTTCACCTGGAAAGCAAAACCATAATATTTCTGAATAATATTTCCTTTGTACGAAAAAGAATTTCTAAATTCGGGGGTATTTAAATTACCTGCTCGTTCAAGGGCTGATGCGAAAACTTGCAGTTATCACCCTGACTACACTTTAACCCTGTATGAAAGAATTTGCAAGGAAAGTCATGATGCATATAAAGACATTTATCCCTCTTAGCACAACAATCCATGAGATAAAATTTACACAACTCCATCTTCCGCGGAGGCAAAGCGTTGTGGGAAAACGGACAATCGTCACCCCGATGACACTTCCCCTGCATGAAGTAGACACAAATGGCATCAGGATCTTGTCCATGATCGTTGTTTGCCTGATTCCTCCGACCATTTCTCTCGTTTCGAGTCTGATTCCGTCCCTTGTTTTTTCCACCGCCACGTTCGTTCTTTCCACCGCGACGACCTTAACAAATATTAAAAACACACTTTTATTAAAATCGAACTTGAAAAAGAGAATTATAGAAAGGAGATTCAAATTATGGATTTACCTCCTCGTCCACCGCGTTTATTTTCATTATCTCTGTGTCGATTTGAGTTAGGACGATCCTCATAGTCAGAACCACTATCGTAGTTTTCATGATCATTGTTTCGCCTTGCTGGCGAACTATTTTCATGGGATCCTTTCCTGACTGGAGAAGCTCCTCGAACAAAAAGCATCTCGTCTTCGTCCTCGTTGCCATTTTCTTCATCGCTCACCTTTCTCCTCTGAAATTGTTTACAAGATTAGAATCGAAAAAATTCAATTTATCCAAAAAAGATTACTATTAAAAAAAAAAGGTTGCGATTACATTGAAAATAGATTCACACAATCTCGAAATCTGAAGTCACATTCTCTCTTTATTTATTGGTTGTGATTTTAAAGAATTTAAAGGGAGATCAAGAAATTTTAGGGAAATTGAAGTGATTTTAAAGAATTGAAAGGGACACCAAGATATTTCAAGTGATTTTTGGGAACTTAAAAGAATTTCAAGTGATTTCACAAGATATCACGATTTTCTAAAGGATTCTAGAAATTTGAAAAAATTTCAAAAAATTAAAAAGATTTTCAAATAATTTGGAAACATAAAAAATGTTTTTTGATTCTTTAAAATTTGTTAAATCTCCTGAAATCCTTTGAAATTCTGTAAAATGTTTTGAAATCTTTTTTAATTCCTTTTATACCCTTTTCGCGCGCATGTCAGTTTTTAAAATAAAAACAAACCTTTTGATCCTTTATTCGATCTTCTTCTTTATCGTCACGCGACCTTTTCCTATTTTTACTCCTATTGTTCTTGCTAGACTTAGAATTGCTGTCTTGATGTTTTGATTTATCTTTATCTAGGGCAGCCTTGATGGCCTTTTCAACATCTCCAGCCCAATCTTCAGTTGGACCCTTGCTGAATTTATTCGCCCTATCACTGTTACCTGCACTTTGTGTGGACTGTTTTTTGTTCTTACTGAATTTATTATCAAAGTTCTTATTAGATTTTGGGGATTCTCCCTTGGCTTTTGATGGCCTTGGGGGTTCCACCGGTGGTACTTTTGGTGTTGGTGTTGGCACAACCGTATCATCATCTTCATCAGAAGGAATCTCTCCATCTTCCAAATCATCATTTTCATTATCCGGATCCCTACAGATAATTAATAACTATCTTTTAGCATACTTATTTGTTTTTTTTTTTTAGTAATACAGAAAATTGAAAACCATCAACGAAAAACCAATGATGCGAGGGAACGTATGGTGCCTGCAATATGCAATTTTTTAAACTAAATTTTTTCATTCAACCTTACGAATTGCATAAAATCTTTAAATAAAATCTCTGAATCTAGATTTTTTATAATTAAATAATTTGCTACATATTTTTGTATTATTTATATTACATTTGTCTCTTCCAGTTTGTTAACCCTGGTCAAAATATATCAAAATCTCAAATTCGTAATTTCATTGTGGTATTGAAAAATTCAGTGCAGAAAATTCAGACATTTTGAAAAGTTTAGCTGTTTAGCTCTTCGGAGTTTGGAAACTCACATTTTTTTCCCAAATGTGCTGGTTATCGATTTAAACATTAGATACAAATGCTTGCGAAAAACAATATAAAGTAACTACAAATAACTAATAACGAGATAATGTTATCAAGTTCCTGTTAGAACTTGCTCGAAAATAACTTATCCTGCCTTAAGTTTAATAAGTGTTATTCGGAATTAAGAAAAATTCTTTATCTTCCCTCTTAAAAATAGCCTGCATTCCATTCAAACTTTACTGTCATTAATATTAAAAATGACAAAATCGATATATATTTCCTCTTTTGTTTCTACTAGATAAAACAAAATAAAAAGGTCGATTTTTAGCGTGGTTTGTTTGAATTTTTGCATTCTGGAACTTAAATAAATAAATCATGAAGAATTTTTTAAAATAAATTATTTTTTAGATAATTTTGCAAAATTATTGAAAAAATTTTGCTATTTTTCTACATTTCAAATCTGAATATGGTAAAATACCTCAAAAAAATGTTAGAAATTTAATTTCTAAACAATTTACGTTCTATAATTATTTTTCAGATAACAATTTTTATTTTTACTAATTTTGCAAATGAGTAAGAGATGCGAAAAAAGATTTTAGTGAAAAAATGCAACTGAAGTTGAAAATCTGAGAGGTATTTCAGTAGATGTGTTCATGCATGGATCCCAATGGAACCATCTCTACTACCTTCGTAAAATACATTGACCTTTTGCCTGTTGTACTAAATTACTTTTCCCTAGGCGATCGATGCCCACGCTTAGTGAATCAAGCGTATTATGTCGTTTCACATTTCAAGTACAAAAGAAATCTAGCATTTTATTATAAGTCTTGAACTTGAAATATTTATTGTCACGAAATAGGATTATGAATGGGGAGCAATTAACTGTGACTTTGTTTAATAATTTAAAATTAGAATATTCTCATTTTCACAAAGTTATTAAATTTTGTTATATTTAAATGAAACATTTAAAATCCAATTGTTATTCTAATCTTTAGAATTAGAAAAAATAAGCTGCACCAATAATTATACAGAAAGTATGTGTGGTTAGCACAAATATTTTCCGTGTTCACTGATAATCGACAATAATAAAAACTAGAAAAAATATGTAGATTACAATAAATTTAGTCTCTTTTTTTTTCAATTTTCGAGCGGTATTTAAAAGAAGATTATTTTATTAATTGTCAGTTAAAAATATTTTTGTAAAAACAATATTGCTCCAAAAATAAGACAATATTTCCATTCATTAATCTAATTTCTATTTGGGCCAAAAAAAGCCTCAGATTTAATTAATTCCTCCTTATTAGATAACGTTCGTTCAACAAATTTATTTTGAGTTTTAATTCAGACAACTGAAAGAAGTCAAGAACCTCTTTAGAGGTTTTAAATTATATTTTTGAGCGACAGATGTTTTTCGAAGGTCTGAAGGATGTTTCTCGACGTGCTTGACCTATTTTTTTTTAAATCGCTCATTACAAAAAAAATTAAAATATATAATTATTTAAATTCAAAATACCTTTAAGAAATCGGAAGAACCTTAATTGCCCTCCCGGAAAAGAATAAAAAATTCTCTTACCGTATTCCATTCAGAGTCATTAGCATAATCATCATAATCATATCATATCCTCATCGTTAAAAAGTTGGTTATTGCAAAAGCAATCACACGTTCCTCTAAATTACATTGTTGTGTGAAACTGTCAAACGGCATCATTTCATCTTTCGTTTCAATGTCATTATGTCATGAAAACTGTTTTCGTCTCCGATAACAGATTCTTCGTGTTAGTGCCTCTACACCTATACATCTGTCTACATTATATATATATATATATA
>JAUEJJ010000021.1:1162853-1180643 GCA_032164275.1 Synergus coniferae | reverse complement strand
CTGACGTATGTACATGCGCATTCGGTATGTATTTTTAGAATTTCAAACTACGCGCGCATAATAACCAATCAGATGTCAAGAGATCAACGCATGCGCAGTTGAGTAAGTTAAGATACGAGAGATTTGCAGTTAAGATATGAGAGAATAAATAGTTAAGATTTGGGAGAAATTAAGAAATGAGAGATTAAGATATGAGAGAGTTGAGTGTATATACTCCGTGAAGTTAGCACTCCGACTTGCTCCGACCATAGAAAATCCACATTTCGCTTGGTGCAAACGGTGCAAACGTTTGGTGGTCGTTTGATATCTCCGTGAAGTTCGCACTCCGACCATAGATCCAAATTTTTGGTACTAACTTCACGGAGATGATTTGACATATCGGGCTAGACGGGCTAGACCATGGCTAGACCGTGGGCTAGAGGCTAGACATTGACAGAGACAGAGACATTGAAGGCATCAAATTCAAATGATAAATTATAAAACTCGGCTTTACATCTCGAAAGCAATTTATATTCAATTGTAATTGAATATTTCTATTAATACTGATGAACTGCTTGAATAGAAGTTTTTATTTAGTTGAAATTTCATAGTATTTATCTATTTATTAATAATTATAGAAAAAAAGAGATTTCAAATTTTTGTAAAAAGCTCCATTAAAGGCTCTCACACCTCGTAAAGGGAGTGTACTTATTTTGTGAAATGTGAACCAGGCTTTAATAATTGCGCATGCCAATTTTTGAAATGCTAAAATGTTACTTTAATTATTATAAATTATTATCAATAAATGCTTGTATCTTAATAAATAAAAATATCAATTATATCATTAATAAAAAATATTGATATAAAAGGTCTATTGTATTTATGATATTCCATGTGTTGTGAAAAATATTATTTTTGATTTTACAATTTTATCAAATATTTTTCAATCCAGTTTTAATTAATGATCAAGTTAATATTTTTATTTATTAAATTACAATTATTTAATAATAATGAAAATAACATTTTTAGCATTTTAAAAATTCCCGCTAAATATGACCAATATGTCAGTCATGTCAGTGGTGGATTTTTTGGTGCACCGGTGCACCGAACCAATGAAAAGCGAGAAATGGATTTTCCCTCCCCACCCAACCGTACAAAATTCAAAATGGCTGCTTCCTGCTTGTTGACAGTGGTTGACAGATTCGATTCGACTTGATTCGACTCTGTTCGACTCTTCAACAATGAGGATCAAAAGTTAATGTGACGGAAAAACTTAAATGTTTAAACTTAAATGAGCAAATGCTGAGTTATCAGAAAAAAACTTTTATTATTTTTGTTTCTGTCAGTTAGAGATTTTAGAATAGCCTCTGTGTTAGTTTATTGTAACGAAAGGAACGAAGCTTGAATCTTGAAAGTGTTATATTTATGTGCACTTGAGCACAATGGCAACGTCAGCGAATGGGAACGGTAATTTAGTAGACGAATTTGAGGAAGCATTCCAGGTAATTATATTCTTTACTTTTATTCGAATTTTAAATCTAATTTCGCTGATGATTAATTGTCGCTCTTGTAGATTTTTAGCTTAGATTTCCAACCTTCAGGACCCACCCCGGAAAAAAAACTATTGAACGAATTGATTGCTTAGTGAATTGCATTTTTTTGGGTTTATTTAAGAATGCGGATTCAAAAATTGTTTTTCTAACTTTGGATGATGTACTTCAATCGGTCTCCAAAGTTTTGATGGTTTTATCAGAAAACCGATTGAACAGAAATTTTTTTTATTCTTTTTGGGCATTTTTGTCAATTGGATCGAAATTTTTAGGTCAATGTTGCCATATTTCATACAAAATTTTTAATTTCTTAAACCGTTGACCAATTAAACAGAATTGTGAACGGATTCAAATTTTCTAGTCGGATTCTTGTTTCTGGGGGATTACAATTAACAGAGAGCGATTAATATCTTTCCTTGTTATATTTTTATGTTCTTGTACATATATTCTTCCTAGTTGGCTTCAGAGAATTTTTAACATTATTTTCTTAATTTACAGCAATGTCTCCACATGCTGACCAAAGACGAAGGCCTAGGAAACAATGGAAGTGGAGGATTGTCCGTAGATAAAGAAGAGGTCAAAGGAGAAGTCGAACAGGTCACCTTGCGATTTATAGACCTCGCACGCCAAGTAGAAGCTTTTTTTCTTCAAAGGAGGTTTTTGTTATCAGCCTTAAAGCCTGAACTCGTCCTAAAAGAAGACATATCTGACCTTCGAATGGAGCTCGTGCGCAAAGAAGAATTAATTAAACGTCATTACGACAAAATTGCAGTCTGGCAAAACCTCCTGGCTGATTTGCAAGGATGGGCGAAATCTCCAGTACAAGGTCCAGCGCCAAATGGTAAATTAACTTTATCATTATAATAGAAGAGTCATAATTTTGTAATTCTTTTAAATTATAATTTAAATTAAATCATTTTTTAAAGTAAGAATTTAATTTTATTAATTTAACCATCTTTTAGGTCTGGCGAACGGAACCCAAGGAGTCCAAGGTCAACCGGGAGGAAACGGAGCGGGAACTTCGTCGATTCAACAACAACAATTGATGCAACACCAGCAACAATTGCAACAACAACAGCTACAACTCCAGCAGCATCAATTGCAGCAGCAACAGCAACTCCATCAACAACAGGTATTTAAGTAATACCGTTACACAGTATTGAGGCACGAAAGTAGTCGCAAAGGATGATAAGATAAATACTTGATCAACGGCATGTTGCGAGGTGAAGGTTTAATTATGAGTTGAGATTCCTAGAAACAAAGTACCCCCCAAGACAAAATAGGCAATTAGGGAATCTATGTTCCTTTACTTACGTTGTTGTTCTTGTTATTATTAAGCAGAATCGTGAGTTTAGAAATTGCCAAATAGAAGTGAAGAGCTTATTTCTGATCTTGATTTTCTTTGATTAAATGTGAGCTGCAACTACGTTGTAAATATGTCTTTAGAAATTATTTCTCATTGAAAATTGATAAAGTAGGTAACTATGTAAAAATTAATTATGTCAGAAATGGAAGAATTTTGAATTGAAGCTGTGATAGTTGATAGTTTCTCGGAGCTTTTAGTGGCTACTCTGTCTAGATAAACTTCTATTTTTCTGGAACATGTTTTGCCTAAAGGTTGTTAAAAATTCTAATTGTTTTTGTTTTAGAAATAAGCTCTTCGAGTCGTTAATGAGAGCTATAATAGATGTTAAATGATCAGCAAAGAGATTCAAGTGCACATCATCACACCATGCGGTTCTTGTATTTCACATTATCATGTAACCATGTTTTGTATCTCGATTGCAACGGAATATTCTTATATTTGCTACGTTGGCAAGCATCATTTATACTTGAGTGCATGTGCGAATTTGAGAGTGAGTGCATATTGCTGTAAGATCTTTATTTACTTACACAACTCGTGACAATTTTCTATTTAAATTATAAATTAAAACTTAAAAATCATTTAGAGTCCTCTGTGTAAATGGCAATGATACTTCTTACGCAAGATTAGTGCCTTATCGCGAAAACCCGTTGCATTACCGAAAGAGAAGTGCACTTATTTTCTTACCTTGAAAATCTCGCCATTTGTTGAAGGGAAAAAAAGTTGCACGAGAGAAGTTGATGAAGAGATTGTTTTTATATTAAAAAAGATGCTAAATAGAATTAGATTTAATCGAGTATGGTGCCAAAATGACCTCGAAACTTGTACAAATGCTTAGCCAAAAAAAAAATGAAAGAAAGAGGATTTAATATCAGACAATAAGGAATTTGAAAGATGCGAATCTAGCACGACGAAAAATCTGATAATACTCGCATTTTATTTTCATGAGCTCGATCTTTTTTACTTGCGTCTCTTGGTACGTGGGTTTGTTGGTGTTACACATTTTTATACATTTTTTTATACCTTTGTTTTTTTGTTTTCTCGTTATTATTATTATTACTACTATTATTATTACCATTATTATTACTATTATTATTATTATTATTAATAGAGCCTGGATTTTCAAGCACACGTCTGCTTCCTCAAATTTTTGTGTCGCTCTGCTTTTAGTTTATTTCATTGAGAAGTTTTTACAAATATTTCTCGTTCTCAATCCTTTCTGATCTGTTGGCTTTTAGTTTTTATTACAGATTTGCCTGCTTAAATTTCAATGCCTGACAATCCAGGCTCATTATTTTATTATCTACTGTACCACCTTCCGAACTCGCAGAGTTCTTTGTTTAAGTTGTTGCTCCTCATATGGGGCCTTCCATAAACCACATGGTTTCTTTAGGAGGGGGGAGGGGTTCGACGAAAGGCTACATTGCTCTACATAGGGGAGGGGGGTTCCGAGTCCGAGCCCATCCAAGCCACGTGGTTTCACACCTAAGCAATAAAATAAATAAACCGCATAATATTTTGTTTTACTTTTGTTTTACAAGTAATTTAAAAAAACCATGTGGTACCCTAAGGAGAGGGGGGGAGTGGAGTCCAAAAACTAGTCAAAATTGAGCCACGTGGTTTATGGAAGTCCCCTATTTATAGATCTCGATTGTAAGACGACATACGTGCTTGCATGTCGATCGTATGCATGCACTTTGCATTTGCACAAAGAAATAATCGCGAGATTTTAAAAACGAGAAAAAAATATAGATATAAAGAGGAAAGTGCCAATTATGTAGAGAAAAAGGTTCCTTCTGCAAATGCTTTTTCGTAATTTATTCAGAAGTATAAGTAGGCATCCTTTTGTCACCTAAAAGGTTCATGAAAAAAAAGCTTATATCCATTCGAAGTGATGTAGTGGATAAGAGCTTAAGTACTTTTACTTAAGTGTCATTATGGTGCGAGTAGATAACTGTAGAATAAAACTCTGTTCACGGTGAACCATTGTGGCTTTCTTTCATTCACCTCGCCTACCTAACACCAAGTCCCGATTCCCGTGGCTTTGTAAATTCCGAGGGTTTTGCTACTCATCTATTCAACAAATTTCATGCATGCACGTACAGTTCTCTTTGATTTTTTAACATCGAGGTTCGATTTCATTCAAAATTTCTTATAGGAATTTATTCGACTAAAATTATGAATTGTGTCTATCTCTTATCAGATTCATTTTATTGTTCCATTTCAGGCATTCTTCATTGGTTAAGGGTGTTGGATCCAAGTTCTACTCTCATAATTTGATTTCCTCATTTTACTCGACAAACATATGTAATTAGATATTTTTTCGCACTGTAAACAAACTTCTTGTTGAGAAAATAAAAGTGCCATAGAGCGAAAAAATATCTAATTATAATATTTTTTAAGTGAAATGAGAAAATCGACTTTTGAAGGTAGAACTTAGACCCAACACCCTTAAATCAAAGTCTACTTTACTGATTATTTCTTTTCCAAAAATAAATAAAATAATTTCATTTGGGAAGATGAGAAACCAGAAATTGTATTTAAAATAAATGAAATTTTTATTTCAGTTTTTAAAAGTATTCTCTCTTTAAACTTTGCATTTATTAAATCTCAATTTGATTTTCCAACTTTTCTTTTTTCTTTTCCAAGTTTGTTGCACATCTAAATTAAGCATTTTTAGTTAAAGTCAGTTTAATAATTTTAAATTAAAACATTCAAAATTTCCTTTAATTTTCTTCAGTTTTAGAGATTCTAACTGTTGAAAATTAGAATTTTGAAAAAATTTAATTTTTAATTTTGAAAAATTAAAAATTAAACCCCTTCTACAAAATTAAAGATCAGATAAAATAAGCAAATATTGATAATATATAAGCTTTTCCTTATATGTATATAATTTTTAGTTCCCAGTCACTCAAAAATTATAATTTGTCCATTTCTGTTGATTTTAGAACAAAGATTTGAATTTGCAGGTACAGCAAGGGCCTGGAGCACCGCCGCCACCAGGAATGCAGGGCGTCGGAGTTCCTGTTGGTCAGCAGGGCATGTTCATGGGCCAGGGTGGCGTTGGAGTCCAGGGTGGCCGAGGTGGCTTTCCCGTCGGAGGTGTTGGAACCAGTTCCCTTCCTAGTCATTTAGCCTTCTTAGAGAAAACGACCAGTAATATAGGGATGCCAGAAAGGCGAAGTTGACGCGGAAGGGGGAGGGGGCGAGGCCGAGGTCGTGGAAGAGGTCGAGGGAGAGGTGCCGGAGGAAATCTGCCACCTCCAGCACCCCTCCTAGACCCTTCTGATCCTTCGTCGGTATTGCCCCTTCCCCAGCAGCCGCCAATTTAATCTTTCAATTTCCATCGATGAAGACAAAAAATTTCCTTTAGGGTGTGCTACCTCAAAACTAAATTCCCTCACATTACTCGAGAAATATTAGACTTAGGTACCTTTTTGCTTTGTAGACGTAATCTTTTTCGAAATATAAGTTACGCTATAGAGCAAAAAAACGTTTACTTTTAATACTTTTCGCGCAAAACAAAGAATTCGAAATCTTATCTCATAATTAAATCTTTTCATTTTACAAAGAAGGTATTAAAACTAGGTGTTTTTTTCGCTCTGTGTCCATAATTATATTAAAAAAAAAAAAAAAATGAGTACCACTACAGAGAGAAAAAATATCTACTTACAATATTTCTTGTATAAAATGAGGAAATAGAATTTTGAGGTTTAAACTTGGTTTAAACACCCTTAAAAGACAAAAAGACTTGTTTCATGCACAAACATCAAATCAATCAAAACTAGAATCTAAAAGACCACGAAAAAGACTGAAAGTGCCTTTGCACAAGCAAAGATTTTTTTTAATTATTTGCCTTTATTTCACAAGAAGAGAATTAAAAAAATTTGATTCCTTATCTTACTCAACTGATATTAGAAATAAGTATTTTTTTCGCTCTGTAGGTGAAATTGAAGTCTACTTCAAACTAAAAGTTTAGCTATAGAGAGAAAGAATGTTTATGTTTAATACTTTTTGCCTAAAACTAAGAGTTAGAAATCTAACTTTAAAAATGAATCGTCATATGTTACGTAAAAGTATTAAAATTATACATTTTAGCCACATTTCTATTGAGAAAAAGAATACCTATACAAAGTAAAAATTTACTTAATTTAAATATTTCTAAAGTGAAATGGGGAATTCACATTTTGAAGATAGAACTTGTGTTCAACCTCCTTAATTAAATCATTTTAAATTGAATAATTTCAGAAGAAACCTTTCTAAGTAGGATAATTCGAAGTTCAAGTATTTATAGGTAGACATTTTAAAACAGAAACGCTTAAAATTGGAATAGGTCTACAAATTTTATTACCCAACTTTTTCTAAATCTAAGGGGGCCCTAAATTCATTTAATCGCACATTTTTTCCACTTCTTTTTTCTTTTCATTCATTTGATTATTTTTTCAAAAATTATTACAAAAAGAGTTTCTTTCCCGGTAATTCATTGACCGATTTTTACAATCTCCAATTTCCTTTTGTAATAAATTTTGAAATGGAAAAATGAACCTTACAAGTTATTTCACATGGAAACGGTTAAATCTCTAACTATATCAAAGACCTTCACAAGGGAGAAACTGCTCAAATAAATAATTTCATTTGAATTTCAATTATGTATCCGCTTGAGCACATAGTTAACTGAGTTATAATTAAACGACGATAATTTAACATAATACGAGTTCTATAGTTTGCTTATTTTCGGATGGGGCCGTCCTAAAAAATAGGGTGTATTTATCAGTCTTCACGATGGAAATATAAAAGGTATTGTAAGTTTATTTTGTTTAGAAAATCTGGTGAGCTTCTTCAAATTAATTACTATAGTATCAAACTGTAAATATAACTGTAATGTAAATTAATTACTCTTATGTCAATTATTTTTTAGTTCCAAGGTATATTTAGATTATGTTAAAGGTTCCATAAGCTTGTCAGTAACCTTGTTTCAAGTGGCGCGGCTTTAATTAATTAATTGTCTTAATCGTTAGAAATTTACCCTATTTAATGTTAGATCATTTTCGAATAAAAGTAAGTGCATAATAAGGAATAAGTCGACTTATATTTTACATAAAGCAAGTGCATTTTAGACTCGTATTTCATTTTCAGGTAGTTGGAAAGTTGGTCAATTTTGACTTTAGGTAATTTGTTAATAAAATTCTTCCTTACAGAATAAATTGACTGATTATTTATTATAAAAAAGGTACATTGTAAAGTAAACCATCCTAAAAATGTGCCTCTCCACGATTTTAGACTCTGATACTAAAACATAAATCCTTACTTTAATTTCACGTCTTTCATATCACGTGTATTTTTTCAGAATTAACACTCGGATCTTAAATAAAATAATATAGGCACGTTTTTTTAACACTAATATGTCCATTAGTCGAGTTTCTTTGATTAACTCTTACGTAGATATTCAAGTCGATTGAAATATGTAACAAAAGATAGTAAAAAGAACTGCGAGCTTTTTAGAATTAGAAAAACTAGATACAAAAAAAAATAGAAAACGGTAACATATTGCTCTCCCTATCTTCAATGAATTTAAATATCTCTAATAGAGAATTATTTTTCATTAGTAGTTATCGCAAGTATGAAAAAGTAAATATAAAAATTGTGCGTACTGGTATTCAGTTTAAGGGAGTTGCTGGAGGAAAGTAATGAGAGTACGTGTTGGACGTCCTGTCATGCCTCCAGAAATGTAGGATATTCCACCTTCTCCGGGACCCATCACCCCGGCAATATCCAGATGTATCCAGGGAATTTTGCTGTCAACAAATTCTTTCAAGAACGCTGCTGCGATGCAAGAACCTGCCTTGGTGTTTTTAGCGAGATTGATCAAGTCTGCAGACTTTTCGGCCTCTGAAAAAAGCGAAATTGTTAATTAGTAATTAGCAACTAGTAGTTTTTTAAATACAAGTCTGGATACAGAAGGAAAAAATCTGTAATTTTAATACTTTTTGAGTAAAATGAAGATACAATTTGTAAGTTAATTTTAAAATCGTGTTTTTACGAAAAACAAATATTAAATGTAAAGATTTTTTCGCTTTATAGGCACATTTCTATTTTGAAACAGAATATATCTACAGAGCGAAAAAATATTTAATTTTAATCATTGTTGAGTAAAATGGAGAATTAAATTACGAAATTAGAATTTTGATCTAACACCCTTAAACTCGTTTCATAAGTATTTATAAGTAAGTATAGCGATATGAAATATTAATGAGTTTCGTACTTGCTATGTGGTCCGTGAAGTGTTGCCAAAGAGGCAATCTCCACATTCGGTCTCCGCTTTGTGTTCCAGCTTGTCTCAAAGTTTCAAAAAGCTCTGAGTTGTTAGTAAAAACACCAGTTGCAGCTGTCCCTAAGGCAAATCGTATAGCACCAGTCAGAGTTGCAATATCCAAAATAAATCTGTAAATAAAAGAAAAAAAAGGATTAAAATACATATCAGAAATCATATCGGAATTCGAATCAGTTAAGCTTTTAAACCTGAAACTTCGAAATATTTCAATTCAAGCAGATTCAAATCAGAAATTTTCAAAATTGCGTTTATTCAGTCTGAGAGACATAAAAGAACAAAAAATATACCTCGGATTAAATTCATGTGCATAACACAAGGCATCAGCAAGAATGAGGCGACCCTCAGCATCGGTATTCTCAACGATTATTGTCTTGCCATTCATGGCGACAACTAAATCTCCAGGTTTAGTTGCATGACCAGAAGGTAGATTTTCTGTCAGTGGAATAAGACCCACGATATTCTTCTTCAGCTTTAGTTCAGCTGCAGCTTTGATTGCCGCAACAACACAAGCTGCACCTTCCATATCAGCTTTCATCTCAGACATCAACGGACCTGGCTGGAAATCATAAATTCTTATGAAAAATCGGATCCTAAGCAGGACCACTCAAATTTCCAAGTGGTAAATAACAGCAGTCTCTATACGTTTACCTAATTAGAAAAATATTTTCAATATAAGGTTGTTAAATCCATGTTCTAATCTCAAAATTCGATATCATTTTATTGAACAAATATTATACTTAATTATATAATATTATATGTATCTATTTCAAAAACGAGCTTATATACAGAAATAAAAAATATTAAATGCAATTTAATATTGAATAAAATGAGGAAATCGAATTTTGAGACTAGAACTTTGTTCAACACCCTTAATAGATATACTTACCTTGAGACTAATACCGCCGGAATCGAAAGTAACTCCCTTGCCAACAAAGGCAATTGGGGGGTCTGAGCTACCTTCATAGTGAATTTCGAGGAACTTGGGTTCTTCGCAGCTTCCGCGAGATACACTCAAGAACGATCCCATTCCTTTCTTCTCAGCCCAGGCCTTGTCATGAACTTGGATGTTGACGCCCTCCAGCTTTCCAAGCATCTTTGTGGTTTCCTCGACGAAAATGGTAGGAGTCATCAAATTAGCTGGGGTGTCGGAGAGTTTTCTGGTCCAATTTTGAGCGTCTGCTTTAATTTCACCCACCTTCCATTCTTGCCTTTAGAAAAAAAATTGAAAATTCTATCATAAAAAAAAGGTTGCGATTATAGCAAAAATAGATTCTCGCAGTCTCGAAATCTGAAGCCACATTCTCTCATCACTTATTAGTTAGATTTTTATTCAAATAAAAATTAGACGATTTTCCAATTTCTAATCTGGAATCTTGAAAACTAGCTGAAACTTGTACTTACACTCCTTCAGTTCCATAAAGCGAGACTTTTGGAAAGACTTTCTTTTTCTCCTGGCTTTTGTACTCCTGGAAAAACCAAGAAGAAAGAATCGAGCCCTCTGCTGCTGCTTCAGCATCTCCTAGAGGTTCTATGCAGATGTCTTTGATCTCGGCGGAGTCCAAAGCTCGGCAGGCCGCTAAAAACAGAAAAATTAATTTTTAATCACCCAAATTGAATTCAGATGAAACTTAAGGCTGTTGGATCCAAGTTCTAATATCAAAATTCTATTTCCTCGTTTTATTCAACAAATATTATAATTAGTTTGTTTTTTTCGCTCTGTATAAGTACTCATTTTTAAAATAGAATTATGCATACAGAACGAAAAATAACCGGTTTGATTACTTTTTTTGCAAAATGAAAAAGTTGAGTTTTGATGTCGAATTCTTCATTTTAAGCAAAAAGTATTCAAATTAAACACTTTTTCGCTTTATAAGCCCTTTTCTACTTCTAAAAGAAGTAGATGTACAGAGCGAAAAAATATATAATTATAATATTTGTTAATTAAAATGAAGCAATCGAATATTGAAGTTAGGATTAAGATCCAACACCCTTAATAGAAATTTAAATTAGCACTTTATTTATGAAAACTGTAAAATGTGAGAATAAATTACCGGCAGCTGCGGCACGAATATTGTCTTTGCCTTCGTGGAGTTCCTCGTGGTCATTGATTCCAGCATTCAGCTTTCCAAGCCCAACAATTGCAACTGCAGTGTAGGAATCATCAAGTCCCCAAAAAATTCTCGTCTCTGATTTCTTGATTTGTGGTCCTGCTCTGCAGGAAGATAGTCATGCTTATCATAAACCTAAAATCGGGAAGAGGAATGGGAAGTAGGTATTTTTAAACATAAGAATAAAAAAAACTTTTTTTGACACCGATTCATGAATTTATTACATACATTGAAGTCTAGGCTTCTGGACATGAATTAAATACATATCTGCGCGTTTAAAATACAATCTAAAAATATACTATTTTTTAAATTTAAGTTAGAATTTACTTTGCAGACTCGCAATGATTTCACTTTTTAGTTGTCTTAGGATAAAATTACAATCAATAACATCGTTTAAATTAAAATTCACTAAAATTAAAAGAGATATTTTCTCAATCGTTATACACTGTATTTACAAAGATCTAAAGTTTCATATTTCACAACATCCAAGTTTAAACGAGCACAATGCTCTAATTTGAACAAATTAGTTTTCTAGAGACAATTTAGTGTTTTTGCTCGTAATATTAGACTCCTTCGAATTAATGATCTACAGAGTTGTTTTAAGTATATCGCTTTTATTAAAGTGTGTAATAAATTTAAAATTTTCGTTTATCAATTTCCTTATTAAATTTCCTCACAGTTAAGGGTTTTCGATTCACATTTTCACCTAAAAATTTAATCTCTCATTTTACTCAACAATTATTACTTTTAATACTTTTTGCGTAAAACGAGGAATTCGAATCTTCAATTCTAAAAATTCAATCTTTTCATTTTACTCAAAAAAAAAAAAAAATAATAAAATAAAATAAAAAAATAAAACTAGGCATTTTGTCGTTCTGTACGCATAATTTTATTTTAAGAATTTGTATCTATACAGAGTGGAAAAAAAAAATTAATTATAATATTTATTAAGAAAAGTGAAGAAATCAAATTTTGAGATTAAAACTTTGAAATAACATCCATCATTGTTTCTAAACTTAGCTAAATATCCATCTCTCGAGATTTCAATTAAAATTACAATCACTTAGAAAGTATTCTTCTATGTTTTAATATAATTATAAGTCAGTCTGAGTTTTCTTCAAAACCTAGAACAATGTAGCAGAAAAAATACACTTAATATTATCATAAAGATCATAAAATTATTAAACTAATCCACAATCGAATGTGGAGTATTAAGTCTCTTTTTCACGAGTCATAAAGCATAAAAATGGAGAGGTACTTTTTATTTTCGTGTGGATATACCTAGTAGTCAAAGAATAAAACAAAAATTCTTTGCGACTCAGAAGCAAATTAAGTTGAAAATATTTTAGTGAGTTTTCAGTTGTTTTTGATTAAAATAGTAAAATAAAATAAAATATGTAGTAAAATCCTGACTGCCAGTATCACATTCTTATGCACAGGACTTTCAAAATTTAAAAGCAATTCGGGGTGTTTGATCCAAATTCGAACTTCAAAATGAATTGAAAAATTAATTTTAAAAAATCAATGTTTTGAATTAGAAGTTTGTCTATAGAGCGAACAATTTTTTTATTATTAATATAGTTTACTTAAACCGAGGAATTCAAAATTAATCTAAATTATACATTTTTTGCTCTTTACTCATAATTCTATTTAAGAAATGAGTAGTTATACAAAGCGAAAAAATATCTAATTATAATATTTGTTAAGTAAGATGAAGAAATCGAATTTGGAAGTAAGAACTTTGATCCAACACCTTTAAAATCAAATGACCCGAATTTCCCTAAATAAAATTGTCTTCCTAAACTAACTCTAAAATCTTGATAAGTCCCTGCGAGTTTGCAGCAACAACAACATTCGAATTTTGTCGCCAGCAAACCGCAGAGACAAATTCATTGAGATCCTCTTCTCTTTTTTCCTGAAATTCCAGAAGACTCCTAGCTGCTCCAAATTTGTACGATAAAAGTTGCTTCGAAAGTCCTTTATAATAAACATAAACGGCGTTGTTTTCAGATCCACAAACAATATAATCTCCATCAGTCGCTAGACCCACAAAATTCTTTTCATTAACATGACCCACAAACGACCTCAGATAGTGTGGGTTGTTAATATTCCACATTTTCAGTTGAGAATCTGTACTAGCAGAAACAATTTCTTCCTTGTTGAGAAATTTCACATAAGACACAGCCTTTCGATGTCCTTTGAAGATGCAAAGTGCTTCTTTCATATTCCTTAAATCGTAGTAATGTACACAGTGATCCGCAGAACCGAAAGTCAAATGGTGCGAACTCTTTGGATTAAATTTCACACAACAGACGTTCGCTTTTGCGTCCAGGGAGGCCACAGAATATTCCATATTCAGCGCCCAGAGCTTCACTCTAGCATCATCTGAGCCGGAAGCAATTAATCGACTATCCATGTTGTTGAAATCCACAGACCAACATCTTTTCTCATGCTCGTGAAAAACCTTTGTTTTCTGACCAGCCTCTGCATCCCAAACTGCAACAATTCCTTCATAATCCGAAGAGGCTAGCATATTCTTATAATATGAATTCCATGAGATGCAAGAAATTTTTGAATCCGAAACCATCTGGACACAAGGATAGTGTATGTCTACAGAGTCTCGAATCACGGCTCCATAATCAAAAATTTTAATTCGCTTTGTGACGCCAGCGATCGCGAAAAATTCGTTGTCTTTATCAAATTCAATACTAGAGACTATCGTTGGATTGTTGAAAATATCCCAAGAGTAATTCAAGGTAGCCAAAGCTCTGAGAGAATTGTATCTCGAGAATTTGACTAAGTTCTCTCGAAAGATGTCCAAACCTGAACTCGTCTGGCTTTGAGAATCCTGAGTTTGATTTTTACCTTGGCTGAACAAATGCTCCTTTGCTCTCGTATCAAAGTAACACTGAACAAAGTCATCGAAATGAGCGTGCATTCTTTTCCTACGAATCGCTAAAGAAGAACTAGTAGCAAAATCGTTTTGCTTTTGATTTTGATTCGTGAAATGGTCGTCCTCGTTAGACTTAACCATATTTGAATCTATATTATTGATTAAGTTGATCATTTCCTTTCTGATATCAGAAATCTGATCAGAATCGTTTGCTCCTGATTTCTTCAAATCTTCGACTTTTGGACACTTCTTCTGAACATCTTTGAGAATATTCTCAACCATCTCCATGTCTCTTTTGATTAAGGCAATTTCCTTGTGTAATTGACGATCTCGCTCCTCTTTTTGCTGCAAAACATTTTGCAAAAATTCGTGCAGAAGTTTGTTTTGTGCTGCGCAGGATTCAGCCTCGAGAAGCTGCTTTCTTTGAGTGAGAACTTCGAGCATTACATTGACATCTGGTAATGTTAAGTTGGCACTTTCAGCGGCGACGAAATCTCGAAGATGATCGTTTTGTGGAACGATTTCTGAACCGAATCTGCTTTTTCCGTCCGGGTAATGCAATTCCGAGACTCCTTTGATGCGGCTTTTGTACTTGGAGACTAATTCGTTGAGAAGGAAATTTGGGAAGATATCCTGCTGACCTAACATATCGCTGCACTTGGGACATCTGCCGTTGACTTCGAGGGATTTGGTAATGCATCGATAGCAAAAAGTGTGACCACATCTAGTTATGTGAGCTTCTTCAATTAATTCGAAGCAAATAGGACAAAGATAATCGTTATTTTTGTCCTCTATTGTTCCACCGATTCCGTGGAGAACGGTTCCTCCACTACTTCCAGCTTCTCCAGCTGCCATTTTGTAAACGTTTTTGGTTTCCTGCTTAAAGGAGAGATTCTGGTGAAATTAGGAACCGGGTTTTATCACCAAATGGCATTTTTCTGAGATTTCTCCGGAATTGGTTAACGAAATGCCAGCGCGAGACTCTTAGTCCCTCCTGAAACAATCAAAATAATGCCAGTGAGCTCAGAGATTCGGGGATGTTATTCAAATCTCAAAAATTCCAAAAAAGAAAAAATAATTCCCAAGAGAAAATTATATGTAAAGATGATAGAGAACTATGGAATGGTAGTTTTGAGAAAAGCTCAGGCAGCATTATGACAATTGTTTCAGGCTGGAAATGTGAAATCGATATGTAAGTGTCACGATCAATAAATTCGACAATTTCTAGAATAGAAAAAGAAGGTAACATGTGAAAGGATTTGTTTCTTTGGAAGAAAGGGATTATTTTTTAATAATTTGGATGTCAGAAGAAGTTTAGATTCACAAACACTTCGCAAATTATTGTACATTTCAAGAAATATTGTACCGATTTTAAAATAAACTGTAAAAGTTTTGCCTTTGTAGGAATATTAATATTATCAGATGGAAAATTTTAAAGTATTACCCAAACCCAATTCACAATTTTAATTATTTGTCTTCTTTCTTTTCTTATCAAAAGATGTTAGTAGATAACCATTAAGAATATAAAATTCAAATTTGATTTAAATTTAAATTTCATTCTAAAAAATGAACTTTAAGAAGCAAATGAAAGTATAATTTCTGTAAAATTCCCTAAAATTAAATACAAAATAACGTCTTATCGGCGACTAGAAAAATCAAGTCTCAACCGATAAAGAAATGGTTTATTTCACTTGCAATATCTGTAAACAATAAAAATTATCAAGCAAACTGTTCTCAAGCGTACATTTCTGAAACAATCGTCATTTTCAAAGCATTCAAATAATTTTATTTAGAAAGTTCTGTTCTAAGAGTAATAAAAAATAACAAGGATGAAATACGATACAGAAAAAATAAGTTTATTACCTAAAAAAAAATAAGTAACCAAAAATAATTAAAATAATGAATTAGTATTCAGTTTAAAACGATTTAAAACACAATAAACAATGAAATAAGCCAACAAATAAATGGCTAAAACAAGAGAAAATAGATTTCATTAAAAGTAAAATTATTGTAAATAATTTTTGGCAATCACACTTGAATGCAAATTATTTAGAAAGTGAAAGACTTACAACTGGATGTGTTGGAGTAGCCTTCCATTACAACTTTTATTGTATTGGGTAGCTGCAGGTGTTAGGATTGGGGCTGCATACTCGTCTTTATTTTCTGCATCGTAAATTCCAAGCACTAGTCCTTTCTGTTGAAAGCAAAGAAGAAATCGTAAACAAAAAAGCAGAATAAATTGAAGCTAGAATATACAAAAATAATAAGAGGAATGGAAAGAATGAAACTTGAAGTCAGTAAAAATAAAAGAAACTATTAACATAATTGAAGATGTACTGAGTCAGTTATTTATTTCTAAAAATAAAAATGATAAGAGGCTCAGATTTCGCTTCGTAACATGTCGATTTTAATTGCTGATTGAAAACACTTGTTAATACTACAGATACTTTGTTGATAACATTTATACTGACCACTTGAAATGATTCAGTCAAACGTTTCTTGTATTTCAATTACACAAATACAGTCTTATCAAAGGTAATATGGAATGTCATCAGTAATTTATCAAGATTATATTTGGAATTTGATACGAGAAATCAATTTATTACAGCAAATCCTAAAAATTACAAAAATATATTAGACAATATCTTCAATAATTGAAATGAATCTCCTATATAAAACATAATTTATTTGCTCAGTCATTTCTGCCCTATTTTAATATTTATAATCGTCTAAAATTCCGAAGACTCCAATAAACCAAAATGCCGCGAATTTGTTACCAAAAAATAGAGAATTTGAGCAAGAAATTAAAAGCTTCAAAATTTTTTTCAACTGAGAAATCAAGTCAATGAAATTTTAGGTTGGAAACGCGATTAAAGAAAATAGAAAGTTTTTTAACACCAGATGTTACTTGGCATATTGTTATTGTGTGCAAAATTTTTACACTTAGCGCCAATCTCGTGCGTTATCTGCTTCAAGATTCTAACAGCACTTTCGGATTTTTCGACCACTCTGTAGTTCGGAAATCAGTCGTATAAAAAGAGAGGAGCAATATTTTAAGGTAGTCTTTTTCCAGTTAAAGAATAATAGTTTGTGAAGTGATAATTACCTTCATGGCTGAGCTGTAAAAACGTAGCGATTTTCCGTATACTCCCTTTCCCCGGATAAGATACAATGCCATAATTTTCTCATGAGATGAGAAGTGAGAACACTTTTCCCACTTTTCAGTAGTTACATACTCCAATGGCGTCGCCACAATGGATTCTGCAATTGAAATTTCCTGCGGAAGTCAGGACAGCTTGGCACGAATTTTAAAATCAGTAATTGAAAAAGTAATTTTTTGTATCAATTTACATTCACCATATATTTATAAAACTCTCTGATCATTAAATAGTATTTATTCTAAAACTAGTATAGAATTTTATACTAAAATTAATCAGATTCAAACTTTAATTTCGAAAAAAAAAAAAGATTATTCGATTTTAAATAACCCGCTTAGTTTTCAGACAGGCACTTGCAAATTTTCCTAGATTTTCACTAGATTTTCGAAAATTTAAGAATATTTTACA
>JAUEJJ010000021.1:1129072-1162753 GCA_032164275.1 Synergus coniferae | reverse complement strand
AACAATATACTTGAAATAAAAAGAAATTTTTGCAATTTCGACGACAATGGGAAAATTAATAAGTGGCGGAGGATTTTTGGGAGCACTGATTGGCAGAAGTGCTCCCAAGTTGGCTGCCTGCGTGCGCAGCGCATGTTGAGTTCCCGCTGGAGAAATTCTGCTATTGGCTGTAATATGGCGCGCGATTCAAAATTGAATAAAAGTAATTTGATTTTAAATTGCGCGCCAAATTTTAACCAATGGCAGTTTTTCTCTGGTGGGAAGCCAACACGCGCTGCGCGCGCAAGAAATGTGTGGTGCGTATGTGTGTGGTTACTTGGGCCTGGGTATGTATCAAACTGATCAAACTTAACGACTTAACCTCAAGAAGAAACATCGATTGAATTGAAATCACTGAAATACAGCGATTATAATATTTAATGTTATTATCTTTAAATTAAAGAAGTCAGAAAATTCACGTAAGTTTTAAGATACTTTTTTTCCAATTTCTCAGTTGTCTTTTATTGTAAAAGGAAAATAAACTAACCAAACAAACTCGTCCTTTTTCCGGTTTGGAATTCATATTTGTTTACTTGAAACAAATTAATCGTTATTCAACTTTATTAAAATTATTTTTAGTCAAGATTGAACTAACTATATTTTACTTTTAAAGCAGTACTTTAGGCGAGAATTGAATTTTTAGTTATTTGAAATTGTTTGTCTACAGGTACCATCATGGATATAAGACCGAACAACACCATTTATATTAATAATTTAAATGAGAAAATTAAAAAGGAAGAGTTAAAAAAATCTCTGTACGCAATATTTAGTCAATTCGGGCAAATCTTGGACATCGTAGCCCTTAAAACCTTGAAAATGAGGGGTCAGGCTTTTGTTATCTTCAAGGAAATTGCTAGTGCTACGAATGCTTTGAGATCGATGCAAGGGTTTCCGTTTTACGACAAACCAATGGTATGTTTCCGTTTTTAGATTTGTTTGTAATATGTAGAAACATTTATTTCCTTTCATTTAGTTTTTGTGTGCAATTTATGGGATTTTACACACTTTGTGTAATTAAATTAGAATATATGATAGTTTCCTTTATACCTGAGTAACTATTAAAATTTCTATAGAATTTGTTCTACAAAATTCTTTAATGATTTTACAACATTTTTTGAATAATTAATTTTATGTTCAGTTACATTTAATTAGAAAATGATTCAAAATAGAGAAAAAAATGGGTCAGATTTCGAGGTCGTTACATTTGAGCATGACATCGTAAATTCTCTTTCATGTATATAAGTTATCTTTATACTAATAAGTGTCCCACTTTTCCCTTTTATTGTTTTTTTCCCTCAATTTTTAAATAGCAAGTTTATTTGTCCGGGAATACACGAGCCAGCTTTCAAATCACTTTTCCTAATTTTCAATTGAAACTATTTTCTAAACTTGAAATTAATTATTAATACTTACATACAAATATTATTTTATTTTGCAGAGGATACATTACGCAAAGCAAGACAGTGATTTGATTGCAAAGATGAAAGGTACCTTTGCAGAGAGGCCAAAGAAACCAAAGCGCGTCATGCCACAGGCAGAAGAGGAAGCGAAGCGAGCCAAAAAACGAGCCAAGGAACAGGCGAAAAATTCACAACAAGTTGGTTACCATGCTGGCGTACCTCAACATTTGGGAATGGCAAATGCTGCAGTACCTGAGCAACCACCTAATCAAATTTTGTTCTTAACCAACTTGCCAGACGAAACAAGTGAAATGATGTTATCTATGCTTTTCAACCAGTTTCCTGGATTCAAAGAAGTTAGATTGGTTCCTAATCGTCACGACATTGCCTTCGTGGAATTCGAAAACGAAGTGCAATCTGGAGCAGCTAAGGATGCTCTTCAAGGATTTAAAATTACGCCTTCACACGCGATGAAAATTTCTTTCGCTAAAAAATAAGTCATTGCCATCTTTTCCGACAGAAGAATTTGTCGTTTCTTCTAGGAAAATGAAATTCGTTTATAAGAAAGTATTCCTACATAGAAACTATTCTCTCAGAAAAATATTCCTTCGAATTAAAGCGAGTATTTTGTACATTCAAGATAGAATCACGATTAAAAGTACTGTATAGTTACTATAAGTACAAAAACTCAGAATGAATTTTGAAAGGTTAGAAGTCCTAGTATTTATACATTTCGCATAATTATAAGGTCAAAAAAAGAATTAACTGCGTTTGGAAGTTAATTAAGAACTTTTTCTGGGGTCTCCGATTTTCGTGAATGTGGAGTTAATAGTAGGTTTGATTTTCTATAATTTAACAGAATGCATTTTTGTGAATAAAAGGAATATGTTATTACTAAGAGTGAGTTAGTAATTTTTTTCGCCTATTATAGAAGTAATTAAAATTAAATAGAATTTAGTCAAACTAATCGTCTTATTTTATTTGTGTTTATTTCATTGGCGTTCTTCCCTCCAAAGAGTTAAATGAATTGAAAGGACAATAAACAGTACATAATAACTGAGCTTGAAAGTTTTGTAAACATTGGTACTCGTTGGTGATAATATCATTTTATTTGTTTCAGTTGTGCTCACATCGTCATTTTATTCGCGTTCAGAATTTGTATCCTTTGTGTACATAACACTAAAGTTTTATTTAATCTCGTCTATTTTTATTGAAATTGATACAATTTTAAAGAAGATTGATTGAAATGAAGTCCGAGCATTACAAGTTTGAAAGTGTTTTAGGCTGTGGAATATTTGGGTAAGTTATCATTTCTAGAATTGAAATTTAATTTAATTTTCAAAAGGAAAGCAAAAGTTATCTAATTTTATACTTTTGTTAACAGTACGGTACATTTGGTAAGAAGAAAAAGAGATTGGAAACCTTTTGTTATCAAGGAACAAAAGTTGAGTGCCACTAGTCTTTTGAGTTTTCAGGTATTTTTAGCTTTTTTCGGAAAATTAATTTTTAATTTAAAAAATTCGATTTTTATATGAAAAAAAAATCTTTTTGTTATTATTTGAAGATGGTGCTGAGGGAAATAGAATCAATTCGACAGCTCAGACATCCAAATATTGTTTCTTATCGAGGAGCTTGGCTCGAAGAAAGTCGAAGTTACATTTTGTTGGAATTCGCTCGTCATGGAACTCTAAAAGATTTACTTGAGAAGCGACAATTGCCTTTGAAAGAAGAGGTAATATATCTAAAAAGTTATCTTTCTTTCAATTTTTAATTTATCCATATTTAAAGTTACAATGATTCAGCTGTTGCTATATTTGCTTAATTGTGTTTATTTTTTTTACAGGATGCACTTTATCTATTCACACAAGTTGTTCTCGGCGTGCAACACATTCATTCAAAAAATATTTTACACAGGGATTTGAAACCAGAAAATATTATGCTCACTGGTCGAAATGCTGATGTGGTGAAAATTGTTGATTTTGGTCTATCGAAAAATTCTTACGAGTAAGTATTTATTAAAAATAATTAAGTTTCACTTGAAAAATGATAAACATTTTTTTTCTGAAACTATTTTATATAATTAAAAAAAGCTAAAGTTAATTTTCATGTTTCTAATTATTTGTACCTAATCAAAATTTTGATTTTTAATTCTTCTAAAGCAGCCTTATGAAATTATTTCAGAGAAACTTTGTGTCACGCAGGAACTTTTTTCTATATGGCACCAGAAGTATTGCAACGTCAAATGTATGATTATAAAGCTGATATTTGGAGTATGGGAGTCGTTCTTTACGAAATGGTCACAAAAAGACTTCCTTTTCCTGCCACGGTAAAAAAATGTTTTTCTTCTATTTGTATTTACATATTATATTTTGTTTAGTTCCTTAAATTTATTTAATTTCAATTTTATTCAATTAAATGAATTTTTACAGACATATCCAGAATTAATAGAAATGGTAAACCTTGAAAATCCAAAGCCTATGGAGAAGGGCTTAACCAACAACGTAATCAGCGTAATTTCTAAGATGCTGAGGAAGAAATCAGCTTTTCGACCTTCAACAGATCAGCTTATCGTGTCTCCTTGTTTGAAAAACATTAAGGCAAAAATTTATCTTAATGTCGGTCGTTGCACTCCACTTTCAAATATCGAATTTGCACAAAATCTATTTTTTAACTTTCTAAAACCATCTGCTGGGCATCATACAGAGCAAATTGAAAATTTATTATGAAAATAAGTCAGATCTTATCAGATTTAAACATTAATGACTAAAATCATTTTTTAAATACTTTTTTAATGGATTTTAGAGTTTACAAAAGATTTCAAAAGATTGTTTTTTGTTAAATAGAAGTGAAATCTTGATTTTTATCTACTTATGTTTCTTACTTGCAAAAAAGTTTTTAATAAGAATAAAAAAAATAAATTGAGGTAGAATATTTTTAAATATAAATTCTCTAATGTATCCATCCGAAATTCTAAAAATTTGAAACTGTTTGAGGCCCTGCGATTATAAATTTAGAGCTCTATTTTATTTGCGAATATGAATATTTAGATGAAACTGGACTTTGTTGTGTAAAATTATAACTGAAAGTTACGCGAGCAAAGTGGAAAAATTTAGTTCAAATAATTTTGAAACGCATACATGTATATTATGGTAGAATATTGACAGTGTGAAAAGTCGAAAGATAATTATTATATAGCACTGCTAGTAAAACGCGCCTATAGTGTTTCAGGGAAACAAAGGTTTCAAATCAGACAATGATATCGGTACTAAGGGATCGATAAACATCGCATAGCATGATTCTGTGTATCATAAAATTTTATATCGGGTGAATTTTTATTTAATTTATACCTAACAATACCTAGTAAAATAAATTAAATAATAAATATTCTTCATTTAAAATAAAAACGGAAATTAAAGCAGTATTTTGAAAAATATTTAAACAATTTCTAATTTAAAATTTCTGTCCAAATAGAAGCTTGAAAAACCTGTAAAATATATTCGAATTCATTATAACTAATTTAAATCTCGAAGAAAATTAATTGAAATTACGATAAATTGAAATTATTCATAAAGTTTTCCGAAAAAAAAAATTTTAATTTTTTTTTTCACCCGATATTGTCCGATGAACAGGTATCAAACTTCAACACCGCGATGACGAGGAAGCGTGACGACCGGAAGTAAAGACCGGAACAAAAGTCCCATTGCGTTTGCTCTTATTCATTGCCTCTGACTCTGACAATCATTCAGTTCACACTTCGACCGCGTGGAAGTCGTGTTAAACAATTTATCGATTGAATTACTCGTACCCTTTTCCTATTTTTAAATTTCCATAATATTTTTTTTTTATTAATAAAAACATAAAATAAATTTGTTTTTAGTGAATTACAATAATATATATTTAACTGGTAAATAATGTGAAGTTTGAATTTTATACACCTTTATATTTATTATAAAATAGGAAGACTGGCGTGAATAAAACATGACTTAAAAATAAAATAAAAAATCAGGAGGAATCCGAACCGCGAATATCGATAATGAAAAATTTAGGGAGTGTCTTTCTTTTATTATTGTTTCATATTTTGGGTACCAGAGGATCGACCTGGTACCCAAAAAACTTGGGACCTATGTTAGGTGAGCAAATTGATTTAGTTGGAGTCGAAAATGTTTCGGCTTTACCGGATCAAAATGAATCGACTTCGATTTTAATTGGTAACTATTATCAATGTTTATTCTTCAATAGTATCAGAGAGAATTTCACTCTACGTATTACTTTTTTTAGAACTACTATCTCTAATTTAGTGATTTTATTTAACAGATCAACAAAGTGGTTCGCCAAATCCAATCGACTCTCTCGATCGATCGGATGCTCCCCAAAGTCGAAATGAATCTGGTGAACGTGATCGAGAACCTTTTGACGAAGTAGAAACGATTGAACCTAGACAATGGCCAGAAAGGCCGGAACCTCTTCCAACTCAAGGAATTCCCCCAACTCTTTCAACAACTGCGAGATCTGTTCCTTCAAGAAGAGTGACGAGTCCAACGACCTTGGCTCAACGAGATCCTTCAACACAGAGGTATAGAAAAATAATTTTGGTTGTAATATTTTAATTTATTAAAATTGCTGAAATATTTTCAAAATTGGATATTATCTTACTATAAAATTGAAATAATGTTATATTTCTAATATCTATTTTTCTTAAAGGTACCCAATAGCAACAGCACCTCCTCCTACCGCAGCAGTAGATGAAGTATTTTGTGATTTTGGACCTCTCCCGATACAATCACTTTGTGAATGGCAAGATGGAAATGGTGCTTTGAAGTGGATTCCAGGAACTGGTCTTGGTACCAATTGGATAGGTGGACCACCGATTGATTCCACTATTGGTTCCATGGAAGGAGGGTGAGATTCCTAAAAAAAGAAAATGTTCAATCAAATTTTCTTAATTTAAAATAGGACTCTGAATTAGATTATTAAGTATTATTCTGAATTATTGTATTTCATTAATTTTATTAGGTACGCTTTTCTGGAAACTTCTCATGTGCCACCCAAGGATTTAAAATTAAGAAGTCCAGGAGGCCTTTTACACAGTCCTCAACTAGGAAGTACAGGAGTGGCTGGATCCTGCTTCATGTTCAAATATGCAATGGATGGTTTGAGTTCAGCAGGCCTCAGAGTTCTTTTACACATGGGAGTTGATGAAAATTCAATAAAAAAGGAAAAAGCGGATGAAATTCCAATGGAAAGTGGAACCAAAATACTAAACACAACGACTTTAAGTAAACCCTTTGATACTGGGGAGGAACGAGTTCTATGGCATGCTCAGTACTACGTTCTAGGAGTTTGGCAACAGGCTCAGATCCTATACACGTATCCTGAATTACATTCGGTAACTAAGTTTCTTTTCAAATGGCAGTCATCACAGATCGTCACCTATTCACCTTTTTTTCACCTATTTTGATTTTATTTTATTTTTTTCAATTTTTCAGCTTATAATTGAGGGTGTTCCCGTGGATAGTGCGGATCCTTCAAGACTTTATCGTGGTTACATTGCTATTGATGACCTCGATCTTCAACCAGGTTCGACCTGCGTTGGGTTTTGTAATTTTGCGGGAGGATTTTGCGATTGGACCAATGACGTTGAAGATGATTTCGACTGGACGATTGTAACTATTGAATGCCATTATTCTAATATGGAAAATAAAGCTAAGGTGAATAAGATTCCTAATAATAAAATTTTATCGAATCCTTACAGAGTAGAGGAAGCAGCGACCCAACAACTGGACCAGCGATGGACAGTTCCAGTGATCGAGCAACCGCAGGTGGATATGCTTACATCGCTTCCAGCTTTCCACGTCGACCTGGAGATACGGCGAAACTCATCAGCGTCAATTTTCCCGGCACTGGACCAGAATCTCCAATGTGTATGCATTTTTGGTTCCACATGTTTGGTTCGGGAATAGGGAACTTGAAAATTCACCTACGCCATTATCGAAATTTGGACCCTCAACTGCAGGAAATTTGGAGTCTTAGCGGAAATGCAGGAAATGCTTGGTTTAAATCTGAGGTCACTGTCAGCTCCCTAAACGATTTCCAACTCATCTTCGAGGCTTCGGTTGGAAATACTGGAATGGGAGATATCGCTATTGATGAAATTACTTTCACTCCTGGCGCCTGTCCTGGTAGTTAATTTTAAAAAACTGGTTTGTTACTACCAGGGTGGTCACATGTTAGGGAAGTCAGGGAAGTTATTATTGTGTAAAAATATTTTATGATAGGATACTTTTTTCTTTCAGCTTCACCACAAGTTGCAGCACCCAATCCAAGAGATTGTACTTTTGAAATCGATGAGTGCGACTGGGTAAATTCTAGAGATCCAGATCGAGTTGAATGGGAAAGAGTATCAAATTCGGTGTTGAGTCCTCGAAATCAGAGGAAACCTTACAGTAATGGTCACACAGTTAGTCGTCGAAATGAATATTTTCTAGGATTGGGGCGTTCTAGAAGTGCTCGAATTAGTGGAGGTGGCACAGCTCAGCTCGTGAGTCGAGAGATGAAGGGATCTGATGAACCACTTTGTATCACTTTCTGGTACTTCATGTTTGAATCTTTTATCGACTCAACTGGTCCTAGTTTAGGTAGGCTTCTGAAAATTCAAATTGAAAATATTATAAGTTAAGGGAAGCTTTATCTCTACTGAAGAATATTCTTCTTTTTTAACAGGAGTTCTTCGAGTTCTCATACAATCCCTAGGCGAAACTTCTTCAGAAGCCACACCAATTTGGCAACTCTATAATAATCAAGGACCGACCTGGAATTTTGCACAGGCGAATATCAACGAACGAAAGGATTTTAATATCATATTCGAAGGCACCTGGGGACCCAACAGAGCAAGTGGAAGCATTGCGATTGATGACATCGCCTTTTATACCGGAAACTGCACCGGTAATCATCAATTTCTTAAATTTACTAGATTCTTTTTAAACAAATCGATTTTTATAAACTGATTATATAAATTTCGAAATTTTTTCATTTAGTGAGACCAATAAGTGCAGTAGTGAAAAGAGAAGATTGCAGTTTCGAAAAAAGTTTATGTGGCTGGGAAAACAAAACTTCGTCTGTGAATGATCGAACAGTAACTTGGCAAAGAGCATTCCTAACACATAGGCCTGCACAATTATTGGATAAGACGTTCGGGGCAACAGGAGACTTTGTATTTTTTGACATTTTTACCACCAATCAAAAGTCAGCTGAAGTCCAACTTTTATCACCAGTGATTAACATTTCACCTGATGAAACTGCATTGTGTTTCACTTTCTGGTTTGCTGCCTTTGGTGTTGAGGAGTCCACGACTTTGCGAGTTATCAAAGTTTCTGTTGAAGGAGACAGAAACGGAAATGATGATGATGAAGATAGCGAGGACAAAGAATTGGTAGAAAATGACTTTTTCGAAAGATAAATATTTTAATCTTTTCTAGAGATCTATTGCTACATGAATAGATGGTATTATTTAGATTATGAATTATAATAATAATTTTTCAGCTTTGGCAATTGACCGCGAAGGGATTTAATAATATCAGACCTTCATGGACAGCAGCTCAAGTTACAATAGATGCAAGAACACCTTATCGTCTTATTTTAGAAGGAAGTGCGAGCAATGGAGGTTTCGCTATTGATGACATCAAGTTTCAACCTGAAGCTTGTGCCAGTAAGTCTTTATAAATTTAAAAAACCTGTTAAACTTTTTTAATTCAAGATGGACGTAAAAATTAATTCAGAAACTTTTTCGTTTCAACTACAGCAAGGCCAGCAACAGCTCAACCAATGATTCTCGAATCCTAAATTAGAATTTCTTTGGAGCAGTGATATTTAGAGTTAATTCAACAATTTCTATAAAATAGTGTTCATCTAAGGAGTGAGGTCTTAAGAATATAACTTTTATTTCTTATTTTAGCGACTTAATGGGAACATCGAATTAAAAGTTGTTACTCCTGTTATTCTAATTTTAATTAATTCTTATTTTATTGTAAAGATATATGAATTATTTTTTTGAAATTTGAAGTTAGAGCCAAATTTTAAGTTGAATCCTCAACATATTTTATATTATTTTAATCAATTATTTATTTAATTAATGACATAGATTAATACAGTCGTCGTCGATCTACCTTTTGAAAATATTTAACGCCGGTTTTCTCGAGAAAAGTGTATAAACAAACCAAATTAAATAAATCACTGAGATAATTACTTAAGCTCATTTAGAAATAAATACATTAAAGTCACACAAGTTGAATCGCGTGTAGTTAAATACTAGAAATTATCACGTTAAAAACTCGAAGCTACTTTGAAGTATAATATCGAAATTTTCATCCCAATGTTGGCACTGTTGGCACTGTTGACAGCAGTTGACAGTTGACAACCTATAGGGCCAGTATAGGCTGATAGGCAACTATAGGTGCACGATTCAAAATCGAATTAAATTAACCCGATTTTAAATTGCGCGCAAAATTTTGACCAATGGCAGCACTTGCATTTCTCCAATGGGAATTGTGAACACTGAAATTAAGCTGTCTTCATAGACGTACATAATTTTGTCAGAATTTTGTACACATGTGTAGGGAGCGTTATGTAAACTGCTGGCTGGCGGCAGTGGCGGCCATTTTTGTGACAGATTTGTGATACGGCACTTTCATACATCACTCCGTTTTCGGTAAAATGTTTACAGTGTTTACATACCTATATAACGATTTTTAAACATTATGCGCAATAATTACAAGTGACTCAGAAAAATAAAAAAAAGTTCCCTAAGTGACATGGTGCTAAGTGAAAAACTCCAAAGTGGTTCTTCGGAACTTCACTCTCGACGAGAATCGACAACCCCTTGAGGAAACGATGATTTTTTTATGGATTTAAGTGTGGGTTTTCTGAAGATTCTAATTGGTTCGAGGTTGCTAAACCACCACGTGATATTTTAATCCCAGATTTCTCCTTGTAGATTTGCAAATTTTTTTGCTGCCCAAACTTCCACTTGAAATTTCTTCCCTGTGCCTCGAAATGCAGACGTGTGTTTCAAAATCTGTGAAAATCTCCTTTCTATTTTATGGCACTTTAACCAATTATTGAAACGGAGGCTGGTAATTACCAATTGAATTTTATAAGTTGAACTGATTCAAAAAAATGGCTGCTACTTTCGATCAGTATGATAAGTCCAGGTAATTTATGTTTACACTTTATTGTTAACCTAGCTTTTTCTCTGATGTTTTTTCTTTTTCCTTTATATTCACAATTGTGCACAATTCTATGACGCAATTCAAGGACGCAGGCTTTTTATATTTTGCATATTATAATGTGATATTTTATATTAAAAATGAGTTTACATATTTTTATTACGATTTTTGAGTTTTTTACTTTTCATTGCGATTATGTTTTATTGGGAAAAGATACTCACTCTTTACGAATAACGACTCCTTCGTCGAGGATAAGACTTGCAATTTAATTGTACATTAATCATGAATATGTTATCAAATTTAAATAAAAATCTGAATTTTTCAGTTGGTATTTTGGAGCCATATCTAGACAAGATGCTTCGGATTTGCTCATGAATGAAAAAGAAGGTGGGGTGTTTTTGGTACGAGATAGTAGATCTATCGTGGGCGACTTTGTACTTTGTGTGAAAGAAGACAGCAAAGTTAGTCACTACATCATTAACAAAATTCAACAAGGTGATCAAGTGCGATTTCGAATAGGAGACCAAATTTTTTCCGATCTTCCAAATCTACTAGCATTTTATAAACTCCATTTTCTCGACACCACACCACTCATCAGGCCAGCGCCGAAGAAATCACACAGGGTAATCGCAAAATACGATTTTGAGGGCAATGATTCTGAAGATCTGCCTTTCAGAAAAGGTAATATTTATTTTTTAAAAGCAGAAATTTACCCGATGTTGCCAGAGATTCTAAGAAATTTCAAGGGATTTTAGGGAACTTTAATATATTCTAACCGATTTCAAAATATTTTAAGGAATTACTTGGGATCCTAGGGGATTTTAAAGTTTTTTTTTTTTTAAGGATTTCAAAAGAGTTAAAAGGTTCGATCTAATTTATTTTGATTTTATGCAAACAGGGGAAATTTTAACCATCATTTCAAAGGATGAGGAGCAGTGGTGGACAGCGAGGAATAGTCTCGGACAAATTGGATCTGTACCAGTTCCCTACGTTCAAAGATACGACGAGGATGGTCATGTTGAAAATACACGACCAGGAAGCGGTGGAAGTTCCGGGTCTAATTCAAATCTAGGACCTTCAACGACGCAGCCAACTCATCCCGAATTTTCAGTGAATCCTACCAATCGCCGAACAAACATTCAACGGACACTGCCGGCCCTTGCAAAAGTAAAACAATCCAGGGTACCAAATGCCTACGATAATACGGCTTTAAAGCTCGAAGTCGGGGACATTATAAAAGTAACAAAAACGAACATAAACGGTCAGTGGGAAGGTGAACTCCACGGAAAAGTTGGTCACTTTCCCTTCACGCATGTTGAGTTCGTAGATAATGACCCGAACGAGGAAACGGAGGAAATTTAGCAAAACAACTCTTCCTAAAATATCAGCGATTTGCTTACCCGGATTACTTTAAACGTTTCTACTGAACGTTAGCTTCGCGAAAATAATTTTTTTTGGGAATGAGCGTCATTGAAAAAAGAGAAAGATTATCGACAAGACTAAACTGTGTGATGGAAATTTTAGTCGATATACTTTTGCAAGCGCACATTGAATCACGGATTAGTATTAAGAGAGAAAGAGAGAGAGAGTGAGATAAATAATTGAAGAATATTTAACCAATTTTACATGGTCAAATGTCATTATACACGCAAATTGTCTTTTTATACTATTTCGTGTTTTGAATCATGAAATCGATAAGGCATATTTGTAGGATTATACGGGAGAATTCAAAAGTGTAATTAGCATGTATTACTCTCCCCTAACTAATAATTGTAATCTCATTTTATTTTTGCTAAATTTCTATACTCGAATTGACGAGGCAATTGATTTCAGTTGTACACACCCAGCGTAAAGAGTGAGTTTTTGACGCTTTCGCAAAGATCTTTTGTAGATCTTCGGAAAAAAACACAATATTAGGATTAGTAAAACATTCATATCAGTAAAAGTGCAGGATATTATGTATTTTCGTGATCTTGAAGCAGCTATGGAATTTGTTGAAAAGTAGTAAAAAGCAGGCAATTATTTTGGCAGCATTTCAACAAGAATTTAGCCATATTGTACAAAGCAATGGAAGTGAAGGTGCCATTATGTACATTTTTTTATTATTAATTATTGAGGGTCGCGAAATATGATCTGAAAAGCCAAATCACCAAATAAAAGTTTTATGAGAGAGGTAGAAGAAAACAAAAAGTCTCTGGCTCTTTGCTTTTTTAAATCTCTCTAATTTATATGTTAAAGCATAATTGTACATTAATTTAATGTGAAGTTTAATTAATTATCGACGACAGTTGTACTATATACATCTGTCATTTGCATTTCATGTATTCAGTATATTAGATTAGGAATTATTTGTGTGATGTATAAGTAAAAAAGATAAACAGTGTATGATCATTAGCACAATGTATATTTTTCTAAGCATGGATTTCTTTTTATAGCAAATCGAGTTCATTAACAATTGATCGATATCATAAAATATCCGTTAGGTAAGTAATCGTCTTGTAATATCTGATATACTATTATAACGGATTTCTTGTTTATTACGTACAATAAATAATAAAAAGTACAGTAATGTAAACTGCAGTATTTCTCTTCGCTGTGTAAAATTGGATTGTTCACAAAGAACTGAACTCTCCATGATTTCAAAAATAAAATGCAATATTCTCGATAAAATTAGAGCGTCCTTTTGTAAAAAAGGCAATTCAAAACTATCTACAGTAGTTGCGGTACTTGATTTGGTACACGCGCTGATTTTTACTAAAAGAACAATAATAAAAATAGAAATAAAACAGATATCCACGCAAAATCGTCGTGTGTTCAAGTGTATACAGTGCTCGATGCATGATTCCATTCCGCCTTTGACAAATCAGAATATTGTAAGAATTACACTATAAAAACATATGTACATGAAATAAACGACTATTGACTCGTAAAATACTTTGTTTTTCTTTTCTAACCAACACCTCATTTCCCTGCTCCGAGGACGAGTTTTATCGAGCTAATTGCGTGATTAAAGCTGCGCACATTTCGAAAAATTCCATTGTGTGATGACCTGTGGCTTGAGGTGGAGGAAGTGTTGGATCTAAAAAAGAGAAATTAGAAAGTTCTTAAAATTCGAAATTTTTAGTTGAAAACAGAATATCAAATATCAGTCATCATAGATTGTCACCTATTTTCACCTTTTTTCATCTATTTTGAAATTATTTACTATAAAATACTTTCATTTCTTACCTTTTAACATAATGTCTTCGGTTTCTTCGCTAGAAAGGGATTTGAAGTCTAGAAGATAACTTTTAAAATCTACTTGGTACAGCTGAAGAGACATTTTACTGTATCTATCCGTAACTTTATTTTTCTGACGTACTCTTACACTGTATGCGTTTATTATTTTCCATTCCTGTAATAAAAAAAAACGTACAACATACCACATTAATAAAATTCATAAAATCAACCAAATTGAATTTATATTTACGAATTAAAAAAATGAAATATATATACTTACGAAATCAAGAGCTTTCATGGCCCTGTACACTTCATTCATAATGTCATTAGGTTTAGATTGAGACCTTATACCTAAATGCCACTTGGCTCTCTTCACAGGAGTGTTTCTATTTCCAGGATAATGTGGTGGAGCGCTGCCTTGAGAACCTTGTCGCTCGCGGAAAGCTAAATCAAAAACCAAATTAATTAAATGAAGTTAAATTTAAACTTATTTAATATTTTTAAGTCTGTTATTTGATCTCGAATATTGAAATAAAATAATTTTTATGAAGCTTACGAGCAATTCTTTCAGGATGAGGTCGCACAGGACTGTTATTCGAATCACTGGGACTGAATGCGACCGGAGGAGGACTCGAAGCAACGTAGAAGTCTTTTAACTCTGCTTTCGCAGCTTCGTCTGCAATTCTTTTGTTATCTATAATAAGATGATAAGCTATGGCCAATTGATCATGAGGATCACAACTGAGTAATGCAGAGTGGACTTCTGAATCCTTGACATTGAATTTCTCACAAACTTCATTCACTGCGTCAGTGTCGATCACAGAAGAATCTTGCTCGACGGGCGAAGGGAATAAATAAGTGGGTAGATCTTTTTGGAACCATTCGTGCTTCCTAAAATCATCAAAATTTGACTATTTGATCTTTCAGAAATTAAATTATTTAAGTATATTAAAATTCACACGTACTTAATGTCGTCTATAGTGGCACGTTTCATTGGATCCACTTGCAACATGTGACAAAGCAGACTCACCACTGACTTGTTCAAATACTCGGGAATGGGAAAAATACCCGCTGAAAATTTAAAATACACGTTAAAAGATTTTATCAAATAAATATTACAATAAGATAGTAAGTATAATATTTATTTAGTAAAATGCAGAACCCGACCCTCTTAAAATGACTCACATTTAATTTTCCGGAAGAGAGTAGGGACATGTTCGTCATCGAATGGCAGAGTACCACATAAAAGTGCGTACAAAATAACGCCACAGGACCAAATATCAACTTCAGGACCAGCGTACAATTTACCAGAAATAACTTCTGGTGCAGCATAATTAGGCGATCCGCATGAAGTCCTCAGAAATTCTCCATCCATCATCATATTAGATAAGCCTTTAAAAACATATTAGAATAAAAATAATTATTTAAAAGCTTAACTTTATTAGTAAATGAAATTTGATGTCAATAAATTTACCAAAATCTGCAATCTTGACATGTAAATTGTGATCAAGGAGAAGATTTTCAGGCTTTAAATCACGATGAACGATCATGTGACGATGACAATAATCTACTCCAGAAATGATTTGTTGAAAAAATCTTCTGGCTTCATATTCCTTTAGTTTTCCATGCTTCACGATATAATCAAACAATTCACCGCCAGAAACATATTCCATTATCATAAAAATATCCGTAGGAGTACTGATGACTTGATATCTAATTTAGTTAAATAAAAACAAAATTTACGTTATGTAATTTACGTATTCAATACAAAATACTGAGATTCAAAAATGTAAATTTTTAAAGGTTCGAGAGCAGTTGTTATTGTAATTTTGAAATCAAAAGGTAAACATTTTGCATGACTCACAGTTTAATTATATGTGGATGCCTGAATAATTTGAGATTTTGAATCTCTCGTCGAATTTTCCCAACGACATCTAGACTCTTAATTTTTTGACGATTGAGAATCTTTACCGCAACTTTGTGCTTTGTGAGCACATGTTCTCCAACTATAAAGAAAAAAATGACATATTTCAAGACTGTTAGATATTACGCATTACATTTTAAGAAAAAAAATACTTGCTTTTCACTTTGCCAAAAGTGCCAACACCAAGAGTTTGTCCTAACGTGTAATGTCCAATTTTGACAATTGGCTGAACTTGGCCTACCTGAATTTTCTCTGCCATTTCTGTAATTGCTGAAAAATGAACAAATAATTCAATAACAGTCAATCTCCGCCATAATGGAAAAACTATTTTCCAACTTTCAATGAAGTTCAGATTAAATGTTTTCAAATAAGCTAATATATAATCAGATTAGAGGTTAAGGTGTCATACAAGCAAAACAGTAAAGAAACGTGGTGTTTCAACAAAACCAATCCACTTTATTGTCAATGATTTTCAAATTTCTAAATATTATAAAACAAGCTACGGTATCCGAAAATGCTTCGAAAGTCTAACTAAAATTTGACTTTATATAACTTAATTATTCCCAATTATTCCGCACTATTATAAATGAGAAGGGAAACTCATGAAACTATTTATATCTTCTAATTAAATAAACAAATTACCGTGTAATTTAAGTCCTTAGGAGACTTCGAATTTCACTTTGTCTTTTCTCAAGTAAAAAAATGATTACTAAAAGCTTCAGTCCACACTTCGTGAGAAAATGTTAATTACTAGCACTTTATTTACATGCTTTTTCGCTCCTTCCACCTTCTTAGTTCTTACTATTTCTCAGACAATTGTGGACAATTGCAGCAAAATAAACTCGTCATAAACAACGGACGTTAGATCACAAACCTCAACACTACAACGACTAGGTACAAATAAAAAGTCAGGAAAATGTTGCTGTCAAAAAGGTGCTCCGTGAAAATTCGCCATTTAATAATATGCACATGCGTCAATCTATTCATCTTATTGGTCATATTTAAAAATATTTTTAAAAAATTGTAAAATAAAATATTTTTTTCACAATATGTGGAAAGTCATAAAATTAACAAGTAGCTATATAAATATTTTAATTAATGAATGAAATAATATTTTTATTTATTAAAATCTCTGCTAAAATACAATTATTTATTAATAATAATTAAAACCGTACTTTAAAATCACATAGAGGTTTTAGCATTTCAAAAATTCCCGTGAAATGTGACCAATATGATGCGTTGGCGTTGCCAGACGTACATATGCGCCATGCGCATACCAATTCACAGATTTTTGGATTTTACAGCCCTAACCTCAAATTTGAAAATGACAGAAATGCCATATGACACAATCAGCTGATTATTCTCATTTTTTTAAATTCCCTTTATTTCTTAAAGAGTAGAATGTCAGCAGTCAGCAGCAATGTGTTTATTGTCACCAAAAAAAGTGAATTAAACCCTACATTTAAGATTATTGAAGAATCAAATTCACTTACTCTTGGACCCGATGCTTGAGAAAAATAAGTTTAGCAATTACAGGAATTGCTATAAGGTGATAAAAACACTTCACTTCGTCTACGACGCAAATTATTAATTTATTTACTACAAGTATTTATTCCCTTATTCATGTAGATGTCATAATCAACACGTGACTTACTGCACTTGAACTCTTTTATTCTATTTTCAAGTAAACATCTTTATCAAAGTAGAAAGATTTTGTGAGGTTCACACTGTTTTTAAATATTTACTCAGTATTTACTATATATATATATTATATATATATATTTATTTATTTAGATTCAATTCCTATTAATTACCTAATAGTTAAGAAAAGAATGAATGATTTCTTAATCAGAAGAATTGGCCAATTATATTCATTGATTAGTTTTTGATATATCTAATTTTTATGTACTCTTTATTATGCTCTATAAATAAATAATTAGCGCCATTAAAAAAGTTCCTCTATTGATAACGGTTTATATAATTTAAAAATTACATAGTATAAGAATATTTTATATTATATACTTTGTTTTCGATTGCAAAAGGGAGAATCCTCGTGTCAACGCAAGTACATATCAATTGCTCTTAATAAAATCAATCAAATCATTACAGGACAGGTCGTACGGAAGCAATATGAATGGACTTTGACCGAGAGGGATAGAAGGCATATTCCGCACATTAGTCATTACAAGTGATCACTGATCAGTGATCTTACCAGAACGTGTCAGTCTTGTAATTTCAACGTATTCAACTTACGAGTTGGAGTTGTTTCTAAGTTTTCTAGTTTTTTTACAAAATAATATCGAAAATGTCCGAAAACGTGAGTCCTATTAAGTATTTCTTGAGTGGAGGATGCGGAGGAATCTGTACGATTATTACCGGTCATCCGCTCGACACAATAAAAGTGAGGTTATATTTTATTATTCATTTATTTTAAAATTATTAATTATAATAGCTTCTATTTATTGTTATTAGATCGTCATACACGCGCTAAAGCGCGCGCCTTTTTCAATAATTTATGCTTATAATAATTTTTAAAAATCTTATGTTAAAATATCTTATTCTTCAATACACATCTCTCTTACAGTAACTGGAAATTCTCTGCTAGGGCAACAAATGCTTTCTATTGTCTTGATATATCTTTAAAATCTTGAGAAATCACTTGAACATTCTTAAATCCTTTGGGACTTTTTAAAAATCCTTTGAAATTCTTTAATGTTATTTCAAATCATTTCAAATTCTTTTTAAATTTAAAAATTGCGAGTATCTATTTTCGAAATAATCGCAACCTCTTTCTTGTGATAGGATTCAGTTTACAATTTGTTTGAGTAGTCTTTTGTTTTTTTGATTTAATTTAGTTTATTAATAAATATTTATATATATATATATATATGTATTTGTATTTTTATTAGGTGCGACTTCAAACAATGCCTAGACCGGGTCCAAATGAGTCTCTTCTGTATAAAGGGACCTTGGATTGTGCTAAACAGACTATTGCTAAAGAGGGATGTAGTGGTTTATATAAAGGTATACATTTTTACGAATCGTCCTTTGAAGTCTTTGGACGTTTTATTAATTTCTAACTTCAACGTCCTTAATTGCTAATTTCTTTTATTCATATATAGGTATGGCAGCACCACTCTGTGGCGTAGCTCCAATATTCGCGATGAGCTTTCTGGGCTATGGACTAGGAAAAAAATTGCAACAAAAAACTGCGGAAGAAAAACTAACACTCCCACAGTTGTTTTATGCTGGAGCCTTTAGCGGAATTTTCACGACATTAATTATGGCTCCAGGAGAGCGAATCAAGTGTCTTTTGCAAATTCAACACGGAGAAGCAAAACCAAAGTACAGTGGGCCAGTGGATGTCATAAAAAAACTTTACAAAGAAGGAGGAATACGTAGTATCTACAAAGGAACTTGCGCCACTCTTCTAAGAGGTAAAAATCCCAAATCCTATCTAAAATTTTAAGGATACAAAATTACTTAAAAATTATTTTTAAAAATTTCATAAGATTTTATAGAAAGCACTAGATTTTAAGAGATTTAACAAATTTTAAAGAAATCAAATAATTTTCAAAGAAATATCAAATCGTTTTGAGCGATTTTAGGAGGTTTTAATATTTTTTGAAAGATTTCAGCAGATTTTAAAGGACATTTCAAAAGATTTAAAAGAAAGTCTAAAAAATGTTGAGTTATTTATAAAAATTTCAAAAAAATTCTATGATAGGAGTAAATTTTCCAAGTTTCTCAATTTTATTTTTGTCTTACTCTTTCTTATCAATGTAGAGTTGTATACTGCTATTCCAAAATTACACATTAGCTGGAAATAGTTATCTAATATTATTCTCCTCGTAGTCCTGTACTTTGGAAGACTTGCGGGAATTTTTCCTCTTAAATCTTTTGCACTGAAGTCCTCCTTTACGCAACGCATGAAAAACTCCCCAATTTTGTATAGACTTTGGTGTGAAACACCTCGGAGTCGTTTCTCGAGTCTTGTTTATCTGGAATTAATCGTAATTAATTAGTCCAGCATTATATTAATCTTCATTTTTAAAAAATTATAAAAGGAGACTAATAAGGATTACCAAATGAGGATTCCAGTTGGCCATCGCACAAGTACAATCCCATGGATTTCCGTCTAATCTCAGATTCTGGATCTGTGGCTGTTTATTCAGAGTTCGCAGACTTTTGAAAAAATCATTCGGTAAAGAAGTTAGTCTGTTTTTACTCAGAATTATTTCCTTGAGACTCTTCTGCTGTTGAAGACTGAAAAGACCAGGCGGCACGTATTCCAAATCATTATAGGACAAGTCGATCCTGTTTACGTTCTCTAAACCGTAAAAGGCATCCATTGATATTTGACGAATGTGGCAATGACTCAGGTCCAAATCAACAAGTTTGACTAAGTCAATAAAAGCATCGAATTCTATATTCGAAATATTTCCCTGCATTTTTAACTCCAGAAGGTCAGGCATTCCTTGCAGGATAAATCGTTCGAGGTTTGGAATTTCAACATTGAAAAGGTGAAGGACTTTCAACTCTCGTAAACCAAGAAGAGAATTCTTTTGAAGCTTTAATTTTGCTCCCTCGCCTCCGATATAAAGTTTCAGAGTCCTGTTCATTATTTCAAAGGTGCTGAAAAATTAAGTTAGTATTAATTCTCTAAGTCGTTTAAGAGCTCTGTGTATCTACTACTATTAGAAATAGGAATCTGTTAAATCTTGAAATCTTGAAATCTATTGATTTCTACAAACTCTTTTAAAATCTCTAAAATCCCTTTAATTAAATCTTCTGCAAACTCGTAAAATACTTTTTAAATATATTTTAAAATCTTGTGAATTCTTTGAAATATTTCGAAATATATTGAATTCATTTTATATTCCTATAGTTATATACTCACTTCGAGACATCAAATTTATAGAAGTAGTTTTTAATACAAAATTGTTTTTGAGATTAAAATCAAACTATTGATTAATTACTTATCATTTTAGTAGAAAAATATCTCTTTTAAATATTTCTTAAATAAAATAACAATACCTAGGAAAAATGGAATCGAATGGATTTTCTCTGAAATTGGCGATTTGCAGAGCTGGGAATGGTGGAAAAGAGAGTTCCGATAAAAAAGTGAGATTATTTCCACTCAAATCAAGTTGTTCAAGCAGCAGCAGACCAGCGAGATCGACACTATTGAGTGTCAATAATTGATTTTCAGCCAAAGACAATTTTTTCAAATTTGGAGTCCCATAGAAACAGAATTCAGGAATGACTTTTAAATCATTTTTTTCCAGGGAGAGATACATTAAATTATCTAATCCGTCGAACATGTGCCAGGAAATATCCTGAAGAGCACAATCGTATACTCTCAAATGAGTCAATGCACTTAATCCTGTAAAAAGTCCACCAGTCTCAGTGCGGCCTTCCACTTCTTGTTTATAGACATCGTAAGGAAGAATTTCTTTATCATCATTACTTTCGCCCACCTGTTGACTCAGAAAAATTAGCCGATGTCCAGCCAAATTGGTACCGTTCGTGAGTGTTAATCCAGTTGTTGCAAATTCTTCAGGTGGAATTGCAGGCTTCACGACTAAATTTGCTTTATTTTTATTTGTTAAACTTAGACTTGTTAATGTAACTCGTTCCAAGTTTAGGTATAAAAGCGTCATTCCTAAAGGAAGCAGAGTATCTGCAGATAAAATGATGCCTCCTTTTTTTTGGGGCTTTGCTGCTTTCTTGGTTGAATTATCTCGTTCCATTCCTTGAATTTCGAGAGATATTAGGTCTGGGAATCGTTCAAGGTCAGAGGACCGAAGGACGATGTCCGCTTCTCCATTTCCTGATTCTAAAATTGTGAAAACCTAGAAGATGAGAAGGTGGTTTGATTACTTTTCGAATGAAAAGTGAGGGGGTAGCAAAAATTTGAACTTTTATCTTAGTTTTCAATTTTTAATTTAAAAAATTTTATTAAAAATTATTATAAAAAACTATAGTTTTTTATGAAAAAAATCACCTTTTCACTTTTTTTAATAACAATAGTTTGATTTAATAACAATATTGTGATGATTGTTACAGGGAAAGATTCTACAAAAAGGATTATTAAAAGATAATGAAAAACAGATACTATAAATTAGAAATGAAGTTACTAATTTAAAAATGTGAAATACGTAAAGAAATTGTTGGACCTGTATATCAGTAGGAAGTTTGGCCAGAAGCTCTTCCGGATTTTCTGATAGGATACAAGTGGCGACTTTCAGAAGTTCATTGGCATAGATAGGATCAAGTTCCTTCTCGTATTGACCCTCCAAAGCCTGTTCCCAAAAAATAGATTATTTCGTGAAACCAGTGATGTCGATTCCATTCGTACCTGATTCTGCGAAGTTTGATCGAGCCATTGATGAAGCGGCAAATCAGCAAATTTGAGAATCTGGCAGGAGCACCCCTGTGGACATTTTATTTCCCACACGCCACCGATATCAACTACTTGTGCTGCATACTGTTCCTAATCGACACATGCAGTAAACACAGAATTTAATTGAATTCCCACTAATGAAAAAATCTCAATTCGCTTCTTTCAAAATTCTTCTACGTCTAAATACTTTTGAGAAAAAAATTCTGAAATTTAACTGGAAAGAAGATTGATCTTTCTTGAAAAAAACTGCTGCAATGTTCTATTCTGTACAGAACATTTTTTGACTGATTTGAATTTATTAATTGAAATTTAATTTTTAATTCAATAATTTTAATTAATTAATCATTTAATTTTGTTTATGAATGGACTTATTTATGAGATTTCATTTAAAGGTATTCTAATGAGAAAATTTCACTTACGCGAGATATCAGAATAAAAAGAACGAAGACAAATTGAAGGAAGGCCATAGTATTTTGTAAATTTCCACAGTTAAAAGACAACTTTTATAACACTGATTAATAAGCTGGCCAACAAGAAACTGAGTTTTGTTGGAGCTTATCTGTTTGCCTTGGTGGCTCCTATCAAACAGGATGTCAACTATCTATCAACCCACACGCGTTACTCTCTATTATTAATTCCTGGGCAAAACACTATGTTAATGGGTTTTTGACTGATTTTATTTTTTGCAGATATGCCAGCTTCGGGGATGTATTTCATGACTTATGAAGGACTTCAGAGGCTGATGACTCCTGAGGACGGAAAACTTGGTTTAGTATCGACGATATTCGCCGGAGGGTTTGCAGGAATTGCGAACTGGATTATTGGAATGCCTCCTGATGTTTTAAAAAGCAGACTGCAAACAGGTAAATTATAGAAAAAATAAAAATCTAATCGTGTTGGAACTTACATAAATATTAGCTTGATCCTAAATTATTATTAAAACGACTTTGCTAATTTTAATCTTTTTGTTTTAGCACCTGAGGGGTTGTACAAACGAGGAGTTCGAGATGTCTTCGTACATTTAATGAAAGAAGAAGGAGCTCTCGCTCTTTACAAAGGAGTTGTGCCCGTAATGCTTCGAGCGTTTCCGGCGAATGCTGCGTGTTTCCTCGGTTTCGAAATGTCTATGCAATTTTTAAATTGGGCAACACCCAATTTGTAAAGTATTTTTTCTTTGTAAATACTGACTAGTTTCCAAATAGGAGAAATATTTTCTCCTTCCTGAAAGAAAAAAAGACTTTTTGAGTTCGAATCAATTCGTTTTTTTTTGTCAAAAACTAATGTCTTTTAACTAGGAAGTTTTAGAATGTCGATGATTTCAAAAGCGGGATGCTTCCAAATTTAAATTCTTTTGAATTAAATTTTCTCCAATTCTGGACCTTAAGAATTTAAAACATAAATGAAAGTTGCTCATTAGAATCCCTGGAATCAAAATTATTCTAAGCAACTATTGGTTATCGGATATTTTTTCTATAACTATATTCTGCACAACGGAACTCTAGCACACAACAAGTATGAAAGTAATAAAAAGTATACATATAAAGTTTTACATAACCGAATGTTTACAATTTGGATTATGGCAAAAAAAGAGGTTTATAAAACGGTTGAGAAATTGTATACTTAGCTAAGTTTTTTTTTATGCGTTTTATACATATTTCTTTTTTCGTGAATTCAATGAATTCAGATTAGATATCACATATTCTTATGTAACTAGCTGTAAAATACAATTTATTGTAAGAAAGTACAATCTGTATAGAAAAAATGTAATATAACTGCCATAATCTTTGATGTAAGTTTTATGAAAGTAAAGAAGGAATTTTGTACGGAGTCGTTTTTTTTTTCTCAAATTATCTGCTCAGAAATTAACTTATTTATTTAAGGACTTGAGAAAATAAAAACATTTCTTGTAATATATCAAGTTTTATTTAATATAACGTTAAGTATTTACATTTTTTAGTGTCCAAAAGAGACATTACTCATTCATTTCAATTTAATGGAATGTTTTTTTCTTTTAATGGTGTTGGAACCTAGCTCTAACATCAAAACTTTATTTTTTTATTTTACATCTACAGAGCATAAAGATATTTAACCTTTAAAATTATTGAGTAAAATGAGGAATTTAATTTTGAAGTTAGAATTTAGATCCAACACCCTTAGAATATTTTATTATTATTTATTTACTTTATTCCTCCCAATCGTCATTATCGGGTTGCGAATCCCCTTCACTCGTTGCAGAATTTCTATCAGAAACTTCGCTAGGTTTCGGAGGTGGAGGAATCATACTAGACATTCGTTCAAAAGCATTCATTGACGATCCAGCGATTCCTTTTCTTCTCATTGCCAATTTAGCATGAAGATCATCCATCAAATCTCCTCCAACAGACGCTGAAGCAAACCGATCGTTCGCCTTTGTTGCAGGAAGTGTGGGACGAAGTTTGGCTCTCCCAATTCCACCAGCATTTCGAATAGCTTCCATTAAATTCGTACGATCATCAGGAGGTGATGCTTTCGGGGGCCCCAAGGATATTTGTTTCTTCTCTGGTAGTTTAGATTCTTCAGTTGGAATTGTAGGTGGTGGTGGAGGAGGTGGAGGCGGAGGTGGTGGACCTTGCACTTGAACTTGTGGAGGCATCGGAGATTGTTTCTCAAGATTCTGATTCGAAGGAGGCGGAGGAGGTGGAGGAGCAACGACCTCTGGAATAGCAGTTTTACTCTCTGAGAAATTCGGTAGACTCTGGACAGTTTGTTCAGAAACTGAGGGGAAATTTGTTTCTTCTGTGAATGAAACTGGAGTTGGTAGGTCTAATCGAACTGTCGGAGTTACTGCTGCTGAAGAAGGTGCAATTGGATTCTGGGAATTGAGATCCAGGACGAATCTTTCATCCTCAACGATTCCCGGAAGGTCTGGAAGAGTCAGGGGTACGTTTATTTGAGGAACCTGCGAAGATAAATAAATGTATTAGTTTAAATACGAAGAGATACAACTCGAATTTATTGTAATACTATCAGAAGCTCATCCGTCAGGATTTTATGTTTAAGGAATTTCATGGAATCTCAAAAAGAGTTGAAAAGAGTCTAAGTGTTTTTAAGATATATATATACAGTTGGTGAGTTCACCTCTCCTAAAGTGGGTGCGTATAGATAAGAAGAAGGCGACTCCACTTCGGAAGAATGCCAGGGTTGAAGAATGGAATCAGGAGCGTCTTCGAATTCCTTATCGTTAGTTTGATTGGCTGAATGGGAAGCTTCTTTCGAATTTAAACTATTGAAGAGCATAAGAGCACTGATAGAAGAAGCTCCAGGAATTATTCGATCCAGATTGACTTCTTCGGTAATACGATTGTAGGGTTTTGATTTCACGTAGTAGAATTGTAGTTTTTCTTGAATGTTAATATTCGCTGCGTACTGTCCATTTTCAGTTTTACTGCCAGCTGTTAAGTGCATATCGAGTGTGTCAGCAATTGGAACTGAGCTTTTGTAAATGGAAGGTAGAGTTTCTTTCTTTGGATTTGCTTTCCAGACTGATGTGTATTCCTTGTAGATGTGACTGGCAGGATATTTTGCTGCCGAGTACATCTTTACTGCTTTTAGGCTCAAGTTTGTTTGAAGGTATTCCATTTGACTCTGAACCTTCTCTGCTCTATTTTTAATCGTATTGAGTCTGAATCATAAAGGGTTATTGCTTATGTAAATCAATGAAAAGGAAGTTTAGAAAAAAAGGAAATACAACTGAGAAAAACGAACCTTTCTCCATTGTCAGCTATCCTGGTATTTATGCAGTCAAAAATGTGAGACACTGCTGATTCCAAATTGTCTAAAGCTTGAGCTACTTGAATAATCGTTTCTTCATGCCTCAAATCTTGAGGAATCACACCTAAAAATGTAAAAAATTCATATATTCATTGCATATCAATAATTTATAAATGAGTTTATTTCTTTGCTTACCAATTTCTATTCTTTCTAGCATTTTGAATACATATTATTTACACTTTTCTTCAATTATTGTATATAAAAATTAATCTTTAAGATATAGTGCAGTTATTTTTACATCTATTTTAATCAAATACATTTTATTTGACTCTGTTTATGTGAAAATGCAGTTTTACAGTTTGACACTAATCTCTGGTCTCTGGTTTGACTTTGACAGATTTGGTTAGGATAAGTCGGTATGTATTTCTGAAATCTGATTCGTCAACATCAACCAATTAGAGCACAGCGCGGTAATATTTAAACTTTGAATAGTTTATTAAAATTCAGACATAATATAAGTACTAAACAGAATAACTAATTATTAATAGAAATTTAAGAAATGTTGTAGAAATTAAAAATAACGATTTATTATACAAAACTTATGTACAAAATAGTATACTTCTTAATTATAATTAATAATACCGTACATTCTATATTTTCCCGAAGGTTTTACAAGTTTGCGTGCACTTTTCTGAAAACGTGTGCGTCATTTAAGTAAGTCGTAATATATTCTGGTAGCTCTCGGTGATTTACAATCTCAAGAAATATATCAAATGCAACAATGATTTTTTTTCTCGCACTAGAACTATTTCCATATTCTTTGATTAAATCTGCGACTATATTCGAAGAACAGGAATAAATAAATTCTCTGGTAATATTCTGACACCGATTTTCAATGCTAGCTCCGTGACGTATCCACTGCCAAATTTGTGCTCTCGAAATTTCTGCAGTTGCAGAATCTTCAACAGATCCTTTGTAAGGAAAACATCCTCTGCCTTCAAGCCAATTGTAAATGAAAAGAATAACAACGGAAATGTTGTGAAGTACACCTTCCATTGTTACACCGCCTTTTGGCATTTTTAGCAGATCCTCTCCCGTTATTAGGTCGTTTTTACCAAAATAAGAAATTTGATTGGGTCGATTTCCAGTCTGATCTTTCCATAATTTATTTATGTGGCTTACCTACGAAGATAGATTTATTAAATTTGGATTCAACACCCTTAAAAGCGTTCAAAATTGATTAATTCTAATGAGAGATTTTCCAAACTTACGAGTCCTAAATCGAAGACCATAAACCCATCGACTCCAGCTTTGATTTCAGCCAACTTTCCTTCGCAAACACTTTCTACTATTTCCCTATAATCTTGAGAATCGATTTTCTCAGGTAATAATTTCGCTGCCATTCCTCCAGTAGCGTGTGCATTTCTTCTATGACAAGTCCTCACAACTAGTTCCATATACTTTTTCAAAAAATGTTTACTCATATTAACATATTTGTTTCTATCAGGTAAAACGAAGGCCGGATCGTTTCCAAATTTGACAATAACCGAGGCTGAGTAATCCCAGATTCCACAATTCAAACCGAGTGAATGATCCTTGAGTTCATACAAAATTTGGTCCATTTCAAAAGAAGATAAAATATCTTCTATCAAAACACAAGCTTTTATTGTACCATAGGGTATTTCAAGTTTAGATTGACTCCAAGTGAAAATTTCGTTCCATAATTTAGCTTCTGACGATCCTTGGATTTTCGAAAGATAGAAAAATGGTCCGCTTTCCTGTTGAGATAATAAGAGGCCATTGTGGAAAATGATAAGACCGAAATCTAAAAGAGGTCCTGGAATTTCCCTGCCATTTATGCTTAAGTTGTGCTCTAAAATATTCCAAGCTCTGGGACGAAACATCAGGATTGGTAGCTTCGAAATTGGTGGGATATTGGGAAGCTTATTGTGAACTGCTTGATAAATATTGTAAAGTCCTGAAATTTGGTTTCTCCAGGTTGGGCAGTGTCCATCGTCGAAATCCACCTGGATTCCTTGAACATCTGCTTGTAAAGCCGATGTAAAGTGCTCGAAATCACTAGGAGAGACATCTCCCAGATCCAGGTGACGATTTTGAAGTCGGCTATCTGGAAAGGTCATTAAATATATAATATTAAAGTCAGAAATTTAGGAATTAAGTGATACTATTTAAAAAAATGACATATACTCACTAACTGGTGAGACTTTCCAGTCTAGGTCTGTGATTCCAGTTTTTAAAAATTCAGGTATTCTTGGTTTTTTAGCTAATTCGTATTTCCTCGAATATCTCGTAATGTAGAGTTCGTCGACTTTAGATTGGAATTCGAGGTTAAGATCTATAAGAAATTTTATAGCATCGTCGGTGAATAAAGTCTTGAATTCATCTTGGAGCCCTTTTGGTGCTGGATTTAAATACACATTGTGAACTAAATTATTTATTAAAGACATAGCGGTGCTCTTAAATAAAATGATGTGAAAGTCACGGACATTGATTGCAAGTATTATGCTCGGTATTATGTTTATGAGACTAAAAGAACTGCTTGAATTTTCCACTTGAGATAAGATAAGATATCTTTGAGCTAGCTGAGGGAATAAATACATAATATTACGCACAATGTCTGATGATGCAAACATTGTTTCGTTTGGTTGTAATCAATTTCTGATTTCTGATTTTAATATTTAATTGACTTAAATTAATTGATTTAAATATTCAAATTATGTTTCACTAATTTCTTTACCTAAAATTCATAATCGGTTTGATAAGTCTTTCGCATTTTCTCTCCCATTGGCAATTCGAGATCCAAACTGAAAAGCTCTCTTAGGAAAATTAGCAGCGTTTTTCAGATTTAGTTTTTTGGCTACTAGTCGTAAAAGTAGTTTATCACCCAAACCACAAGGCATTTCGTCTGTCGGAGAGCATCTAAATAGAATAAATTATTTTGACGCTAGATATAATTAGTTATACATAAAGAATTAAAATTGGAGGACTTACCTCTCCCAAGGAGGCAAACTTTGAACAAACTCAACGAGATCTTCGTCCAAATAAGGATACCGAGCCTGTTTTCCATGATCAGAAGTCACTCTATCATCTCGACCTAAATTTCTTTCAGAGATTCTATTTAACTCTAATTTTAATTCTTCAATGAGAAATTCCCATCCTTTATGCTTTAACATCGTTCTATGCCTCATGTATCCTCCAAATAATTCATCAGCACCCATTCCGAGTAGAAGAATTCTAGAGGGAGAATCATAAATTTCTCCTTTTAAAAATCCAATTCCTCGACTTGCGAACCAAAGAGCACAGCCTAAACTTTCATCAAGAATTGTTCCAAGTGGATAAACTAAATCGGAAATGTGGGAAGTTCGATAAGCATTTAATTCTTCCTGCGATATATTTACCTACAAGGGAAATAAAAATCGTTACAAAAATTAAGAAAAAAGTTTTTCCTTCTGAAAACTCACCTCTATGAAATTCCAATTTCTCTTTGGGCAAATTGACTCCAATTCGGAATAACTTTGTCTTCCAGTTTTCCTATCTGGAACATTATAAATTTCTTGTGGATTTTGATTTTTAGAGTTAATTGGATTAGCTTTTGCTTTTTCAAAAGCAACATTGATTAAATCAATGCTCTCACTCTCATTCACAAATTTATCAGCAATCGCTGACAAAATAGAAGAGTCTAAACCGCCAGAAAAAAGAATGGCGATTTTCGAATGAGGGCATTCTACTTTTTCTCCCTTTAAAAATAATTTTATGCAGTTCTTGCAAAAGGAAGGTTGCTTCTTAATTCTTGCTTTCACAGAAGAATTTAAAAGGCTTTCTAATTTTTCTACCCTCTCGTAAATGTCTCTTCTTTCCAAAAGTGAATCCATTACTTTTTCATAGTTAAGAAAATCGAGAGTATTGACATTAAAGTATTTCATATTAAGAGAACTTAGATCAAAGAATTTTTCTCTATTTGGAAAGACAACTTCTTTTATTTTTATATCAATATTAAAGAGAGTTTCCAATTTCTTTAAATTTTCGTTAAAAATATTGCTTGGGTTTTGCCAAGGAAGACAGGTGAGATTTAAATTGTCGGATAATTCCATGACAAAAATTCCAATCGCAGGTAATTCTATCGTGTTTTGGAATTTTCTAGAAGCAACTGAGGCGAGAGTTAAGCAATTTTCTTCTTGATTGAAGTTTATTAGTAAACTGTGTCTTCCAAGCAAATCTCGACCAAAGTACAGAAGTTTGCTAGATTTTTGATAGTATACAAAACTGTATGGTCCTTTTACTTTTTCAAGCGTGGACTTAACATCCAATGATTTAAAAGCCTCTAAGATAAACGATGTGTCGCTTTTAGTGTTGGTTTCTATTAAATTTCCAGAAAAAATGTCTCCGTTCCATAAAAGAATATTGCCATCTTCATCGACGGAGGGTTGAATAGTCAATTTTGAACCTTGAGTCCATAATACACTCCCAGCGAAATAACCAGAGAGATTATCGGATAAATTAAAACATTTTTCAACCAAATTATCTGGGCCTCGAGAAGATATTCTCTCTCTGCAAAACTTCCACTGAAAAAGAATTAGATTTTTAAGTCAAGTTTCAGAAATTAAGAATATTACATACTATAACAACAATTAATACGACGTTATCCAGTATTTTAAGATATTTTAAATTATTTTAAGGAATTTTAAGGGATTTCAAGAGATTTTGAAGAGTTCAAAAGAGAATATATTAATAAACATATTAACTTATTTACTAAAAGAAGGAGATGTAATATATTTTTGGACTATACCAGATCTGTTTCTGAATTCACTGGTTTTATATTTTTTGAGCAGCGAATGCAACAAAATATTCCACACATTTTGATAAAATTATTTTGAAAGTTAACCTCACAATGTAAACATCTGTCAGACCAAGTCAGATTCGTCAGACCCGTCCGTCAGACCGTGTCAGACCCACGTGTTATAGTTTTCTATTTTACCGATCGTATACATCACATCAAGAATGTTCCTTATTTTACCTACAGAGCTAAATATCCTTCGCCGACTTTATTTACAATTAGACTCACAATAAAAAATATTTTTTGCTAAAACCAGATCATTTAAATAAATGGCCTAGTTTTATTGAAAAATATCTATTATTTCAAACGTAAAGTTGGCATTACAGGGGAAAATGCCGATAAGGTAGGGATCGGATTACTAATACATGACCTTAATCGTCTTAATCATAAACACAATAACATTTTATTTTCACAAAGTTCTAAATCAAATACATGTAATACATAATAATATAATTAATAATAATATTAATGTATAATATACTACAATTTTAATGCGACTTGTAGACAAACTTATATCATATCACTTACATATGTATCACCAATTATTATATATTTACAGTAAAAATCTCCTTTCTATTCCACGATTATAAGTTCGGTTTCATTTCAAGAACCGATTTGTTCTCCACTTAAGGGCATGTGATACTTTACCATAAGAGCAATTTATTTTCCGCAACTTTACGCTCACAATAATAAATATTTTTTGCTAAAATTAGGCCATTACCTCCATCTGAACGAAACGAAGATAAATGACCTAGTTTTAGCAAAAAATATTTATTATTGCGAACGTAAAGTTGCGGAAAATAAATTTGCTCTTGTGGAAATTACCACATGCCCTTAATAAAACTTTTGCGGTGATAATAATATAAAAATCGCTATACGTGAGACCAGATTTAATTTGATCTTCAAATATAATAATCAATAGCAATCAATATAGTAATCATTAATCTAGTAATAAATTTAGAAATAAAAAATTTTCTGGTACTTATAAAATTACAAAATTCGGAATAACTCTATTTTCAGAATACCTATTTCATCAAAAAAACTTAAATAAATTTAGAAATGGTTTTCTAATTGGTTCTAGATGGAATTTTAAATCTTCAGTCAGTCCTGGCAATATATTATCTCAGCCACTATATAATCGTTCGTTGTTCATGAAAACATTTGTCTTGAATCCGAGCCTTATTTTTTATTTTTGCAGATTTTTTTGTTGTAACGTTAAATATTTTGAGTCATTTATTGTTTAAATTACTCAAATATTTCTGACTTATTCATAATCTTCCTCATCAGGTCGGACCTGGGGGAACCTTCTAAGTTGCTGAGGTTGTTGCTGAGGTCGTCTTTGTTGAAGAGGAATATTCACTTCTTCGGGACTCCTGAAGACTTGGTTCACTGGTAAACGGAATTGAGAAAGACTTGGCTGTGGACGTCCACCGGATGGCAAGCTGTTAAGATTTGTTGGCTGCTGGCTCAAATACAACTGCTGAAAAAAAATTACTATTATCTCAATACCTCCTCTTCCCAACAATTCAGAGCGAATAATTTTTTAAATGTTCTAGAACAGTCTTGTACTTATAACATTTAGAAAGAATTTAAACACTCAACGTTTCCTTAAACATTCAGGAAGTAACTAACAAGAGAATGTATCAATTTATACAAGTATGTACAATTTACCACAGAGAGTAAATTGTACTCGTACTTCCGATTCTCGACGAGTAATACCCAGCAATTTAAATGAACTCGCCATATGAGAATTTCCATGCCGATAATTCCATGATGCTATCTATCTTTGACATTGGTTTCTCTTTCTCACCAGATTTATTTCCATCAAGCTACTTCCTGAATGATTCCGATTAATTTAATTATCCGTTATGATGTTAAATGAATTATACAATTAAATTTTAATTCTATGATATTATTTGAAAATACATAATTAAATGTATTCTTACCTGATTAACTGGTTTGCGGAGGGGGGTATTTTGGTATTCATTCTCACGCTCGTCGGTGTAAATGTCAGCTGGATAATATCTTTCGCTGTATCTTAAGGTCACATTTGGTTTGCTCTCGGCTTCGGCCAAGTTCAAGGGCTTGTAAAGGTATTCATTTACGAAATGGTATTGAGAGCTCTTCTTGCACATGATGTCACCGCTCGGAGGCATGCAAATTAAGTGCACCTATGATAAGAAATATAATAAGATTGATTAGTGATAAGCGAAAAGGTGGGAAGCTTAAAGAAGAGGGTGGAAGATTTGGAACTTGAAAAAGGGGGGCTGCGCCTACCCCCCATTTAAGATTCTGATCAATTCTACGCATTCTAATATCGATATTATTATTAGTTGCTTAATTAATTAAATTTATAATTACTGACACCTCTATTATTTTCTATTTTTATTTAAAAATAAATTAAATTATTAGAACCAAAATGTATCTAATGAGTAATCTTAATTTCATTGAAGTTGCTGATCAATGACCAATCACATGGGGTAAATAAGGGCGTATGCCACGTAGTACAAAAGTAGCTTTGCCTAAAAAACAATAAAAAAATAAAATGGAAGTTTGAAGCCTCAATAGACTAAAAATGAAACCTACTTGGTGGAAAGTGAATCCTTCAGGACAGATCCAAGAGTGTTTGGCATTATCTTGGCAGTAATGGAATACTTCACAGTTCAGTTCCTCATCAGCATAATATCCAGTTTGTTTATTCACACAATCGAATCTACTTTGGGGAAGAAGAAGGCTTAGACGATCAGGCTCGTCTTTTTCTTCCTCTAATTCTTCTTCAGTAGGAATCCTCTATTGAAATTGTTCCATTTTATTATCAGAAATTATTTCATTATTTTCATATACAAATCTTTCTTAATAAATAAGGC
>JAUEJJ010000021.1:1113953-1128972 GCA_032164275.1 Synergus coniferae | reverse complement strand
AAAAGAAAAGAAAATCGATTCTTAACTTAGCAAAACAATTCTTAAATAGAGATAGGTGTAAAATAAGAGAATTAGCTCAGTTCATCGGGACTCTGGTAGCAGCTTGTCCTGCAATAAGCTGTTGGTGGCTCTACACAAAAAGATTTGAACGAGCAAAGTACCTCGCTCTACAAGAATCGGACAAAGACTTCAAAGCAAGCATGATTCTCTCACCTGAATTTAAGGAAGATGTGCAATAGTGGATTAAAAATGTAGAATCAACAAACAACCCAATTCGAAAACATGCTTACTCGAAAGTAATCTTTTCAGATGCTTCTCATTCAGGATGGGGTGCGCTTTGTGACGGTAAAAGAGCACATGGCTGGTGGGACCAGGAGGAACAAGAATCTCACATAAACCATGTAGAATTGAAAGCAGCCCTTTATGGTCTAAAATGCTTCGCAACTGAATGCGACGATTGTGAAATCCTGCTGAGAATTGATAACACAACAGCGATTTCCTACATCAACAGAATGGGTGGCATTCAATATCCGAAAATGACTTTAATTAGCAGAGAGCTATGGCAATGGTGTGAAGGGAAAATGATATGGGTCTTCGCATCATATCTAAAGTCAAAAGAAAACAAAGGGGCTGACGAGCTGTCACGAATTTTACCCCAGGAAACGGAGTGGGAACTAGCGAACTGGGCGTTCGATAAAATGGTAGCGAGGTTTGGACAATTCGACATAGACCTCTTTGCATCAAGGGTCAATGCAAAATGTCAAAGGTATCTTTCTTGGCATAGAGATGCGGACTCAGAAGCTGTTGACGCATTCACTGTAAATTGGTCTGGTGTTTATTTCTATGAGTTCCCTCCCTTCTGCTTAGTTTCACAAGTTTTGCAAAAAATTAAAACTGACCTAGCAGAAGGGGTTGTCATAGTTCTATTATGGTCATCACAACCGTGGTACCCCCTTTTCACCTCCCTAATGATAGGGAAACCAATAATTTTTTTCCCTGATAAGACATTATTGCCCTGTCCTTTCAGGAAGGAGCATCCATTGTCCAAAACGCTTTCCCTGGCTGCCGCGAAATTATCCGGCAAGCCCACATCGCTAGAGGAGTACCGGAAGAAGCAATAGAGGTCACACTTTCCTCCGTCACAGAATCGACCTTAGGGCAATACAGCAAGGAACTGAAGCTCTGGTGGGACTTCTGTAGTAGGAATAAAGTTTCAGCATTTAGTGGTTCCACTACAGATGCACTGAAATTCTTCTCAGAATTGAAGACTGAAATCGGATCTTACAGTACTCTCAACAGCGATATCACTACTCACGGAAAACGAACTGAGGAAAGACGCCAGGATATCCAGATTCTTCAAGGGAGTCGCAATGGTAAAACCACAAAAGTCGAAATACACGACAACCTGGGACCCTACACCAGTCCTCAACCACCTAGAAACCTTGTATCCTAACAAGGACATTACGTTAGAGCGTCTTACGAGAAAATTGGCGACCCTTTTGGCTCTGATAACGGCACAAAGAGTGCAGATCCTGTCCAAAATCGACTTGCAAATTATATTCACAACAAAAGAGCGAGTTGAGATTTTTATATCCGAAAGATTAAAAACTTCCAGTCTGAATAAGAATCAACCAACGCTACACATTCCTTTCTTCAAAAACAAAAAGAAACTTTGTGCAGCATCAGCTCTATCGACATATATCGAAAGAACGTCTTAGATAAGAGGCAATAATAATAAACTTTTTCTAACGTTTAAAAAACCACACCACGAAGCGACAACTCAGACATTGAGTCGCTGGATCAAACAGACACTTAAAGAAAGTGGTGTGGATACTAATGTATTCTCAACTCATAGCACTAGGCATGCTTCAACATCCTTAGCAGCAAAAAGAGGAGATTTTACAACAGGCCTATTGCTCCACAAGGAGACTTTGCATCGGTCATTGTAAATGAGCAAACGTTCAGCTCATAATTAAATTATGAATAAACTTCAGCTTTGCATTTTGTAAATCGCGCGCATTTCTTTAAACATCTACATGTTTGATCTTGAGGACGAGGCAGCGAAGTACAATTGAAAGATTGAACGAACTTACCTTAAGTGAAGTTCAATCGTAATTGTACGAGCTGCCTCGTCCGAATAGATCAAACCCACCCTCCCTTAAAACTACCCAAGATCGCGATTTAAAACACAATTTAAACTAAAATGGCGAAAGGTAGGAAGTGGCCGAGCACCAAGGCAGGGGACGATATCTGGAGGAGGGCGCGAAAATAAGTCTGAATTTAAAATATCTGTGGCAGAACTAGTAGTTAGGGCGTAACTACATGTTTGATCTATTCGGACGAGGCAGCTCGCACAATTACGATTGAACTTCACTTAAGGTAAGTTCGTTCAATCTTTCAATTTTCTGCACTTTTTAATCAGTAGATAAAGACCTTATCAAGCAATTGGAAATGATAGATGCGTATCTAGCGTATGCGTACAACGTCAACATGTAAAAGTGGGAGTAACGCGTCAAAACAAAACTTAAATTTTCTTTTCTTGGAGCAGGTTAAAGACCTGGGATTAAGGATCTCGTCTTGGCCATGAGACTGAGCTAGACATCAATGCCTTAAGTCGAAATCTAGACAAATCCTAGACCAAATCAAGTCGAAGCATTTTTACTCGGGCAAGCATTGTTTTCTCAAAGCAAAACATCTTGCATCAACTTTAAATTATACCAGTATTACCTTAGTTGACAAATGTCTAATAATCAATTAATATAACTTCCTTAATATTCAATTAAATGGATTAATCTTACAGGTCAATCTATTCGTCTCGACAAAAGGAATCTTTCTTCTCCCTACATAAGCTTTAAATTTTTATTATTTGAACAATTAGAGTGGAAAAATTAATTTTTAAAATTTACAATTATTCATAACTTTATTATTTTCCAATGAAGTGCATTAAGCGTATAGGTCAATCGATTCGTCTGGACACAAGGAATATTTCTTTTTCTTACATCAGTTTTGAATTTTGATTATTTGAGAACTTATAGTCGAAAAATAAATTTTAAAAAACTTATAAATGTACATAAAAATCTTAATATTCAATATTTTGAAAAATCATTGTTCACGTTTTGAGATATTGGTGGTGCAAATATATCCTACAAATTTCATCAATTTATCTATAATTTTTTTCAAGTTATAGCTGCGACAAAAAAGGGGGACATCCACACACACACACACACACACACACATCCGGACAAATGATTAGAACGTTGTATTAGACATTTATCAATTGAGGAAAGTGTAATTAAACCATTTAATTACATTTGCTTCGATTTCGAGAAATGCGTTTAGGCGAGGGTGATCTGGTTTCAAATCAGCCAGTTCAGCATTAAGTTACGAAAATAATAAGACTTAACTTAACTTAACTTAACTAGCAAAATTAAATATTTTGTTAAATCTTAGTAAGAAATTCAACTTGGTATATAGTGGAATAAGCATGCAAAATTTCATCAATTCATCTATACGCGTTTTCTAGATATTGTAGAATCGTTAAAAGGCTAACATACACACACACACGCACGCATCCGAACAATTTTTCAGGACATCATATTACATATATTCCCCTTGAAATATATTGAAAAAAGAATTTATTTTAGAAACTAGATTTTGTCACCACAACAAAGCTACCTCTATGAGGAAGTAAAATAGGACGTATGTACCAAGAAAAATTCTAAACAGTTCAACTAATATATAGAGTAAAACCGACTTTCAAGAAATGAAAAAGTAACTAGAGGGAAGTTATACATGAAGCGTGCTGTACATCAAAAGTTTTTTTAAAAAGTCCTAAAAATACAACATATAATTACCAAAAATTTTGCAAAAAGTCCTAAAAAAAGTCTTATTTTTTATAACTGTTTAAAATACTCTTTTGGGACCATTTTGACACTTAAGTTTTTTTTTCAGATGTTTCTGTGACTTGTAATTACATTCTGTTTATTTAGAATTTTTTTCGGACCTTTTTTTGTAGTTATTTCCTACTTTCTAAGACCTTTTATGGAACTTTCTTTAGTACTTATGTCCTACATTTTTAGAACCATTTTTCGAAATTGTTTTTAATCATTCTTTTACTCATGTCATTTTTAGGACTTTTTTTAAACATTTTGGATACTGTTATGATACTTGTGTCCCATTTTAGGATATTTTTGTTCCTTTTTGCTTTCTCATAGAGGAAGCTGTAGTGATGACAAAATCCAGTTTCTAAAAAAAAGATTTCTTTGAACATATTTCAAGGGGAATAAGTCTAACATGATGTTCTAAAAAATTGTCCGCATGCGCGCGTTGTGTGTGTGTGTGTGTGTGTGTGTGATGATTCTGCAATATCTCGAGAACAAGTGCAGATAAATTGATGAAATTTTGCAATGTATGGACGTTCACAGTACTCAAAAAGTACAACAAATCGCGCGTCGTAGGCGCACTCAAACTTGTGAACTATTTATTTTTATCTATTATATGGGAAACAGGCCCGAGCGCGAAGCGCAAGGTTTGTCTCAAATATCGAGCGCGAAACATGAGTGTCCTGATGAGATTTAAGTAAATGAGTGCTCACAATCTAAAAATCTACAGACATACACACCCCTAAGCAGAGCCAGACATATTCGTAAAAATATGTTTTTCGGGTTCAAGAGGTCATAAAACATGGACAATTAACAAAAAAAAGGGGAGGGGGTAAAATTTTACACCCATCTAATACTTTCACTGATAAAAATATGAAAATTGGTTAATTTTGATACTTATATTCTACTTTTTTGGTGCTAGTTGTACTTTTTTGAGACATATGTTTTATTTCTTAGAACCTTTTTGAACTTTTCTTGTATAACATAAAACCCATAAATGCTTTTCAATACTTTTGTTTGTTAAGATTTCAATAGTACTTTTTTTTACTTGTGCTCCATCAAAATTGTTGAATAGTAAAGAGAAATGCTGTCCGTATTATCTTCACGAGTCTAGAAATTTTCCAAATACTTTTTTTATATCTCTAACCTTCATTTTCATTCTTAAATGCAATATTTCAATACCAACTTATGAGTCAATTCTTTAATATTATTTATCTTTTATGTACTCTTAAACGAGTCATTCAATAACTATTTTAGTGCAATACTCACGAAATTCATCTCCACAAATGAAAGGTAAAATCAATCCTAAGACTGCAATAATTACAAAACGAAAATACATTTTTAAACAGATTGTATTTTAGGTTCTACTCTCTGACAATACGAAGTTCGATACGATTACTCTGATTCTGCAATATGCATGTTCCAGATTACGACATATATGCAATTGCTAGCAAGGTTGAGAATAATGTGCGAAAAAATTGCGCTCGATTAATCGAATCTCAGAAAGAAAAATAGACAACTTCCGCCGTAATTCGAGTATTGGAAAACTGTCATGTGCACTCGGCTTGTTATTATTTCTTCTATAACGAAAATTTCGTCTACCAATTTGAGTATGCGTCATTTGAAATAAGCATTAGTATAGTTTCTTTTTGTATTAGTCGATTGTTACATAAATAGGGAATGTCATAAACATGAATTTCAATCATCAGTTAATAATACACATATATATATATATACACATATATATACATATATACATAAACATATATATATATATATATATATATATATATGAATTGCAACATTTACAAGGAAACCTTCCGAAGTATCAGGAGCCATTGAAACCTTGCTATGTTGTAGAGGACAAAAAAATAAGAGATACGTATTTTTTTTTGTCTGCGAAAAATACTTTGAAGGGGTTAAAACCACCCCCAAAGTTCACCTCAAAAAACAGTTTTATCACGCTGTCTGTTTCTATGCAACATTTTTTTTCAAACCAATTGGAGATTGCTTGTTATTGAAAGGCGATTATTAATGCAGCATTTGGATCTCCGAGGGTTGCATCCCTTATTTTTTGTAAAGGTGAAAGTGCTTTTTGTTCTAACTTTTTTCTCTACGAAAATTCTAAAAATCATTACATATTTATAAAATTAATTTTATTCTAAAAAAATAATATTCTGTAGTTCACGTGTTTCGATATTTTTCAGAGAAATTCATTTCAAGAGGGTAAACTACCCCTTATTAGTGTTTATCTTTCTTTGAAAAATTTTGTACATTAAAGTAGCGTAAGTAACATTTATATTAATGCACTCTAAATAATACTCTTTTTAATAATTTAAATTATGCTTACGAGATATACTTATGGTTCTCTGATTTAAAAAAAATGTTAATCACTTCATACAACTATTTTGAATTAACACACTTTCGGGTAAAAACACGTACTTTATTTTCTGTACACAATTTTTCAAAGAAAACTAAAATATACTAAAAACGGGTGGTTGACCATCTTGAAATCCAGTTTTCTGAAAAATACCGAAACACGTCAACTTCATAATCTTATTTTCTTTAGAATAAAATTATTTTTATAAATATTTAATGATTTTTAGAATTTTATAGAGAAAAAAGATTTTAAAAGAACACTTTTACCCTTGTAGAAAATAAAGGATGCAACCCTTGCAGATAAAACTGCTGTATTTAATATCGCCTTTCAATAACAAGCAATCTCCAATTGGTTTGAAAAAATGTTACATAGAAACAGAGATAGCGTGAAAAAACTATTTTGGGGGGTGATCTTTGGGGGTGGTTTTAACCCCTTCAAAGTGTTTTTCGGCAGATAAAAAAAATACGTATCTCTTATTTTTTTGTCCTCTAGAACATAGCAAAGTTACATTGAAATCGGCTCCTGATACATCGGAAGGTTTCCTTGATGTTAGTAATGTTAAAAGTTAAAAGCAATTTTGAAGTTATAGTATTACTTAAAATCATGAAACACTACAACAAAATCTTTTTCGTTTTCTTTGTTAAAAGAAGCAACTCATTATTCATACACGATTGTTTTTTCAACACCCTTATGATTTAGACAATTTTCATACCTGTGGTCGATTTTGCAATTTCGTTATCCGAAGCTGCTGAGGAAACTGGGAAAAAGCTGATTGACGGTTAAGTTCATCTATTGTGATAATTAAGGTTGGGAACAGGCAAACCTATCAGGTCCCTATAGGATCGGTCACGCTCAAAAAGGTATGTTCCTTAGCAGGCAACCTTACAAGGCCCTGTTCAGGCATCCTCGATTATGCAATATTTATAAATTAGGTACTTACTCGTACCGTCTCAGCCTCTTATTTACTTTAGAATTAAATAAAACATTTCGATAAAAATTCATAATAATTTAATAGCAGTAATTATTGTACATATAGTTGTTATGCAATTATGATCGGCTTACCAGGTCTAGAAGTATGAAACCGGAACTTCTTTGCAAAAATTACACGTCTGTTGCATGAAAATGATCAAAAATATTTTATTCAAAGTAATCTCCATTGCTATTATATTTACACATTTCTCCCACCTCTCCGGAAGGTGATGAATGCCACGCCAATAAAGCTGTTCGTCTTTTGAAGCAAACCAGTTATCCAGCCATTCTCGTACATTTTTGTACGAAGTGAAGCATTGTTCAGCGAGAGCGTGTCCCAGTGATGCGAACAGATGGTAATCCGACGGAGCCAAGTCTGGAGAATAAGCGGCATGTGCCAGTATTTCCTAACTGAACGTCTCGATCGTTTCCCTGACCTTTTTTGCTGTGTGTGATGAGGCATTATTGTGAAGAAAAAAGACTTTATGTTGCCTTCTTCGATAATAATCCGATCGTTTTTCTTGTAAAATGCTCGATTTAAATCCATCATTTGCTGTTGGTAGCGATTCGTGTTTACAGTTTCACCAGGTTTTAGCAGCTCAATAGATAACACCCTTCTGATCCCACCAAACGTACAGCATTGTCTTCTTTCCAAAGCGATTGGGTCATGGACCGGATGTAGATGGTTCGCCTGGATTTACCCATAATTTACGACGCTTAGGATTCTCAAAATATATCCATTTTTCATCACCTGTCACGATTCGATGGAGAAATGACTTTCGTTTCGTCAGTCGAGCCAAATTATGCAGGTGATTTTCCGATTTTCTTGCTGCCTTTCGTTCAGTTCATATGGAACCCATTTTCCGACTTTCTGAACCTTTCTCATTGCTTTCAAACGAATGGAGACGGCTTTCTGCGATACATTAAATTGATCTGCGAGTTCTTGTTGAGTTTGAGTATCCTCTTCATCCAGTAAGGCTTGCAATTCGTTGTCTTCGAACTTTTTCGGTGGTTTTCCACGATCTTCGTTTCTCACATCAAATTACCACTTATGAATATTTTAAACCACTCGAAACACTGTGTTTTGCCAAGAGCATGTTCACCGTAAGCTTCGAGAAGCATTTGATGCGATTCTGCAGCAGTTTTCTTCAAGTGATAACAAAAAACCAGTGCTGTCCGCAAATTGTAGTTCATAGGCACAAAATTCGACATGTTGATGCTTGTAGTAAATGCACTGGTATATCGAACTTGGATTGTTGTCTACTGAAAATCTTTCTCAGCTGCTAGAGGGAGAAGATGGCGCTGCAGAAGCGGTCATACGGTCCTTAAACTGATGGCAAGCACCATCTATAAGGAAATTCCGGTTTCATACTTCTAGGCCTGGTATTACGACCAGTTTATGTTTCTAGATTATGTTTATTTATGTTTCTGTTATACAGTAAACAGAATTGAATACATAAAATGTTAAATATTTTAAATAATTTTTAATCGAACTTGGGAGGAGGATTTTCTTGATGAACTTTGAAGAGTAATGTTGAAGGTGATGAGCTCTTCCAAATATTCTGGTTGATGGGTATCGGAAATGTGGGAGGGCACGTATGAGAATCTGTGTTAGTTGTCGTTTATAGTGCCTACACGTTGTGTGATTTGTGCTTGATTTGGAATCCAGCATCCCGCAAAACGCAATCATCCTTTCTTCTCTCCTCTTTCCCCAGGAACAGGTCGATGAGATATTGTGGTCGCTTCGCGTCGATTGGATGATCCCTAAAGGTGACCCTCTACGGGATTGTCGTGTCGTTAAGACTTAACACCAGTCTAACTCCGGTTAATTCCACTACTGTGCTACTGTATTTTGCTCCAATCCAAACCATTTCATCCACATGCTGACGAAGCAGTAGTATTGGAATTTCAGTATTTCACGATGATAACCTGGGGCCAGATTCGAATATAGATTCAACGAAATAATAATTGGGAGCGTTCACATATCTTTGGTGATTGCTGAAGATAATATTAAATATAATTTAAAATTTGTACATTCTCATCAGAGAGAATGTATTAGATTTGTATACAATTTGACCCCCCGCCCATTTTTATCAAATGTCCACGTTTTGAGACCCCCTGAATCCAAAAAAAATGTTTTTAAGAATGTGTCTGTCTGTCTGTGTATCTGTAGATTTTTTTTTTTGTGAGCACGATAAGTTTCGAAAGAATTGACCAATTGGATTGGCCTTTGGTATACTCTTTTAGTGTCCAAAATGAAGGTCAAGTTCATTAGCCAGCCATTTTGGATAAAAATTCAAAAAGTTGGAGCATTTTGAATATTTTTGAAACCACTTTTTTTTAAATTTACAAACTCTATGTATGGATATTCGTAGTACTCAAAAAATCGAACAATTTATCCTTAAGAATTTTTTCGATAAAAAAAATAATTGTCAGACATATAACATTTCAAATTAAAAAAAAAAAAAACGAAAAATAAATTACAATTTGAAGTCAAACAGCATACGATATGAAAAAAAAGGTCAAGAGATGAAAAACGTTTCTTTTTGAACGCTCTACAGAAATGTCATAAAAACTTTTTGAATATTTTTGAAAAAACGAAAATTCAAATTTTGAGCCAAATACTGTTTTTAAAAAATAAAAAATAAAATTTTCCCGCCAAAAAACGTGAGGTATGAGAAAATATTTCAAAATTACCATAATGTAAATAATCGAAGCCTGACAATCAAATATTCCAGAACACGAAGCGCTACGATCAAGTTGCGCGAGGTTTATGTCAAATATCGAGCGCCAAGCGCGAGTGTCCCGATAAGAATGTGTTCCTTAAGGTCGATAGAACTTTAAGTAAATGAGTTCTCTTCATTAAAAATAAAAATAATTAAAACAATAACACCCTGAAGGGCGTAAGCGTTCCGAAGGGCGTAAGCGACGTGAAGCGCGCAAGCGTCCTGAAGGGCGCAAGCGTCGCAAAGCGCGTAAGCGTCCGAAGTGCGCAAGTGTCCCGTAGGGCTCAAGCGCGCGAAGCGCAACGTGTTATGAGAATGTGCCCGTGAAGCGGGCAGATTTTTTAAATGAGATTTAGATATTTTGCAAAATTTCAAACGATTTAAAAATGTTTAAAAAGATTTCGAAGATTTTCAAATAATTTTAAAGCATTTTTAGGAACTTTAACCGATTCCAAAAAATTTCTGGAGATTTCACACCATTTCGAAACATTTAAAGAAATATCAAGCGATTTGAAAAGATAATGCAAAATTATACCAAAAACATTTTCCAAATCATTACTAACTGTAAATACGGCGTCCAAGTAACTCAATGATTCGACCGCAGCACCCTCTTCGAACATTATAAACGTTTTGTGTGTTTTTAATGCAATTTAAGTGCGGTATTATCTAACAGTTTCCACGTGATACGGGACAAAATCCATATCAATAGAAAAAGATTGTTTAGTATATATTATACGATGTAGAATTCGTGTGTTTTCTTGAGAAAATTAATACTTTGGTTACAAATATTCATTTTCTGAAACGGAGTAATGCGCACCGAGCAGACAAATCCCGAAAAATAGTTTAGTCCATCAAACTTACATGATTTCTTCCTCATGTTAGTACCAATTCAGCAAAACAGTTTCATAAAAAAAAGGTGGGGTTTTTCAGAAAATCAAGTTTAAATATTTTTAGAAAAACTGCTGCCGTTTTGTTAATTAATTTTATTTCTTAAATTTTCTACTGTAGTTTGCAAAAGGACCACAAACTCTACCAGGTGCTCGAAAGAAAGCCTAAATATCTCAATTAGATCAAAAGTTATACAGGTTTAAAAAAAATGATGTTTTTTTGGAAAACAACCTTAAAAATTCAAATTGGCATAACTTCGTGAAACTTTTTTTTTTTTAATGGAGAAATAAGTGCCACCTTATTGACTTTGAAAAATAACATATTTTATCGGCGACCAATTTGTGATTTGAAGTTAGACAGCCTGCCTGATTTGAAATGGATTCGATCTATAACAAAATTAAGTAATTAGTAATATTTTTCATTCAAATATTTTTTGATGCCGAAAGCTATACATTTATCTTTGAATCAGTGGTGTATCTAGGGTTTGGCAGATAGGGTCCGTGCCAAGGGCGCCGTTCTGTCCGCGCGTCGAGTGCTCAAAACTAGCATCTATCTTAAGTCTGAAAAGTTTAATACTAACAAAAATAATACCAATTCTAATATTAAATCTAAATCTAAATCTAAATATATATCTAGAATATCATCTATTGTGACAATCCGACTGTCATCACGTCTTATCTTAACCTTCTCATAATTTGAAATTCCAGTTTACTTATCTCACAAGTAAGTTGCGCTCTTTACTTGTGAGATATTTTCAACAGGAAAATCAATGAGGGAGAAGGTTACGAATGTGAGAGAGATGGATGGTTGAGAGAGTAAAAGCTAAAAAGAGTGCAGGTACGAAGAGTCAGCAGGCAAGGCAAGACTAAGCGGTAGATAAACTCGTCATCGATTGGTTCGCCAGTTGTGGCTCGTAGAAGAATAGGTATTTAGTCTCTTTTTTAATATCCTCATCAAAGAGAATGTATTATTATAGATTTGCGTAAAATGTGACCCCTCCCCCCGTTTTTGTCAAATGTCCACGTTTTGAGATCCCATGAATCCAAAAAACATGTTTTTTAAGAATGTGTTTGTCCGTCACGTCTGTCTGTATGTCTGTTTGTACACAGATCTTAGTTTATTAGCACGATAACTTTTGAAAGAATTAACTGATTGGATTGACTTTTGGTATACTCTTTTAGTGTCCTAAAATAAAGATCAAGTTCGTTATACAGACATTTTAGATAAAAATTCAAAAAGTTGGAGCATATTGAAAATTTTTTAAACCACTTTTTTTTAATTTACACAATATAGTATTTAGTATATTCACGAGTAACACGAGTAACACGAGTGGCGTTACCTCGGGAGTCTAACATAGTGTATCTTAAACAATATGAAGGCATTTTGAATGATTTTAAATGATTTCAAGTGGTTTTAAGAGATTTAGAAAGACTTAAAATATTTTCAAGAATTTCAAGAGATTTATTAAAATATTGTAAGGGATTACATAAGTGCATAATCGAAATGATTTATAGTTTTTAGCGATTTTCTGTTTTTTTAAAGTTCAAGAATTTCTATCATACATTTGGTTTTTTAAAAATAAACTGTCATTTTTTATCCACCCTAGTTTAGAGCAGACACGTTATACAAATTCATATTTTGCATTCTTCATGCATCACTCGTCACTTGACATAGTCTTTCGTCATTACCCATTTGTCTTACTATTTTCGTGCTCATAAACTAGTCCCGACGAATATGTCGTTGACTTTGTCGCCGTCGTCGTCGTCGTCATCGTAGACACAAGTTTTATTGCATACTAAAAGCTTACGATAGAAAAGGGATGAAAAGCCATTTCGTCAGCAGCAGTTTCGAAACATCTTGTTACGTAAAGTGTCCCTGCTTTATTCAAGAATTTATAGTGTACATGCATATGCACCCCAATTGACACATTTGGGACAAGAGAATAACCTTAAGGGGTTACACCACCCTGGCGCACGGGAAAATAGGTATAAAAATAAGCATTTTTTTTGACGCAGTCATTAAGGATATAGAATTATTATTATTTTACACATATATATATATATAGTACTTTTATGTATAATTTAGAACAAAAACTAATTTAAAAAATTAAAAACATAGTTTCTCTGTAAGGCATCATTTGAAAAATAAAAATTTTTTTTGCTTATTTAGAAAGGTAATAGCTATCGGATAACGTAGGGGATTTTGAAAAAAAAAATTTTGTAGAAATGACAGGTGTTTGAACAAAAAATCTTTTATTTTAATCGACATTTTGAGTTTAAAAGATTCATAACTTTTGAACAAGGCATAAAATCAAAAAATCCTACGTCCCTAAGTAAAAAAAACTGCAGAATTTCTGCAGAGTTTCTGCAAGCGTTCAGTCTGCAGAAATTCCTGCGAAAAATTGGAACAGAATTTCTGCATACAGCAGAATTTGTGCAGAATCTCTGTATAAGCAATTCCGGCCAGAATTTGAGTAGAATTTCTGTATAAAAAATACAGGGCAGAATGTTTGCGGAATTTCTGTATAAAAAATTCCGGCCAGAATTTTTCTGTGTAAAAATTCAGAGCAGAATTTTCTTAAGAGCCAAACAATATTAGAAACATTTTTGAAACGATCTTAAAATGATTCTAATATCAGAGAGCTAATATTGTTTGCCTCTGAGTTTGTTAGTTTGTATAGGGATTTTTATGGATTTTGATTTAACAGAGTTAGTTATAATAAATTATTTTTTTTTAACTTTAAACATGTACAATATAAGGTGAAAGAAAAGAATGGAAAAGAATACAGTCAACACTAGTGTTTTTTCTTAAAGTTGGCTCTTCAACTTTGCTCGTCGCTCAGATGCTAACACGGAATTCAAGCTAACATCACGTATTGGCCTGGCTTTGGATCCTTTAAGATTTTCTTGCCCCACTTATGAACATAATCTGTATAAACGCAAGACTGTTAGTCTTATAATAATAATTCGACATCTCAAATTTTCAACTTTTATACAAATTTTATTTGTTGTTAACAATTAAAATTGTTGATCGTCACGTAGACTCCGTAAAGGTTTAAAAATTAGTGATTTACACTTTATCACGTTGAAAAAACCAAGTTTTTACTTCTAAAAATAATTAAACAGCGCAGTGGAAAGAACTTTATCTGTTGCATCATAAACACCCAATATGGTCAATTGTTTATAGAATTTGTTTACATTCGGCCCTGTATTATATTAAAAATTATTTTCTCCATTTTCGTGATTATAGTTTTTTATAGTAAAGAAGCCAAGCTTTCGTTTGCGACTAAAAGAAAAAATCAAAGAACCCTAAATTGCGAAAAAATTGAAATAAACAATTAATTTGTTTAAAAAGCTAATGAATAATTTTTTGTTATAAATAATAATATAGGATTCAATTTTGTATGGATTTTTTGTTCAAAAATATTAAATTAAAAATTCCAAAAGCGCATTGCATTTTTCAAACTTGTTGATCTCTGAATAATACTATAAGTGGTGAATACCACTAAACAGTTTAGGCATATGAGTCTTCAAAATAGCCAAAATTTTAAAAAGAATAAGTGTAAAGGTTGAAAATTCTAGATAGTTGAATAGAAGTGGAATGAAGGGGGAATGGATGCACATTGCACACTCAACCCTGGGTTTATTTCGCGTTTCGAATCGAGAGAGACTCTTCTTTCTCTTGACGCCACGGTGCCCCTGACGCAAATTCTAAGACCATAGTAAACGGGCAAATTAAGTTTTGAGTGTAATTTCAAACGGTAAATTTAAATTTATTAAATGATAAAATTATTCTCACCAATTAAGGTTCGTGCCGCATGCTTATTAAGGCCCGGTAAATTATGTCCCCCTTTTCCAGAGAATTGATATCAAGTAAAAAAAAAGAAGTGTGCTACTTGATAGTGCAGTAGTTAGTAGTTGGCCCCACGTTCAACGTCATTTATTATAAATAATAAGAGTGGAAGTGTGGTTGTGTGTTGCGTTGATGCTGGGCGCCATTTGATGTCAAGCAAATAATATGGGGGGTGCTGTGCTTGACAGTGCAGTAGTGTTAGTTGGACGCCATTTGATATGAGCCTTAGTCGGATTTGAGGATTTATTTTTTAACATCCGAACTAAGGTCAACTTCTCGTAGTGGGTGGTAGGGGAAGAGGAGGAAGGTCTACTAGCACATCC
>JAUEJJ010000021.1:1100167-1113853 GCA_032164275.1 Synergus coniferae | reverse complement strand
CAAGCTAAGATGTAAGAAAGTTTAAAAATAAAAAATAAAAAATTTTTTTGTATAAACAGTGCTTTTGGTTTTTTAAAAATTGTATCAATATGAATTCGCATAAACAAAAATTGTTAAGATCAGAAAAATACAAAGAAATATAGGCGCGCGCTTTAGCGCGCGCGTGTTTTCTAGTATTATCATCATAAATCTCTGGATAATATATGCAGTCACATGGTATTACTATATTTGAAGGTACATAAAACGTAAACGCGAAGCGATAATTGAATAATTGAATTCTGCTTGAATGATTTTTTAGGGCATGAGATGTTGTAGCAAGATGGTTACATTAATTTCTTAGCTTCTTAAGTAATACTCCGATAAAACGAAAATAATGAAAAAAATGCACGAGTGATTTCTAAATTCAAGAGCCTTTTCTTTAGAATATTTTGAAAGAAATAGTTTTGATTCTTTGACTTTTTCTTTATTTCGTCTTGTTTTCGCAAAAACATGTGAAAGTTCAATTCTCAGTAACAAAAAAATTATTTCTCCTCGCCAAAGCTCGGGTATAAGATAAATTCTCCATAATGCTTAGTGCCAACTTATAAGAAAATCAAGAAAAAAAACGCTGACCTTTTTGAAAAAATTGAGTTTCAAATTCAGAAACACCACCGCCATTTTATCAGTTTTAAGAATTTTACAAATTTTTCTGTAAATTTAGAAATAGAATGGAAAGATTTACTAAAATCAAAAAGAGAAAGTATAATACAGTGGAGTTCGGATATAACAACGAGACCAGATATAACGAGAGTCCGGTTATAACGAACATATTCTATCTGCTGATTTCGCTGCAATGTTAAATCAAATGAAGAATGGTCCGGAAATAACGAGACGTTTATTACGAGTAAAATTTTGTAAACAAAGTGATATTTAAGTCCGGTAATAACGAGCAACGCCCAGTATCAAATTTGTAAACATGTAGTTTTGCGTGTCTACAATTTATTTCTTCTCAGTATACATAGTGTCGTCGCAATGAAAAGTACTCGCAAACACAAAATACTTTCAATAAGTGATATAATTGATATTATTACCGAGTTAGAGAAAGGTACAACAAATGAAGCATTGTGTAAAATTTATAACGTTACGTCGTCGACAATATCAATAATTTTAAAGAATAAAAAAAAAATTTCGAAGCCTTTCATGAGAAGAAAGTGAATCTCAAGAAAATGAAAACATACAAAAGAGCTGATATTCATAAAGCTCTTATGGCGTGGTTTAAAGTCATAAGACATAAAAACATGGCATTAAATAGTCGAATGCTGCAAGTACAGGTCAAAAAGTTCGCGTAAGAAAGTGGCGATTATGACTTTAAGTGTTCTCATAGTAGAATTGAAAGATTCAAAAGGAGGCATAATATTGCATTTCATAAAATAATAAGTGGCGAAACTAATAGTGTATATAGTGTACAAGTAAAAAGTTGGATAAATGAAAAATGGGAAAGAGAAAAAAAATTACAGTGCAGACGTTAACATTGACGAAACTGGTGTTTTTTATAACTTAATGCAAAATGGAACACTGAATTTAAAAAATGAGAAATACAAAGGTGGAAAATTGTCTAAAGAAAGATTAACAGTTTTAGTTGAGGCTAATATGACTGAAACAGAAAAAAGAAAATTGCTAGTTATCGGAAAATCCTCAAAGCCACGTTGTTTTAAGAATGTTAAGAATTTACCAGTGAAATATGTTGCCAGAATGTTGCTAATAAAAAAGCATGGATGACGTCAGATCTCTTTGTGAATGAGTTACGAGAATGGGATGCTGAGTTACGTAACAAAAATAGAAAAATTCTTCTTCTGATTGATAATTGTCCAGCTCATTGTAATGTTGATAATTTAACAAACATTAAAATCCTATGTTTTCCTCATAATGTAACATCCATATTTCAGCCTATGGATCAAGGTGTTATTCGTAGTTTTAAATGTTACTGTCGTCAAAAGTTAATTTTGAAGTATATTGATGATATTAATCAAGGACAAGAGATGAAAAAAGTCAATGTATTGCAAGCTTTCAGATTTATGGCTGAAGCCTGGAATAACGTAACCGAAATTACAATTAAAAATTGTTTCAAAAAAGCTGACTTGTGTAATAGAGATTTGTAAATTTCAAAATCATAATTAAAAAATTTAAAACATTTATATAAACATTTTCAAAAATTGTGTTTATTTTCTTAGGTGAACAGGCAACTGAAAAAGAAAATGAAATCGACAATATGTCGTTATCAAATTGGATACGTGAAAACAATCTCAATGTCAACATTCCGAATATCGATGAATATCATAACATTGATGAAAATGTACTCGTAGTAGTTGCCAAAATACCAGCAGATCTAGAAATTTTGCAAGATGTTATTCAACAAAACAATGTAGAGTCCGATGATACCGACAAAGAACAAGGAGATTTGGTGACACTGCGTTTCCTCCTGTTCTGAACCATTATCTGCTTTAGAAACACTTTCTTTATTTTTTGAAAGCAATTCTGTAGATGAAAAACTTTATTCACATCACTCTAATTTGAAAAAAAATTGTTTTAGATTTCCATTTACAAATAAAGCTAATCAAAAACAGAGCACAATTCTCAATTATATTAACAAAAATGTTATGTAAATTGCGTTGTTTATATTATAATAAAAAAACTAACTTTTGATCACTAAAAATAAAATTTAATTAAATTTTGGTTATTTTTCCTTTTTTAATCGTTGGTCCGGATATAACAAGCGTCCAGTTATAACGAGCAAAATCTATGTCGGTTTAGAAACTACAGCACTTTAAAGCAAAAATCAAAACATTTTTTTAATAAATTGCGTTAGAAGTTTTAAAAGGTAAAATACTCATAACTTCGTCAAAAAGTTTTTTTTTTTGTCAAATCGGTGAAATACGTGTCGTCTAAAATTCTTTAAAAACTGTACATTTCATTTGCAGACTATTCTTTGAATTGAAAGTTTTCAACCACCATGATGTAATGTGAATTCGACCTCTAAAATTGTAGAGAGGCATTTCATTAGATTAATTTAATATAAATTAAATTATTAAAGTATTTTAAAGTTAAACACAATTATTTAGAAACTTTTAGAAAGTATGTAATGGAAATTTTCATTTCCACAATTGTGGTTTACTTACTTATTACATTTGATGAACGTTTTTCTTTGGTGTTTGCAGTCCACGTTTGACATCTCGATCTTGCTGAATAGATTTTCGAATCCCAAGATTTTTCATAAGCACCCATCCTTAAAACCAAACAAATTATTGGCTTTTAAAGTTTGATATTCATATTACATTATTATAATCAATTTTGGTAGATAGTGGATTTCATGTCAATTTATCACACTAATTTGCATGAGAATATGGAATTTGCCTTTAGTTCAAGGGTGTTAATTATTTTCGTAGCATTATTTTCGACATACAATGGCCTTACATAGTCAAAAAAATTATAGAAGCATTTTTGATTTATTTATAAATTTATTTTTTCAAGTATTCATGATATCAGAAAATCTTTGCAAGAGATTTTTTTTAAATCGTGAAAAAAATATACAAAAAAATTGCCAATGAGAAATAACAAAAATTTCAGAAGAAGATAATTTGGTAGAGAAAACGGCTCGAATATGGCATAGGGCTCGAATATAGCACACCTGTAGTTCTTGCAAAACTAAAACGTATAATCTGTTAGTAATGGTCAGATTTAAATGCTCATGATAGAAGTTGAAAATAGTGTTAGTTTCGTTTTTTAATATGCATTTGCTGAGGAATAAGCTACAAAAATACAAAAGTGACTACCCTTGAGTTTATCTTAGGCACGACGTTAATGTTTATTTATTGCTTAATACATAAAGATTTGCTAATAAATGTTACACTTAGTAGTGTAGTAGGGTTAGTGGAATAGAAGTACACCAGAGATATGAAGTAACTTCTCTTCGAAATATAATTTTTAGGCATTCAAATTTTGTAGGTAGTGGTTCGAATATGAACCACTTTAAGAAAAACTAAATTATTTTTTGATTTTGAACTGGAAAAAACCAGAGTCAACCAAAAAATCAGCGATGAACGATCCATGATTATTTACGATGACTCATACATTTTTTCCGAAGAGCTTACCTGGATTTCTTGTATTGTCTATAACAAATTAGCTTAAATAGGGCCTTGTTTGTCTTGTTGGTGTGGGGCGATTGCAAATAACTTTTATGCAAATCTGTATCTCTTAGATTGCACTATTAAATATTTTCATACAGGTTACTTAATTAAATTTCATGTTTTTAAAAAGTTTTTATAGGTGTGCAATATTCGAGCCACTTTTTGTTGGCCCCTCAAAAATCTCGTTTTTTGGAAAATCTTTATTTAAAAAAGAACCGCTAGTGAAGTGATAAAATCAACCATACTATAATAAAGGTTATTGAATATCCTTTTGAATGACCTATTATTCATTCCATCGAAAATGAGTTGGTGTGTCATATTCGAGCCATTTCCTCTAGTAATTTTTAGACATATTGAATGCTTCGAATTTCCATTTTTTCATATCTTCTTTCGTCATTTACTTTTTATCCCCTTCATTCTATATGGGCTTCCATATGAAAAGGGCCCTTATTGTCGGCTTTAGTTTAAGAGATATTCGCTTTTTTCTAGTTTAGGGTAGAAATTGACCATTTTCGGATTTGTGTGGGGGATGATTCTATGAATCATACTGAATCTAACGGCAAAAAAAAAGATAAGGGTCCTTATTGTCGGTCGTCATAAAAAGTGCAGCATTATGTTATTTAGCTGTGTATTTTGGGTTGTTTTGCCTCTGAAAATCATCAGCCGGTGCGTTTTGAAACAATTTGGGTGCCACTTTCAATAAATAAATATTATAAATAAAAATAAATACATTTATAAAAAATTTCTAATACATTTTTGAAACGTTTTTCTCAAATTTAAACTTTAAAAGGTCATAACTGTTTTATTCTTAATTGTAAATAAGTAGTATTTTTTAAAATTATTCAAAAGTCTGCCTGGAATAAGATTTCGGTAATTATATAAAAACAATGTTATAATTGTTATTATGTGCTATAATAATATCAATGCTCCAATTTTTTAATGTTTGTGATGCTATTATTTGATTGAATTAAAAACCTGTTTAAATTCCGACTGGAATTTAAACATTAAAATGTACAAAAATGAATTGCAAGGTTACTTATACATGATCTTCGAGGGACGTGTACTCGTATTTCAAAAAATTATTGGATCTACTTGAAACGTGGTATCTATTAGTTTTCGTGGGCGCTGATTACTAATCTGAAATAAAAATTTCAAAAAACAAAATGGCAGATACAATATCCAGGACGAAAATATTAAAAAGTATTTTAAAAATGATCCACGTAAAATGAAACATTTTTGTCCACAGTTAACTTATAATAAGTTATACCAGAACTTATTACAAGGGTTTTAAAATTTTGATTTGTTTTTAATGTATTTTTCATTTTATTTTTTAATTATAAACACTACAGTTTTCATAATTAAAAATTAAAATAAAAAGTGAACGAAAATATTTCATTTTACGTACATCATTTTTAAAAATATTTAAAAATATTTTCGTCCTTGATATTGGAACCGCTACATGTATTTTTTCTTTTTTTGATTCTGACTCCAGATTCGTAATTAGCGCCCTCAAAAACCTGAACTCTGTAAAATGGTTATTAAGGATCTTGATGACTGTGGAAATCAATGGTTATTCGTGAAGCTTCCAAAAATAAAAACTGGTGTTGTGGGAAATTTCACTGTTATGGACGTTGGGCGAATTTTATGATATTTATAAAAAATATGAAAGTCTGCATCCCGAAAATGTAAAAAGCGACAAGTTTTTCCAAACGATCAAAAAGGGAAAGGTACTTGACAATCTATTGGATTCAACAAATTTGGAGCATGCTAAAAGATATCGCCATGTCTTTAGAATTGCCTAATTCAGAATTATATACGGGGCACAGCTTTCGACATAATGGAGCAACAACATTTGCTATTTTGGAGGCACATTTTCCGATATCAAACGACTTAATAGATGGAAATACAATCATGTTGTGTAGGATTGCAATTATGACTGTGATACTAAAAAAGGAAAACATGTCAACAGATAACAGGATAAATAATGCTATCAGATCAATTGCAAAAATTGCAAAAAATTACACTCAACTACCGATTCTGTTCCCGGCGGTTATATTCCGGGTTCACTGTTGCCCTCCCCCCCTCCAGCGTCCCTCGGCGGCCTATACGTACCCTCAAAGAGCTCGTTCGAAGAGCCAAGAAGTTTTTTAAATGGTGACCACGGTGGCGAATTATTGGCGGCACTAGCCCGGTTCAGAGATGATATATACGGTCCTGAGTTTGTATCTGAATCCGAGCTGCGATTATATGCCGCCCAAACAAAAAAAAAAAAAAAAAAAAAAACCTAAAATGTTGATATTTTATAGACCGAATCAATTTCAAATCAGGCAGGTAGTGCAGCTTCAAATCACAAAATTGGTCGCCGATAAAATATGTTCTTTTTCAAAGGAAATAAGATGACACATATTTTTCCATTTTGAAAAGAAAATCAAGTTTCACGAAGTTATGACAATTTGAATTTTTAAGGCTGTTTTCCAAAAAAAAAACCGAATGTTTTTTTTGAAAACCTAACTTTTGATCTAATTCAGGTTTTCTTTCGAGCATCTGGTAGAGTTTGTTGTCCTCTTTTAAAGTGCAGTAACAAATTTGAGAAGAAAAATTAATTGACAAAACGGAAGCAGTTTTTTTGAAAGTATTCACATTCGATTTTCTCAAAAACCATACTTTTTTATTATTAAATTATTTTTTGCTAAATTGGTACTTGTATGAGGAAGAAATCATGTGAGTTTAATGCGTGCTAAACTATTTTTCTGGTCAGGACAATTATTTTTCTGACAATTTTTTCCTTGTTGCTAAAACTGGCACACTGAAATATTATTTGTCCAACCCTCCCTGAATACGCTCCTTTTGATGTCTGCTTAGCCAGCGTGAAGTTGCCAATTTCAGTCCACTGGCAATAAGCGAGCGTACAAAAATTTACATCAGCTTTAGCGGGCGTAAAATTTCTCTCAGTGGCGCCATCTCTTCTCACAACGACGAATTGCTATGAAACTGCAAAATTGTTCTATATCCAATTTCACACTGCTCGTGATATAGTTAATACGTCAAATTCTTCTTACTACAAAATTAGTGAAATGACTAACACATTTTTAAAGAATCCATTCTCGACGTTACATTTTTGGAGGGAGCCGGAAAAAAATACTGTGTCCATCAAGGGCGTAAAGGAGGTTATGTTGGCGAGCGTCGATAATGTCAGTTCGGTTCGGTCTATATGTATCGGTCGATCCTCAGATTACCTCCGGGTTAGCTCAGGATCAAAATACTGATACTTTCAACACTTCAAAAACCACACTCCTTGCGCACGGTAAAAGAATATTCCATGGATGTATACTTAAAATTAGCATAAAAGAGACAGCAATTGTTTTAGAAAATAGATACATGAAGTATGTACAATACTGATCAATGGTGCGCGCGCTTCCAAAACAGAAAACGGTGCTCTTACGTGCCCCCGTCCGGGTCCGGTGACTGGCTGCGGGACCATAAAAACGCTTGCAGTCGTCCACTTCACGCGGTTCGTTGGGAACAGCAAAACTGCCCACGTCGAATCGACTGGTTCTACTTTGGGCATTATTGTACCGCCAATTCACCTGACAATGAGTATCTTTAAAGTCCGTTCCAAATAACTCTCGACCGCTTATATTCTCATCTCTGATTTCGACTCCCGTAAATTTCGTTTACCAAATGTTGAACATCGAGACACATTTTCACTCAGGTTAGACAGTAATTAGATGTATAAATTATAAAAGAAATATATTTTCGTTTGTTGTTTGAAAATACTAAACATCTTTTTTAAATTTAGATTATTTGTCCCTAAACCTGACCCTGGCAGACTGAATCGTCCGCTGGGACGAATAAGGGGCGTAACTCCAAAATTAACGACCGTTACAGACAAAAAAATGAAACGTGTGAAACTTCACCAAAAAATAAAAAATATTTTTTACTTTCAAAAAAGGGGTCAAATGTTCAATTTTTGAAAAAATGGTTATATCAGGAAAAAGTTTATGAAAAACATAAAAGAAAACATTTTTTTATTCTATATGAAAGGAGTTTAGTACATTTGAAAGAGGGTCTACCAACACAAAAGCCTAAAATTCCCCTTCCCCTATCTCGGTCAATTTTTCTTCAATCGAAAAATTGTTTTCTTGTAACGTTCTATTTAAGTAGGACTACACTTTGCCCAAATTGGAGTTTGATCAGACAAACTCAAATTTCATAGCCGATACACTTGAGAAAAATGCTCTATATAGCTTTTTAACCCTCTGCCTGGACCAGCGTATCCCCACTTTGTAATCTATACCACGTGACCCTCTCACCGATACAAAATACATGAGTATTAGTGCAAGAGTTTCAGTGTCGTATTTATTAAAAAAAGTGCATGGGCCCGCTGAATAATATTATATATTTTTTAATCATACATATATTATTGATAAAAAGTATTAAAAATGAAGTATCATTATCATAGTTGAAGAATATCTCACAGAAATGCTTAAAATTGGATAAAAAGTGACAGATTTATGATACGAAAATCATTAGGTGAAACATAATATATAGTAACCTCAAAAAAAAAAAACGTCGAATGGAATAAAATACAATAGTACTTTGTTAAAAAATTATAACCTGAATAATTTAAAAAAGGTAATGAATTAAAAATTAAGGAATTCTAAATTTGTCGCATGATTTTCTTTCTTACCTGTCACGAAAACGTAACTTCTTCTTTTCACTATTACAAAATGCAAAATGGTCTTTTTAGATAAAAAATTGCACGAAATCTTCAAAAAAATTACTTTAAAGCACATTTTCACCTTAAATTAACTGTAAATTAAATAAATTTTAAACCGTTCTTTCTCCCTATTGTATTTTATTCCATGTGACGTTTCGTTTTGAGGTTATGTTCCACATGATGGTTTTCGGTTCATAAACCTGTCACTTTTTATAGAATTTTAAACAATATTGTTAAACATTCTAGAATTCTAATACTGATACTTTGTTTTGGCTATTTTTGAATGATATTTTACTTATTATTCAAAAAGTTTCAATCAAGGGGCACCCTTGCATCCTTCAAAACAGCTATACGATACAGCTCTGTCGCACTCACACACATCACGTCACGTAAATGAGCACCACTATTGGTTGTTCCCTTTCTACGTGCCTGATTTGACGATTTTTGACGATAACGCTCGAATGACCAGGCAGAGGGTTAAATTACACTGTCTTACAAAATTTGAGGTTTTTTCAGTTACAGAAATGGCAGTTAACGTATATTATATATTTTTTGAGACTGAGAACAAATCTGGCCTCAGACATCATACAGCACGTCAGATTATGGAGTAATGACAGATTAAATGGTGAAAGAATGATATCATACAGTACTGGTCTTCAGCTTTAAAATCTCAGCGATTCACGCCTTCGGATATCTTCTTAGAGATGAGATTACAGTACAACTCCGATAACTTACCATCAGACAAGTGTACACTCCCCTTAAAACGTCATCACACGTACGACACGCACACTAATTGGGGTTCTCCCACTACGTGTGCTATTTTGCTTCTGAGTTGCGCCTGCGCATTTACGCATGCGCGCACCTGATATTGTGCTACTAGGGGGGGGCATCCCATAAGACTGCAATTCCTAGAATTTTCCACCCCTACACCCCCGAAATTGGAAAGTTATCGGAGTTGTACTATATATCTAGGATCAGATACAAATAAACCCCTTAAGCAGGTATTTGGAGGCGAATTACAGACTGACCTCCAAATCCGTTTTTGATTGCTGAGATGTACAAGTTTGAATTCATAATACTGGAATGAAACGTTAAATATATTCTCTAGTGTACATTTGTTCTTCAGTTTCAACATATTATGAAAAATCTCGAGAAATTTCAGTGCTAGGATTGTCTCATAGAAAAGATATGATTCTTACTCTTTCAATTTCTTCCTTGCAAGTGTTCGCTGCGTTGCAAACGAAGATGAATACGATCTCGCTGAGTTCGGTTTTTGAGTGCGTACTTTTTTCAGCTCACGATCATGAGCTATTATTTCCATTCTCTCTGCAGGAGGTCGAGAAAATATATCCACTATATTCATTGAGGCGGCATCGCACTGTTGAATAAAAATAACATATATATTTATTATATCAGATTTTTTTAATACAAATAAATTTTAATAGAAATGGAATGTCGAAGATATGTCAAGCATTATGAAACAAAGTTACAGTGAACATCCGTTTCAGTTTTTAATACAATATGTTACGCGCTACTAAATGTTTAACAAGCTGCTCTTGCCGTTAGTGATACCTTAAATTTTAAATTATAAAGAAAACTAATTCACTTAGCTTTATCGGGTTTAAGAAATATATTCTCGTGACAGCACTTGCGCTTAATGCTCGATATTTGGTTCAAAAAGTTTAATTTTCAATATTCCAATACCATTTTCCATATTTAAAGAGCAAACGACGCCTCCTACCAAAAATGTTGATAAGAAAGTTTTTCACGATTTTTTTTGCATTTTTTTCCCACCAAGTGTCCCACCATATGCTTAGCCTAAGCCAGGGTTAAGTTTTAGCGATAATTAAAAAAACAAATGCGATTTTTAATAAAAAAAAATTAACTAGACTGAAGAAATTGTACGTCATCTAAGTAAATCTAACTTCTCGCCTAAAAGGATACCCTAGCGAATAGCGCTTGATAGGGATGGATGGTTGTACGTCCAGAAATGCACGTTACTTCTCCCCCCCCATTTTGGAGAGTGCAATGTTAACGGAATGGAATGCGACGCGCAAGCGAAATGGAAATATAAACAAAAAATGTCAAGTGCACAAAAATGATACAGAGGAAAGGAGTAGATATGTGTATATCAATGTAAATTAATGACGGATGAAATACGATAAAAGTAAAATGCTGTAAAAAAATTAAAAAAGGAATAACAGATGGTAATTTTGGGAGCATAACGGAACTATCATTATAGTATTTTGACAACAAAAATGATGTGAGAATACTTTTTACACTTCCGGAGCACTACTTCTGGCATTTCACTCTACTCACGTCAGGATCCACTAAAATGCGGCGAAAGAAACAATTGAATTTGAAGTGGTAGCCATTCTTGGAATGGGGTCCGGAACCAGAGGATACCCTTCGACTGTCGACACCTGCAGTACAGCGTCATCGGGGAGGACGAAGATGTTGTGCTTGCTGGAGAGTGGGGGCCTGGGTGAAGCTTTCCTGCTGCCGATTACAGGAGAGAACTGTTCATAGCCAGAAGATGGTGATGGCTCGACGGTAGAGAGCGACTGCTTCCTTACTGGTTCTGTCCTTCTCCTTGTTGCCGATAGTGATGTAGCCATCTTTCTTGGAGATAGAAACACCATTTTCTCGACGACTAAAAGGGTAAGTCTTTGAATACTGGTTATGCGCGGTTTGTTGACAAGGGTCGAGCATAACTTACTCCTCGGAGTAGTTACTTTCCTGGTTATCATCCTTGCTGGTTGGCGTAACCTCCTCAGGAACACCTCTACGTGTCAGCGGTCGGTAGAGGCATTCTGAGGGCTGATTTACCCATTCTCGCTGAGGCTCGAGTCGTAGAAGTCCTTGCACAAGGCTTGTGCAAGAGTCGTTGTTGAACAAGGGTCCCAACTCTGGAACGTGATCAAGTCGCTACTCTCCAGGATCCTCTCAAGCTTCTCTAGGGCCTCGTTCGTGCTATTGCTGCTTGCCATCTTACTCGCTTCATAACTGGATTGTTAATGACCAGCTGAAAAATTGGGTTTGCAGAAAACAGAATTGGGGGCAACTGGTCTGGAAGGGATACCATTGTAGTAGACACTGGTAGTGGTGGGAATTATTCTTCTCCTGCGATTCCATTATTATCGAAAGGAATTAATCTTTCACATCCATGTCAAGAGTCAGAACTCACTTTTCTTTTTTTTTAATCGAAGATGACGTTGGATACTCTTATAGATACTGTAAGTGGCCCTTCGAATTTATCATACAGTTAGACGTTGAAATCCCCAATTGTATTTGAGAAATGGTGAGTCTTCAACTCTTTTTCTCCTATTTCCGGGACCCATTTTCTTCGTTATTGTTAACAGATGTTAACAATAAATCAGGAATAAAAAATAACTTTGGTTATTCAGGGTGCGCCAGCTCAATCTGGCCAATGTAAATGTTGAATAACTTTGACAATACTCAACCGATCGACGTCATCAATCACATTTTGTAAATGTCAATTCAACAAATAAATCACTTGCTTCTGTTCATAAAGGGCAATTTACACCATACAAGTGAATTTATACCTTGCTCTTCTCATCTTTTCCGTTTGTTTTCATTTCGTAAACTTCAATTACCTTACCTGAAAATTTCAAGTCCGGGATCGGGGGGACAAGCCACCGTGCCCCCCCCCCACACACACACATACGGATCCACTCCAGGCCTTGATACATTTCTGGATGTATTCAGGGGAGAGGGGAAATATTTTTCTTCGTATAAAAAGTTAACTTTAACCGATTAACTTTAACTTCCGTTAAATTTTCGCTAGATTAACGGATTAACGATTAACCGAGTTAACTTTTTAATTAACTGTGCCCAGCTCTGCACGGAAAGACACAAACACCAATGATTCTTGCATGTGACTCGATTCATTCGTTTCTGTCGTAAAAAAAGCGTCTGAACACCACTGAACGCTGTTTACGTGAGAATCATTAGTGTTTCGCACCACTGGCCATTGCGCGAAACACTAATGAATCGTGCGTACGCAGCGTTCAGTGTTGTTTCGCGATTTTTTCCAGCAAACATCAATCATTGGTGTTTGGGTCTCTCCGTGTATGCATAACCAAGAGGAACGTGTCTCCGGCAGTGCATCGCAGAAGTGGTCCAACGAGGTCAATGGAGACCATCTCCCACGGTCCCTCGACGTTGGTGGCGTGTGTTTTACCAGCTGGGGCCAGTTGTTGAGCCTTGAGTTCCTAGCAGCTCTTGTAATTTCAAATGTGTGAAGTATCCATCCTTAGAATTCCTGGCCAATAATAGTGACTGACCAAGCAAGTGAGATTATTTTCGACTCTTAGATGTCCGGCTTTAGGACCGCCGCGGATTTCTTTAAGGACTTTTTATTTATCGCAACATGGTACACAAATTTTTCATTGCTCTCATTGGACATAATCATTAAAGTACAGAGTATGCAATATGTGACGGTTTGACATTAGCTCATGGAGAATAGACACCAGGAGACCAAAGTAATGTAACGAAAAATGAAGATATTTTTTCGCGAAGTCCACACGTACCTAAACTTCCCGATAGTGGCACTAGTATGAACATATTATATGTACAAATATGTCTGCCCATTTGAAAAGAATTATATAACCTCAAATCATGTGCAACTGAATACTCTGTTAAATATATCATTTCTAAAGTGAAAGTGCAATATCTAAATGGCAAATACAATACTTTTATATAACATTACATTTATAATTGTAAATGATTAATAAAATTACAACAGGTTAACAATAACATCATTCAATCATTCACGCGTTA
>JAUEJJ010000021.1:1020624-1036841 GCA_032164275.1 Synergus coniferae | reverse complement strand
AATGCATCAGTCCCTTGTAAAGAGAAGGAAGTTTACCTCAAGCTTTACTTAATAAACGTGGTGAGAAGAAAAAGAAATTTGGTCTACCTCAATTGTTAAAGATCAACTGACATAGTAACTGGTTTCGAAAGATATTTTTGGCTTTTACAAATCGCTATGCTTTATTATAAATGACAAACTTACATATGTATAACTTCCTGAATAGATACAGAAACGTAGAACTTATATCTATGGTTGCTACATACGTAGAAATCCCTGTTCTAGATTATTGTTTAAAAAAGAAAACTAGGGGGCAAACCGCCGAAACCTCGCTTTTATTATGTGTAGAGAACTGTTTGGATATATTTAACCAATGAAGTACATAAATTTTGAGATTTCTAGCTACGACTGTATAGTACATCTAAGCAAAAGCGACGATTTGGAATATTGAAAACAGAAAAAATACTTTGTAAATTGGACATTTACGATCAAATACACTAAAATTTTTTCGAGTACACAATACACATTTCTAGGATTAAAAAAAAAAAACAAAAAAAAGTCTTGAAAATTAGTTTTTGGCGTATAGATTTACAGAATAACTTGCGAACAATGATTTCACAAAAATGTTATCCTTGCACTAATCGAAAGGAATTTTATTTTAACGAAGAAAGCTAACATCGTATTCAATACGCTAATCCATAAATATATAATACGAAGCTGATTTAGATTGCTATTGAAAGAAGTTCAATATATTAAGTGCTTCGAGTCAGCCGCAAAAATTAATTGCAAGATAATCTGCGCTTTTTATACAGCAGCAAAGTGCTTTAGTATTGAGCTTTTAATTCTGAGTTAGGATTTATGTTTTGAAATGCACATGTTCTATAATTAGAAAAATGTTATTGTAACTAGTTTTTTATTAAACAAAAATGCGTCACCGCAATTAATTTGCGAATAATAAAAGGGGACTGAAAGTGCCAAGTATTGAGTAGGTATGGAATAATAATACCTTTTTCAGAATATTCTGCTTTCACACAGGAAAACCTCGATTATGCCTGTTCACAGATTACCTCCAATTTATTCTATCTCAGTTCAGTCCCTATAACATAAGAAATACGAATATTTAATCAATTACAATATTATTTTATATTTTAAGAGTAAATTAATTTTCAATTTCTTAACTTCACGTTACAAATATTAAAATTAGATATTGTTTTCTGCTCTATAGCCATACTTGTATTTTTAGAAAGTATATGTCTATAGAGTAAGAATATATCTACAATTATAATATTTGTTGAGTAAAATGAAGAGATGGAATTTCGACATACTTAATACAGTAGAAATTCAGAAATATACCTCGACTTGGAACGACTGTCCTTCTGCCTGTCAGGAGACTTGCTGCGGGAATGGGACTTTCCTCGTGAGCTTTTGCTGTCAGATCTAGAGCGACTGTGACTTCGACTGTATGAACGCCTACGTTCCCTGTCACGACTTCGTGACCTGGAACGGGATCGAGATCGAGATCGTCGACGATCTCTGCTACGACTACGTGACCTGAAAATAGCATGCCAATGTTATTTTTTTATCAAGAACTTAATTCCCACTATTAGCTGTCTTTCATTAAAAATGGGATTTAAATCAAATAAGGAAAAATAAAGCATAAAATTAGTCAGACGACAGCTGCTGCTTCCTTCTAAATATAGAAATCATATTATATTTTTACCTTCCACGTCGACGACTACCACGACTTCTGTGTGGTGAAGTTGGCCTTCCATATCGAGCCATTTGTACTCTCAGCTCCCTGCCATCTAAAAGTCGTCCATCCATGGCATCTAGCGCATCCTCAGCATCTCTCTTGTCATAAAACCTAAAAGAAATTTACTCGTTAGTTCAGAAATTTGAAAGGGCCAATGGGCAAGAAAACGCAACCTTCATATTGCTGCGACACAGCAGTAATTTTAAATTATTAAACATATTGCTTTGATTGTTATGTCTCTTACAATCTTAAGGGCATGTGCTACTTACCATATGAGCAAATTTAGATTACCCAGATTCTTTTCTACAATTTTTACTTTTACAACAAAATAATATTGAACAGTCGTCCGTGTGCACGTTCTTGACCGATGTGCACTATTATATATTTGAAGAAGTAAAAATTGTAGAAAAAAACCTGGATAATCTAAATTTGCTCATATGGTAATTAACACAAGCCCTTAAGGGGATGTTGTTATTCGATCCCTACCTTACCGGCATTTTCCCTATAATTCCATTTCTGTATACAATATAGGACCAGGTAAACGTACCTTAATGCATTTACTTTAATTTTCCAAATTTTGAAGTCGATATCTCAATTAATGCAGAAGTGGCATTGCAGGGAAAAAATGCTGAAAACGTAGGGATCCAATTTCAGAATATCAAGATGGCTAAATTTTTTTCGTTTAGGAAAGCTTAATTTTAGAGCAAGATTACCAATTTTAACTTAAATTGCTTACTAAGCATTTTCGAAATAAATTCCAGTTGCACATTTCAAACTGCCGTAGAATATTTACGATTAACTCAATTGTTTCGCTAGAAAGTTAATTTATTGCACATAGCGAAAGTAAAGTAGAAATCTACGAAGCATTGTAATTCCGCCAATTATTAACAAGGCGGATACGTGTTCGTCTAGACGGCTGAATTGTTAATCAACTATGTATGAACCAAAATTACACCAGAATTTGAATGAAACAAATGCAAAGAATTTACAAAAAATTTAATAAAAGTTATAGATTAGATTGTTCAGCCAATTTTTGGCACACCTGGAAAGACCAGTAGAGGTTTCTATGTAACAAGAAGGGAAAAGTATAGCGGTGTCAGAGCGGTCAGAGCGTTACGTGACGTCACGAATACGTTACAGAGAAATGCTTACAAATTTATGGAGAAAAGTTTCACATCAATATTTGACGTTAACTTACCTTACGAAGGCAAAGCCACGGCTTTCTCGAGTAAAACGGTCACGAGGTATGTAAATATCCCCGACTTCACCGCATCTCTCGAAAACACGACGCAGATCTTCCGGCGTTGTTCGATAAGTTAAATTGTCCACTTTTAAGGAGACCATCCCGTCAATACGGGGCGGCGGTCGACCGTAACTCATTTTAACACTATTTCTTACTATTTTCGATGCAAAATACACACAATTCAGATAAAACTTGAATAAATACCTCACGCACGAGGACAAGATGGCGAATGAATGCAGAACATGCAGAATAACTGCTCGGGGCGGGCTACTCGGCTCGGCCAGGCTCGGCTTGGCTTGGTGTTGGCGTTGGCGCACGAAATACAGTTATGTGGGAGGGGGAAGAAGCCGGAAGCAGCTAATCAAAAAAGAGACTATGTAACAATCTATTTTAATATGTAATGCTCTTATTGAAAAAATTGAGTGTTATTTATTGAATTAAATGGATAATATTAGTAAATTAGATTCACTAGAGTATATGAAGTAGCTGTTTGTAAGAGCAATCAACAATTATGCAAAAATTCCACTCATCGGAAACACGTGACAGAACTGACTGGAACACCAATTATCTACACCCAATTCCCTTCATTTGAACCTAACACTTGTAAGAACAAGAGCGCGGGAAACATTTTTGAATTTCAAAAAGCTTATAGAATAATGAAAATTAAAGTTTCCAGTTTAGATATTTATTAGTAATTTAATCAAGTAGGTGTTTATATATATTTTACAAATAAATTTTTTATAATTATTACATTCTGGAACATTATGAAAAAATATTCTATAAAAATGATGCAGTCTTTTTTTTTTTACTCTAAAGTTAATAAATACTCCAGACTTCAGTTTGCTTCTCACGTCAATTTATTTAAGTTTTATTGATTGTTACTTATTTTAAATGATTTAATGATAATAATTTAATCATTCTATTCCAATGAACCGAATCAAAATAAATCACTCAAATGGAAAAAAAATCTATGCGAGATATCAGTCTTGAGTACGATCAACAATTCAAAGATAGTATGAAAACAGCAAAATTACTTGTGAGACACCTACAAGATAGAAAAGGTTAAACAAATTTTTAAAATATTTTAAAATCCCAAGTTCAATTTAATTGTTTGATATTGATGTTGTTATGCTATTATATTTAGAGCAGTACTTGGCCAACAAATGGCTTTCTCGAGTTCGTAAAATAAAATCATCAGCTCTGGAGGTTGCAAAAAATCGAAATGCATTTCTAGTTTATTTAATTAAAGTATTGAAAAACACAGTTAGAAATGAACATTCAAAGTTAAAGCCAAGAACCATTGCTGACGACAATTTTCAAGATTATGAGGTAATTAAAATCGTCAAATTTTCATTAATGATCCCCAAGAAAGTTTTAATATATTCTTTAAAATGTTAGGATGAATTTTCAAAAATAAATCAAGAAAAGGATGAAATTCATAAAAATAGTAAAAAAATAAAATTCCATTCTAAATGGTCTGAAGATCAAAGAACGTATGTTGCTGTGCAACCGATTCCTGGCAGAGGAGCTTTGGTTTACATGGCTGTATCAAGAAACCCTGGAATTAAAAATTGGGATTTACCTCCTTTGAAAAGAAGTCAAACATAATTTTCGTAGGTGTTTTCCTTAATTAATTACTTCATTATAACAAACTTAATAATAGGAGACTGAAAAGTTAAAAAGAAGAAATTAGGGCCGACAATTAAAGACTGTTGGTATCAACACATTATTTTTATTGAAGATTTAATGAAGCTGCGTCTGTGGTATCACAACAATGCCCTTGCATACGATGCCTCCCCCCTAATAAACTGTTAACGTTAATTATATTCTCAGACTCTCAATTATAGTTACAGCTTCAATTTCGCTTGTTTAGAAAATTCAGTAGTGCGTATCTTTTAAAATAGCGATCGCAGTAATTTCTATATTGTGGTCCATTGCCCGATCGAAAGCTGTGATTGCTGCTCAAAAAAAAATTTAGTGTAAATGAATATATCCAAGACTTTCAACTAATTTCCGAATCACAAAAAGTGAGCAACAAACACAGTTCACAATATTAAAAAAAATCCTCAGATGATTGTCACACATTTTCAAACATTCTTTCTAAACATTCTTTTTACAAATACCGAAGTGAATACAAAATTCCAACTCTAGTGTGACTTTCATCTGAAGCTCGGGCATTCGTCGAATTTTCTTTTAAAAGTTCTGAAAATAATTTTCAACAAATCACATAGCCGCCGAATAAATAGCTTAAAAAATCTAACAGTGTTATCGTTTAACTTTACGAAAAAAAAAAAAAAAAAATGAAAAAACGCTTGTTATAATAATAATAAATGATATTACACATATAAATTAGGTACACCTGTCATGGGAGATTTCATTATTTGTAATTTGATGTTTATATAAATAAAACCCTGCAGTGTCGAGCAGGAGGACGAGAATAGACGAAATTCCAGTACAAGAGTAAAACATATTAAAAGAAAAACCTAGACTTTAAAAACTCAGCGGATACAGATTATTATGACAAAAAAATTGGGACTTATAAGAATAATCGACATTCAATGCACGGCGCAATGTATTAAAGATTGTCTCTCTGCATTGGAGACTAATATCCTGTGCGAATGAATTTTCATCCCTCGTTTGTTGCTTATAACTACTACTATTCAACAATTCAAATACTTATATTGATACACACAACCTTGAATAATCTCAACAGCTGCTGGCCTTAGCCCGAACCACTAACTTACATAATTCTGGATACAAAAGTAATTTTCGCTATTGCTACTTTGTATGACCACTCGGTACATTTACAGACGTACATACGCTCATCTTGATTGTTTAAGTTAATCTTCAGCCGAATAAAGCTGTTCAGTGCTTGAATTTTTTTTGTATTTAAAATATGTCAGGGCACTCACTCGATATAAGTAATTTTTATTTTTATTATTTAACCGTTTGTCAGAAATGGGCAGCAGTTGCAGAATCTAAGTACACTTTCTCCACCATAAAATAATTGTCCTAAGTACAAATTATGTAGGTTCACTGAATTTTAAAAAGAAAATTTTTTGAATATCCTATTTTGAAAGCGCTTTAATTCCAAAGCGTTCAAATTGGAAAAGAATTCTTCCATTCCTGACAACAAGCCTATAAATTGTCATGCTTCTGACTATCTTTGCTTTTGAGTTTCTCTAATTTATACATTTTATGTCACTTTTTGATATAAAAATAATACTCAGTCAATTAGTTCGGATTAATACTCATGCAATAAAGAACGGGGATTTTTAGCGCTGTGAATGCGAGTTGTATTTCTGAATACTTAAATATGACTAATTAATCTACGTGTAGAATGAAATTTTTAACAAAGCGCCTTGAAAGGTGAATGTTGACGGACGGAACAATGCTGCATTCGACTGCAGTTGAGAAATTGTTGAATTTCGATCTTTCGAAAAAATTTTTCGTTTCTTTACAAGCTTAATAAACATTCGAAGAAGCTGCTTTTTATATATAATATATATATATACAAATTTACACTTGACGCATTTAACAAATTGACAAGTTCGTGGCGTGGTTTTTCACATATAAAATGTTCATTACTCTACTTATACAATTTACAACACTTGGAGCAATGACCGTCCGCACAGAAAAAAAGAATATTAAAAAACAGAGGAAATAGCCAAACATTCAATAACTGATCGTAAAAATTAATCGGAAAAATGAAAATCTTAAATAAGTATACTGAAATAAATTAAGCCAGTCGCTGCCAAATGTTATGCAAATGTTGGTGTAAATGAAGAAATAGATAAAGAAAAAGTAATAAGTTATCGTTTAAATAATAATTAAGAGATGTAAAAATAGTAAAAAAAAAAGTCACTAAATAATTTAATATTAAGTATGTGATTGTTGTGGGGGGGTTCATTTAAGTAGGGTCAGTTTTCAACTTAAAAACTAAAATCAAAGGTATGGAATACTGATATAAAAATCTAAAGAAGCCTCAGCTACCACTGCTATAATCAAACTGTTCAAAACCCATGGCGTGTCTCGTAAGGACCCTAGTTTTAACGCTTAATCCATCGATTAATTAATATCATTAATAAAATAGCAATACTCGGTCAGTTGATATAAAGTTATAAAAATATTTTCTAGCTTCAGCATTAGTAGAGAGCTTAATGAAACTTAGCCTACTCGAAAATCTTACACCTTTAAAATAATCATTATAATCGTCACGCTTTAACATACGAGGTGAGCCAAACCTAGCAAAATGCCTAACGAGTAAACTGTCCATTTTTTATCAATGCCGCTAATAGAGATTCTGCTTTATCTTTAAGAGAAACGAAAATTATAAAATCGTAATGAATTAAAAGACGATCAACATTCGTCGAATTCGATAAGTAATTTAAAATAATGAATATTAGATTTAACTCTCAGATGGTGAAAACAATTATTTTAATCGAAAATATATACTTTTGTGAAAAACAATACAACTTATGTACAACCTGGTACAACACTTAATTTCAAGAAATTGTCATCACCACCGTGAGAAGAACATGGATCTAACAAGTGCGTTAAAAATGGAAGGATCGGTTTAATAAAAAATATTTTGTCTTTGAATTGCGCTAGTAAACAAAAGAATTTTAGAGCGAACTTTTCCTAAATTCTTATGTTGGAATACCTATTATTGTATCGATATATAGAATAATGCATTTGTATTATATGTGTATATATAGATATATCTATACGTGTGTATATAAGGCTCCTTGGATAAAGACTAATGCAACGCCGTTCCTGTCGCGAGAGATGTTTTAATAATTTATTTGTATTATCTATTTATATTTATATACTGCAGTTTGCATAGAAATAAATTTTAATGAGTACCACCGCCAATGCAGGATTATGTTCAAAGGAGAGATACGACTTAGGAAACGATCTGTAACTTTGTGAAGAAATAGAGAAGAAGAGAGAGAAAAAAAAGCAGTAAAACGTAAATTTTTGTTGTATGCCCTTAACTATACTCTATGATACAAGACTAAATCTATTTTTGGCAAAGTTGTTTAGGTATACGACATTAAGGTATAATAATACATGAGTATGCACTGGCCATAGTATTATGCGCTATTTAAGTTTGCTTAATACCTGTGTGGTCGCTATAAACATAATCTATACATTCTTGAAAAACTGCATTGGCGGAAATACTCATAATTACAGTCTTGTTTCAATAATATTAGAACTCTATTTAGAATCTTGAAAAATTTCTAAAACCCTGATGAGAAGTTAATAAATAAAAATGAAGACAAATTATTGCTTGTTAATTCAGAATGGGAAAGAATTAATAATGTTCTGCCAGAAAAATTTGGGAATTGCTTTTGTACTTTCTCCGAAGAAATCTTAATTTGCGAGTTAAGGAACGGCGGCAAAAGAGCAATAAAATTTATTACTTTTAACGTTCTGTATATAAAATCGTTTGTTATCGAGGTACTATCCTGATTTTTCTGCGTGAGTATTTAATCAAGTACGTCTAATTCTTTTCCGTAGAATTGGCTCGCGTGGTGACGTATTTTTTTCGCGTTTTTAAGTACGTACGAGTTGAGAAATTTTAGAGTATCTATACCTAAAAACGCCATTTGGCGAATTCGGTGTATCAAAAGATAATCTACATCAACTATAATACAATTCTGTAAGTAAATTCTCCGTAATTTTAAACTGAAGACAGGACGTGAGTATCTAACTCATTCAAGTATGGAGTAAAAATAAATACTTAATATTTTTAATTAAAATTTCCGAATCTCCTTAGACATAAGTCATTTAAATCCCAATGGTCAGCTTGCAAACACAACTTTTCTTCGCTCAAATTGGCAATCGCAGATTTTGAACCTCAAACGGGAATAAATTTTTAACGTATTCTTCAAACCAATTGGAGAAAAATAAAATTTCGATCACTAGTAACAGATTAACTGGGTAATTCACATGTGGTACTTAAAATTACAAACGGAGAGAGTATTACAATCAAAATTATGTCATGGACGACTGGTAGCCCGTGGAACAAAAGCGACACTTTAAAAAATGTATAACTTTTTTTTTTTAAGCGCAATTTTCTTTCATAAGCGCATTATCTGCAACAATCACAAGTGAAAATAAGCGAGTATCATCCGTTTTCGAAATCGAACGTCAAGAACAAATTGTCGACGCACGATATATATATACAATACTGTCTGACATTTCAAGTCACGGCATAGAAAATTTCGTATAAAAATACTTTTTACTTTCGCATGTATGAGTATATGTATATATGTACATTTCGAATAACGTCATAGTTAATACTGCGTTTTAATATCATATTTTAGTTCTTTCAACGCTATGCACCACGAGCTAGCCAGGTTGCAGTCAGATCTGTTTTTCATCTCATACTCTTCACTTAAAACCAGTGGAAGATGTTAAAAATGAGAACAAACGAGATTCGCACGAGAAAAATAAACTCACATTCTTATTCCTCGTACGTGGCCGAACAACTAGAATTATCCAGCTTTGATTGACATTTGCCTATCGACGAATTTCAGCAACTGAGATTCTTCAATGAGCCCCTTCCGATAAAGAGGTTGCGACTAAATTTAGTGGAACATCCGAGAAATTTTCTTCTACATCATCCATTGTAACATCACCGTCATCTGACGACATCCTATGATCTCGCCCCTCTGATTTCATATTCTGAAAATCGAATTACAATTTTTATTAAATGATCAATTCTTTTTCATAATTCGCGTAATAATATAAAGAGTACTTACGGGCATTGGAAGGAAATTCGGTAATGGAAGGCCGTAGTTCATTTGCGCAGCCGACGGAGGAACATGGGCACCGGGTATTCTTGAAGGCGTTAATGCTGCCATCATAAGATGTGGTTGAATTTGACGTCGGAGGGCGGCCAACATGTCAGCACTTTCAGCATCCATGTGATCAGTCTGTGTTGGAAGAGCATCTCCTTTTTCTGTAACAAAAAAAAAACACACATTAGAACCTTATATTACAATAATATACCAATTATTGTTTATGAGATTTTAATTTATGAGATTCTAATTAATGTCTCAATTTCTTAATTAATTATTCTATACTCACTTCGATGCCTCGTAGGTTTCTCCCCCTTAGGTCTTCGTCTGCGAGTATGAATTGTGTCCCTTCGCATCGTTACCGGACGATTAATACCATGTAATTTATAGTAAAGACCACACGCATTACAAACCATCTCCCCTTTTGTATTTCGCCTCCAAATTGTTGTTGTCATTGTGCCACAATTTGTACAAGACATATCTACTTTCTTTGTAATGTTGCCACTCTGCTGGTCCATTTGCTGCTTCTGGTCTTCGATCTATAAAATCAATTTTCATTCAATCAACTTCAATATTTAAACAAAAATAAATCTGAGATATTAAAAGAAAATATTCAAAATAAAAATAATGTACCTTTTCCTTGCTCTTGTTTGACCAAGAAGTGAAATCTTGAGTTTGTTCTTCATTAGACTCATTCTGGTAATTCATCATTCCGGGGCTGGTGGGAGCTTTACTCGGATAACTTTGTTTTCGTCTACCCTTTGTTTCCTTGCGACCGACACTAGCTGGACTGGATGGATTACTATCCATGGAGGCACTCTATAATATTCGAATTTCAAATTATTTTTAGAACGTCTTTAATTTTAATTATAAACACTTGAAAATTCGGTGAATTTTGCAAATGGACTGTGCATCCTGATTAAAGTCCACATTTAAATACATTGGTTTAAATTAATTTGGAGTTATATTTATAAGATTAGAGTTTAAAACTTGTTGGTTTAGTTTTTAGAGGAATGTAAAGTGAATTGGACACTATTGTTAGCTTTCCGAGGGAGTTATTCTCCGGAGAGAAAAGGAAGTAAAGTCAGGAAGGCTTTTGTAGCTTTGGGCTATAGCTCTTTGCTATGCACTGTCTGCGCAAATATAGATGGTCTTCTATGAGTCGAGCTTGCATTTCGTCCAGTGCAAATAACTAGTAGGAAAGAAATCCAGGTATAGAAAGAAGGCAGGTCAGGTGACCCTTGGCTGTCTTGACAAGGGATCCCTTGGGGCCACTATTCAAGGCCCACCTGCCTGCAGGTAAGAGGCCTTCAAGGCCTTGCAGATAATAGATAACTGGAAAGTTCTTTGTGATAGGCCATAAGCGGCGGACCCACTGAATTTACTGTGTCAACCCACTGTTAACAGATGTTCAGATAAGCCTGGTTTCAAAGGATTTTAAAAACCTTCTTTGTTCCGAGATCAGAATTTCAATTCCCTTCCACTATAATAAAAGTTCACGGTGATGCCCACCTTTGTAACATTTCCGAGGCTCTAGGATAAAGGTTTTTGTCTGATAACAGGTAGAGGAAAAGATTCGAGGAAAGACCGTTTACTAAATTCTATATTGGAGGTATTTGGTCCTTCCTGGATATAGTATCCTCTGAATTCCCAACTATAGTCAAAAGTATAGGTTTAGTTTTTTTCCTATTGCTTTATGAAACCAGATGAAATTATCATCTGGAAGAAAATGATGAGAAATTCTGAATTTACAAACTGATCCCATTTAAAAAAGAGTTGAGTTTCAATCTCAGATTATTGTTTATTAATTTGAAGCATTTAGATTTAAAATTAAACTGTACCAACAAATATTTGATAAAATCAAGTCTAAAATACAAACCTTGTTTTCTATACAGGACATATTGGTGCGATTGCCAAGAACTGAGCAATCCGGAATCGTACGCTCCATCGCCGTTCCCTGAGTGTCTCTGTAAAATCTGATTTGCGGAGAAGCTCCATCGGAATCGACGGCGGTGATGCCAATTTGCCTGTTATTAATTAACGATCTTAAAAGATTGGTTGCCTCTCCGGTGAACCCGTTGTTTAATTTATCACCGTTCGTCCTAGTGATTTCTAAGCTTCTGTTGCTACTTGAATCAGAAAAACACGAACATTATTAAACATAAATAATATAGAGAACGATTCTTCAATATCGTTTTTGAGTGGTTGTTGAATTTTTTAACGAAGAATCTACTTTTAAAATTCGTATATGAATTGTAAAATCACTGCGTGTAATAATAATAGAAGTAGATGAGACAGGTAGAATGTGATAACGATTTTGTATGTAAGGTCAGTGTTAAAATCTTTTCAAAAAGCAGGTGGCAATTCTCGTATCTTATCTACTACGTATTCACATATTTATACAGACTTTTCTAAGAATGGAACCTGCTACTCGATAAAGCTATACAAATATTTGAATTCGGAGCTGAGTCAATGAAAAATGTCTCTACTCGTTCTTCTCAAATAAAGGTTTTAATAAACCGTAATTATCTTTTACTCTGCTTTTACATACAACAAAAGACATTTTAAAAAACTTATTTCTAAATAATATGATTTTAGGGATGTTGGACTCTAACTTTAAATTTTTTTTGCAACACACCGTTAGTCTCTTTTGAAAAAAAGGAGCTCACCTCGTTAATTGTTGCCAAAGCTTTGTCGTTTCCTGGTCGATATGCGAATCAGAGCAATTGCTTTCTGGTGTATCCAATCTGTTGATGGGACTTCTGTTGGGTGAACTAGGTTTTGAGTTTTCATAGCCATCATCCAGTTTGCTCCGCTTCGTAACAGTCATATCATAGCCATTTTCCTCCCCATCAGAGTTTTGCTCTTCCCGATCCTCGATTTCCAAGCGATCTGGATCCGAGCTGTTTGAATATGAATCATCATCTGGCTCGCATTTGATGTTTTCCTGCTCGTTGGTATCGTGAGTCCGTAATTCGAGGTGATGCGTTTGCGTCTGAGGTATAACGTTTTGATTAATGCTGGCCGGAGAATTAGGCTCCTCGTTGAACAGCGTTTTGTTTAGCTGTAGAAACGATTGGAGCGGGCTTAAGTCTGCTACTTTGGCAGTGGAGAAAGACTTTTCCTGAAAAAGGACGGTCAACGTTATTCCCTCCTTTGAAGAATCTTCTTGCAAGGAGTCGTGACGTCTTTTTCGCGAGAATTTCTAGAGCAATTAAATAATTGCAAAAAAAAAATAGTAAAAAAGGGAGGAGGCCAATTGACACATTGAATACGTCAGTTTAAACTCTGCGCAATCTATGAGTGTTCTTTCTCTTTTATGCAGAAATCAGGGTCAAGCTGATAAGGTTAAAGTAGACTGTATTAAGGGAGACCTTGAGATGTCTTACATAATTACTGATATATCAGGGCATAGACGCAAATAAATATTATACCACACACATCTACATATGTTAGGTACGCGTAATGCACACATAGCTTAGCAGTCTTATCTGCAATCAGATTGCACATGTTGCACATTCTCAGTTGCATCATTACTTGGAACAGAGTGACTGCCTACTACTGTCAGCACATTAGGTCGATTTCCAGTTGTTAATCAAAGACTAATATTTGTTCAGCCCTCTTTCGGTTCGACGCTTAGGCTTGCGACGAAAATAAAATTATGATAAAACCAGGTTCCTTGGCCTCCACACTTTAGATTAAACGTATCAATGCTATCGAAATACCCATGTGTTTATAATTATTTTATGAGTGCGTTTTTTTACAGTGACTTGATTCTTGATTTTATGATCTAAATTCTAAAGCCATGAAGTGAGCTCAGCTTCTGAGGCTATTAAATCTTTCATTATGTGAATATCATGATTTTAATAAAGAAAGAAAAATGGGTTAACGTGGGTATGGGAAGCTGATGACTGATCTTTGATTTTCTGTTTATACATATAAAAAATGCTAAATTACCTGTTCACTGAACGACAATTGCTTGGCAAAATGCAGGTACTTGTTGAGTATTTCATCAGATTTGTGTGAGACTTCCCGAAAGTTGTACAGCACATCTAATTTGTATTTGCAATGGTGGCAAAGGATGGGTGGTAATGAGTCGCCATCTTTTACCTGAAAAATAAAATGTTCATTTTTAATCCTTAATATTTACAATTTTCTAAACATTTTTTGAGATATTAAATTGCATAAACTGGAATTAGGACAGGTTAAAATACTCTCCAGATTCTAAATCAGGTGTATAGATAATTACAAGTATTAGAGGTTTAACCATGAAGTTAGATAAGATAAGTATGTCGGTAGATTATCCCCTAATTCTCTAGATTGTATCTGACTTTTCGAGCCTACATAATTCCTTAACAAAATACTATCTTAAATATGAAAAAAGTCAATATTTACAAATTTTACACAAATTTCAAACACTTAACTTTATTTATTTCGCAGATTTTCAAGTGCATTTCTAGTCATAACGTGGAAGTATCATATGCATTATTATTAATGATAAATATGAATCGTATCATATGATAAGAGAAAAATTGCTTCAAGTTTTAATTCTGCAGACAATCACATATATTTCAAGATGTCTGAAATAACATCAGCTTATCTTTACACCGCATGGGGTGAAACTATTTTTAGCGTAGGAAATACGAATCAGACGTTTTTCTCCATGATACCACTTCAAGAGTACCAATCACAAATAAAAAATCAAATCTTCCAATAATTTAGAAGATACAAACCGCTGATTTTGGCAATTTGATAATTAATTGTGTTTATTTTGTATGTCAAAAAATCTAACTTTGAAGTTGCTTTTTAGAAAGACATTTTTCCAAAATATAAAATAAACAACAGGTGCTTTTCAACTCATCTCAAGGGACAGGTAATTAAGATTTCATACAACTATAATAATAGACTTTCAAATAAAAAGGAAGTCACCAGTTAGTTTCAGGTAGTCTCGAGAATTCAGATATCTATTTACTTGTTCCTAGTAAATAAAGACGTCACTAATTTTTCAAGAAAGTAGCATGAAAGTCGCTCATCCGTTTTTTAAGAAATCTAATAAATCGGAGAGTGTTTATTGTTAATCTGGCTCCCAGACATAAATAAAGAACCCGAATCGTCTTGATTGCAAACTAGACAAGTGAACATCGAGAGTATCACGAAGAACTAAAAATCCTATTTATACCTAAATCTCTTATCTAAACGCTAAAAATAAAAACAAAGCTAGAATATAGATGTTTTATTCTTTTCCTAATTATAATACTTTGTCTCACCCCAAGTGTTCTTTCTCTAAAGTCCCGTTAATTCAGTCTCATCAAAAGAATTCTTCACATGCCTAAATATAGAGCAACTTCAAAACAACAAAAATGAAGAAATGGATTCTCTAAAATTTCATAGTACATATATACGTATAATTCCTAAGAAAAATCGACGCCAGAAAAGATACGACCGGAAATGAAACTCGTTTGGGGCAAACGCGAAAAAGCGTCAGAATTGGTTATCAGACAATAAACCAGAAAGCAATAGAGAAGGTACACGTGAGTCGATGAATGTGAAGCAATGAATCAGAAAGTTTGGGATTTTAGAAGGGAGCAATTGGAAAAGTCATCTGAAGCTTTAGAGAGGTAGATTTGGAGGCTCTAACACCGCGTGTGAAACTTGATAACAGGGGCCATCCAAATAAGGAGTTCCCCCCTTATCCCTCCTTGGCGTGGAGAAAAAAAGAGAGCCAAGACAAAATGCTTGGAAGAGAGAAATACTCAGAACGCGGACTGAGCCAGCTTATCACTGCCATTTTAAATCCCCGCAGCGGCTTATCTCGCGGATCTTGCCAAACTTTCTCCCGTGGCACGCACACATATACATATAAATTTCCACATGCAAGTTACATGGACGTACAAGTTACATGTACGTGTAAGTTACACGTACATGTAAGTAACATGAACATGCAAGTGGGCCCCAGATGTTGCTATTTTCGATTTTGAAGCATAGGAGACGACGTGAGGTTTTTCTGAAGATTTGAAATAGGGCCTTACCGTGATTGAGAGGCACTTCTGGATTTTGTCGGCGTAGTTTCCTTCGGAATTTCCTTCATAGTTATCCTCGAATATTGAGAACCTAACACCATCAGAACTTAAACAAAGTCGACACAGCTCGTAAAACTTGGGCGGCACATTAAACATAATTCCGATTAACTCCGACTCCTTGCGGTCCCACGTAAATCGCGAATCATTAGACTCGCCCCGACACACTTCGCACTATACGTTTACGACAAGGAAGCTGTGATTCCTTATCACAGTCACCGACAGCCAAAGAGCTTTTGTCTGATTGTTGCTGCTTGCATGGGGCTGCTTGGGATACTGGCAGTTACTACTGGCGGTGTCAATCTTGGAAATGGAACTGCCATCAGCCATTCTATACGAAACTCTGTTGGTAACTA
>JAUEJJ010000021.1:1008018-1020524 GCA_032164275.1 Synergus coniferae | reverse complement strand
GCAGTTACTACTGGCGGTGTCAATCTTGGAAATGGAACTGCCATCAGCCATTCTATACGAAACTCTGTTGGTAACTAACTACATTCAGTTGTCATCCATTAAAATAAATTTACTTTTCTTTTTCTTAAATAATGATCTAACATAGATTTTTTTACTTTTAGAAAGGAATCTAGACTCTTTGAAGTACTCTTTATAATAATTACGGCTTTTTTAACGCGCAGAATATTTTTTTTGTACTTTTTATACTTGTTTGTTTTGTTTACAGTGGAAAAAATTCGCGGGAAATTCAAATTCATTATCTATACGCCTTATCAGATAACATTTAAAAATTGCTAAATATTATGATTTTAAAATTGTTGAATACCCTCAAACTGATTAAAATAACACTTCTAATAATCCAATAATTTTTTTTGTAACTTAAATTCTTTGAAGATTGTTAAGTGAAAATCAAAATAAAATTTTTTTAAGATTTTTCAAAAAATTTCTAGAAAACTTAATAGATTAAGTTTGCAATTGATGAAAGAAATCTCAAGGGCTTAAAAATAGGATAAATAAAAATATTTTGAAATTTATAATTTCATTTAATTTAATAAATTCCAAGGTTATCCTAAATCTAGATAAGTTAATTTTTAAATAAGTTAATTTTGAATTTAGATAAAGAGCTTAATTGCTTCCAATTTGTTTGGAGTTGGAAAGACATCTTTTAAATCCTTATCACGCGTCATTTTACGAAGAAAAACTCATTGCTGGAGTGAAGTAGCCCAACCCATAAATAAATCAGACAGATGGAGGAATGACTAACGCTAGATTACGCGACCCATTGGTTACTTTCGACCCACGCTATTTTATCACACGCTTAATATGACGGAATACGTATATTGTGTACACACATGAATACCTTATATAGAAGGTCATAATACGGAACAAGAAAATGCATTCTATTTAAAATGATTTTGTTGACTTTGATAACATCGATTGTAGAATAGTTCTGCGCAATTTTCATTCTCAAACTATTATCGCTTAGTCTTCAATGGTATTGACTAATTTCTGAGTCACCTCTTAAAAAGCTCTATCTCCTACAAAAAAAAATATACTTGAAAACAATGTATAGTTTTCAACAAATATAAATGCTTATTAATAATTAATATTTATCTAAAAATTATTTTCTACAGGCAAATTTGAAAAAAAGTTGTTTGTAATATTAACGTATAATATTTATATTAATATTTTACATTATAACAATATTTACATCATTTCACAATAGGCACATTCATTCAGTATTCACGCAATTAAATCATATATAAATTGTACTCATGAGTTAAAAAAATTAATTTAAATACCTAATCTCCAGTTTTGTGATCCATCAATACATATTAATTACTGCTAGATGTCTGTAACTGTCAAAGTTGTAAAGACTCTGCGATGAACTGCACATTTCACTCAAAAAACATCGCATATACAATAAAGATTAAGTAAGTTCATACATTTATACATGAAACTAAAATTATGTACAGAACGAAAGCTGTAAGCTTGAAAAAATGCGCTTGTTTCGAAATAGTTTCTTTCGAATGCTTGAGCAAATTTAGTAAAACTATTCATCTGATATGTATAGTTATTTTGATTAAATACCACTACATACATATGAATTATTTTCTGTACAAATGAGTGAATCATAACGAGCTTTTCAATCTCTTCTATTTTCTACGCAAATGATGCTAAATGTTTCGGACTGTACAAAAGTTTAAGAAAAAGTATTTACAAATTGAAATTCGTTACTAAGCACTGTGACATTTACTATTTATATTATTTTCAATTTGCAGAGGAACTTTCGTCGCCATAATAATTTCTCTCACTTGTTTGAACTTTCATAGAAAGTATTGCAATTATGAATACTACAATTCATTTTTTATAACAGTAACCTACTCGCACTTTCAAAAACTCTGTACTTAACAGAGAGAAATGTTATTAAACAATTTGTATATTAATATTCTGTGCTTGAGATTATTTTCCATAAAAAATAAATTAATCCACTTAACTCAATCTATTTTCTGATAGATTACTTGAAAACTCTATACACTCACTTAAACTCAGTCCTAATAAATAGAAAACAAAAGTGATAATAGCAATTTTCAACGACATATAATTACTCTTCCAATACGATAAATATCACAACTCATCTTTCAGTAACGTACTCTTAGGTCTAATAGCACTTTTCGTTTTATTTACTCTTTTAATGTTCCCATCTAAGGACAAAATTGTCCTGTAATAAATTCTAAACTTTTGACGGATTATATTTACCTTGGTTTCGTCTTTAGACAAATCATTGGTAGTTTCAAGAATTAAATGAACACTTCTTATGAGTTTTAACTTGAGCAAAATCACTCTGCGTTTATCACTAACAACTCTCTTTCCTAAAAGCGACTCATGCCGACGCAGTTTTCTGTATCCGCGTAGAAGATCTTCTATTACATCTAAACAGAGCCATCGAATTCGAACAACACAGTCTTTTGGAGGTTCACCAGCTCCAACTTGGCAAATGTTGATCAGGGCTTCGATATGAGAATCTCCTTCTAAATTTGCTAAGACGAAATTCAACAGATTTGCTATTGTGATTGGCAAGGAAAAAGGAAACACTGTACTGTCCTCTTTTCTGGAAAAAAATAGAATTTAATTATTTACTTCAGTGATACAACTGAAAAACATTTAACAAAGAAAAATTTTTAATCGGGATTTCATGACTTTAATCTGTATTAATTGTTTTATTATTTAATCTCACGATATGACTAACCTTCTTGCTGGAAAGTAGAGTATCGAAGGATACCGATCCATGCTATATTCCCACGGCAAATCATTATTATCGCCATCAACTCTCACAAATAAAAGATGATCCATTTTCGATAAATAATGAGCCACACTTAAGTACACGTATGCTACTGCACTGCAGAAAGCGCAATAAGGTGAGTAATACATCACGAGAATGTCCTAAAAAAGCACCAGAAATGATGAAAATATCCTTATATCTAAACTTTACACAAATATAATATATCTAACCTTTCTAGGATCCAAAACAGTCTCTAGGAAATTTTCAGTCGTTAATTCAGGTACACAAACTGTAGACTCCCCAATAATTTTGCACTCCCTGGCTTTCTTAATTGAATGAACATAACGTCTAGATTTATCAGAACGTAAAGTTCGTTGCAAAAATCCTTCTGTATAATTATTTATAAACTGTACAAAAGTGTTCTGACTGAAATCTTCACTTAGAACGTACTGACTTTCTTGCTATAAGAAAAAACAAACGTTAGATCTACATTTTAAGGAGATTAACGCTTCAAAGTTTAAATTTTAACAAGTTCTAGACTTTTTCTAAACTTACAGTAGGATCTAGAATTACAACTGCAGTTTTGTCCTTTTGGCTTAAAACATCAACTCCAAGTCCTTCAGCATAGTGGAAGAAATAAAGGCTATCAACTGCTACAAAGGAAAGTGTTTTGTTGACTTCACATATCGCTGAGGTCAAATTAATGTCTAGTTCTCTTTTGTAATCTCTTGGAAATACTGGTCGATGATATTTATTTCCAACAAGAAACTTGTGACACTCTTCTTTGTAAAAGAAATGCTGAATTGCACTTGCTGAATATGGATCGTTTTCTTCAAACTTATCACTGAAACTGAATTATTCATTCTTATTAAAAAAATATAATTAATAATTATTAAGGATCTTTAGATATTATTAAAAGCTTACACAATACCTGTAAAGTGTCTTGTGTTCGTTTCTTAAATCTTTTTCATTTTCTTTACAACAAGATTCGTACTCATTCTGATGCTTCAGCTTAGAGGGCAAGTCGAACACATCTTTTTCCAGACAGACTTGATTAAACTCTTTCAGAGGAATGTTACAAATGGATGCATCCATTTCTTCAAGAGTTACTTTTCTCTTGCAGAGTAAACACTTATTCATTACTATTTGGGCACAGCAAGTGTTATTGATCCATTGCTGAATGGAAACACTGACGGGAATGATATTTCTAGTCTTTCTGTCATTTACAAGCTGAGAGCAGTGCTTACTTTTATTGTGATGCTTTATCAACGCTTTGTGGCGTTTTTCTTTTAAACCTTTAACTAATTCATTTGCTGGATAATTATCGGCACAGTTATAATACTCTAGAGCTACTTCTTTCAACTATAAAGAGATAAAAGATTCAGATTATGTATTATTTAAAAAATATATATTTCCAAGAAAAATATCTATTGTGACTTACGAGATTATAGTTGTAATTCTCTGCATGCAAGGGGTTCCTTGGTGTAAAGAGAAATAGTACTGGTCCATCCCATAAGTAGGGTGCAAATGTGAGAGACTTACTCCCTGGGGGTTGCAACCAGAGAGTTACTCGATGCATTTCTTTTCCAACCCAGTTTAATAAATTGTCAGTTGTCCACTCCTCATTTTCAGGATAGCCCTATGATAAACAATAAACGTTAATAAAGGCTTTTGAATTCTCTTACATTAAACATTATAAAAAATAATGCTTTCATCTTTGAAATATGTATACGTACTAAAGATTCGTTCCACATAAACAATCTTGCATATGGAAATGTATTGACTCCATAATTAGATTTCGCGGTTTGCGTATCTGTAACAGCGGCATATATTATTTCGCGGTTTGGGTCCTTTTCCAGTGAACGAATAGCAGACTGATAAAATTCTTTGTATCCCGGACTTTTAGATAATCCAGTAAAATTGAAAAATCCTAAGACTACAGCCTGTAAAATCAAGACTTTAATTAAAATTCCATTTTTATTTGAATGACTTTGCAAAATTCCACTTTTTTATATTCGCATATGTTTATCTACTTACATCATTTTCAAGAAGAAGATTCACTAACTGCACATTATTGGTTATCCTAACAATAGGATTCATAACTGCATCGAGAAATTGCATCATATAAGAAGCAGTTCGTATACCTTTATACTGAACTCCTGAATGTCTCGATGGGTAAAGCATTACAACTGGGTAGCTCTGAATTTTATTGTACTGAGCTCTGCATTCAGAACCTGGATGCCAGCAATTGATTGCTGCAAAGAATATCTAAAGCACAATATCTTTCAGGTTAATACCAATATTTCTTATAACAGACTTATAAATAAAACTAAGTTGTTACATTCAACTATGTAGATATAAACTAAGCTTATGAATAATTACCTGGGAATGATAGTATTGTGCCACAATTTCAAATTCTACCCTGAGAGTCTGGCTCTCAGCATCCCATGGTGCATAGTACATTATGAAACTAAAATCAGAATCCATTATTCTCTCAACCATAGCACTCAAGTGACCTTTATAAAAATCCGCCACAATCGAGCTCTGGTTAAAAAAAGGTCGTGCAGGAGGTGGTTTTGATATTTTTGGAGGCCTGAAATCATTACAAATTCTGTAGTAACTTTTCCTAAACATTCTATTAAATACTGATTTATGCCTTGTTTTCAAACTTACAAACTTTACTTAAAACATATTGACAAAAATATATGAAACGTGGTTAAAATTATTACTGATATAAGTTAAAATAATGTAAATTAGCAATTGAATATCTAACGTTAATAAAAACAGTTAAAAACGTTAGAAATAATAGTGAAAAAGTCTTAATGGAACCTGGTAATAATTTTATAAACAAACAACGTGGTAATAACTCAAAATGAGAAATGTCCCAAAAAAATTCAATTTAGTGAAAAGATGGCAACATAACCTTAAAATTTGGAAACTTACGAACTCTGGAGGGCAACTAGGATTGTAAATATGATGCCGACGAAAAAAATAGAATTAGCATAAGAGAACATCTTGCTAGCTAGCCCTTGTTTCGACTCTTTGGCCACGTTGTTACTTCCTGAATTCTGAGTTGTCGAATCCGAATCATCAGCATATTTTTCGGAGCTTGAGTCGCACTCTTCGCCGGACATCATCTATCAAACCAAAACGAAATGAAAGGCAAATATTCGGTCATTAGGACCACATTGCCCCAAAATATTAAATTTCTCGCGACTGATCTTCAAAAAGTCGATTACAAATTATCAGCCGGGTGTTTTGCGCATAATTCGTGCGTCAACTGGCATGCATTTTTATGGAACGGAAACCAACGGAACAGCTGATGAGTTGTTGCCATGTTTCCCATTTCTGTCAATAGTTTCGCTTCCAGTCGCCTCGCACTGTACAGTTGGCGTCTGCAGAGCGTCTGTCATGTTTTCAAAATTAAAACCCAGTTTGACAGATGACATTTTTTGTTTTATTAATTGTGATTAATTGTTGGAAAGTGTTTTTAAAAATTCCTGATGATTCCTAAATATAACTTTACTTTGTATTAATGTGTTTATTGTGTTCTGCGACTACAAAGTACGTTGATTTCTCATGTTGAAAGAAATCAAAGAGGCAAGAGAGGTTAGTTTTTTTTAATAAATTGTTTACTTGTAAGAAAATATTATATGTGAATATCCCAGGAACAAGAAACCGATTAGCAAATTTGAATTGGTCTAAATTGGTCAATCGTTTCTTTTTTCCTGGATAAATCCAATTTTAAATTGGAGACTTTTTGATTGCAGAATTAGAAAGAGAAATCAAAAATCAGCATGAAAACACTCCTGATTTTCATTCCAAGTAGATTTGACAAAGAAAAACCGGGACGAATTTTTGGTAAAATTGTTTACGATGAAGTTCAGGATGTTAAAAAGTTCTATTTTATTGACATCATTCAAGATTTTCCACTGAAGAATAACAATAACATCCTGGGGTATTTCTCTGGCATAAATACGGAAAATTTTCACAAGGATAAAAGACACCCTAATTGGATAAATCTTTATTTAAACCCCGAGAGAAATACGAAACCTAGCTATGATTATTACGTGGAAAATATTTTTGTTGACAATATAAAAGTGTCATTAGAAACTTGCAAATTGATGGTGATTATTTATGATCAACTGTCGCTTCTCAAGTCGGAGATTTTTAATAGTTCTATTTCCAAGGATCACTTCTCTGAACTAAAAGATATATTGGAAAAGAAATCAATTCATGATGCAATTACAAAGAAAATATGGCTTAATTCGATGAAAGAATGTGTAATGACGAATATCGCACTAGTTTTTTTGTACCCAATACTGTTTTTGTGCAGTGTAACAAATGTGTTACTGCCTGTTTTTAAATACTCGACACTGGGATTACATCTTAATAGCTGGCTTGAGAATTTAAAGTGGATGTTAAATTCGGTTATTGAGAAAAGGAGAATAACAATTAAAACAGGAAATCATGTATTAGCCACGTTTGTGGATATTGTTCTTGGAGTTCTTATGCTGAGATTACTTTCGGAAAACATTGGTAATGTTGCTCCGTCTTCAATTTTATTGAACAATGCTGATGTGAGTTCTTTAAATTTTATAATTTAAAGGTTATTAATACGAAATTATAATAATATTTATCTTTAATTTTCAGAAAGTTGTAGAGTCTTTAAAAGGACTAGTCAACTGGTTAATGGGATCGCCAGCAGGATTAAAATTAAATCACTCTTTTAACGCAGTATTAGGAAAATTCTTTTTGTACCATATTCATTTGTGGTGGACTTTCCTCATTGTTCTCAAACCTTTATTGGACTTTGCTTTCAAATTTTTGTTACTCTTTGGAGGTCTGGGTATTACGTTTCAAATATCAATAATTGCTGATCTTCTAGCACTTGTCAGTTTTCATTCATACTGCATTTATGTTTATGCATCAAGGTATTAAACATTTTAAATATCACACTGCATAAAACGTACTTCTTTAAACTTAATTAATTTCGTTTCTTTAGGCTGTTTAATATTCAAGTCAGAGGTTTGACAGCCTTATTTAGACTCTTTTTGGGAAAGAAACAAAATCCATTAAGAGAAAGAGTTGATTCTTGTGAATATCAACCGGATCAATTATTTGTGGGAACTTTACTTTTCACGATTCTCTTATTCCTCATGCCAACAACCTGGGTTTATTATTCTGTTTTCACAACCGTATGTTCAATTTGATTTACAAAATTTGTATACTACTAAACTTTTCTTATTGTTCTATAAATTTTAATGCTTTTTTACAGCTCCGATTAATCATGATAGGATTTGGGGGAATATTGACAAGACTGAGATTTTATGTGCAAGTTATGCCGATCTACACATTTTTCAATTGGATTTTCAAAACCAAGAGTGCAAGCAGTAAGTTTTGTTTTTTTTATTAGTTTTTAAAATAAAAGATCAATGGATTATTTATCTACAAAACCTTTTTTAATTAAAGGTTCTATAAATGTGAGACTTCATAGAAGAGAAAAAGGGCCTATTACCTTAATTTCTAAAACTGTCGTCTCCCCTTGGTGTAAAACATGGAAGCAATGCGTCCCCGATACAATAAAATTTTATCCACCAATCGAATGGAATGCGATTGTTAAAAATATAATATGGGGACAATTATTATATCCTTTATAAATAATTAGCCTACTCTGTAAATATTTTTTATACTTTTATCGGATTTTTAATCATAATCGAAATGAAGAGAAAAATTATGAAAAGATAAAAAAAAATTTTTATTTACGTAAAAAACTGTAAATACTTTTATAATAAACTAGCTTAAATTTAAGAGTTAACTCTTTTTAATTCTTTGGAACAATATACAGTTTTTACTTCTTAGGTTGACTTTATTAATAATTTATATTAAAGTTTCCATACATGTTTCTAATCTTTTAAGCTTTACTTACTCATAACAAATTCGAAAAATAAATTAGGTAGCTAATGAAAAACGTTCCCAGGTTTGTTCCGTATCTAGATGATCATTTTTCTTCAGACATTCTAGTTTACGATTTCTGTAAAATGGTGACACTTTTTTCACTTTATGATCGCATTTCAAGATAACTGCACTTTCATTGCAGTTACATTGATTGCATCCATTGGTGCACCCTTGTCCACAATTTCCACCTGGACAGTCACATCCGCCCGCATTATTCAAAGAATCACTAGAATCACTAGTTGGTTTTGGACTTCCTTCAGAGAAACTCATTTTTAAATTTTTATTCCTTTCCTGAAACCTGTTTCAAGAATTAAAGTCATTAGTAATCTTTCAAGGATAAATAATTTCTATAAGCGTGACAAAATTATGTTTCACCTGAAATAGTGGAAACTAACTTTACTGACTGAACATTAGAAGTCTTTTTTCAAAAGATTTTGCTTTTTTTTTGTGTTTTAAACATTTTATAAGCTTTGACACATCTTGATCTTATGAGTTTGTTTGGTCTCTAAGGAAAAATATGGAAGCTAGTTGACTATCGCTAATTTAGAATTCATTTTTTTCTCTTTCAGTCTTTTTTAACATTTTTAAATTTTATTCTACCAATTTTTTTAGCATTTTTCATTTTTATATTTTGGCAATTGTTGGAAGCTTCTTTCAAGAACGATTTAATTTTAGCTTTTCCAAAATTTGGAATAGAAACTCTTAGTTCACCTAAACTTAAAAATATAATTAATAGTATCCTTATTGACAGAATTAATTCATAAAGTATTTCTGTTAAAATGCAGACTTTTACCAATTGGTCCATTAAAACTTAAATTTTGTTTTGCCATGCAAATAATTTTCTTCATCGGTGTATTTCGCATGATAAATTGACGATACTTTAAGCAAATTATTTCTACCCTGGGAACTTGAAAGGGTGGCGTATAATACCAGAGTTCGTTCTTATCGACAGCATCCCTTATCTCGCGATTTGTTAACTTTCTTCGATGAAACGGAGGATAAGGATAATCCAGAGCTATACCGAAAACCTTTTCTTTGATTCTGTAGATAAAACAGTTGTGAAGAAAAACTTTCTTTCCAGGAAGTCTAAAATTTCTGCAAATATACAACTATTCACAAAATTTCATATTTTACTTACGGTCTCTTCAATAAAGTACAACTGTTTTGCTTAGATTGCAAAGGACAATTTGTGGGATTTTCACAAGGACATTTACAACGAAGTGCCATTTTCAGATTTTCTAAACAGATCTATTTTTTCGTCTAAAATTTGAATCTTCTTAATTCCTTTGATTCTAATTTTGTTTAAAGTTTATTCACTTATCTCACATTCTAAACACTTGCAAATGCAATTTGTTTTAGATTTCTCAATCATGTCCTGCAGCAAAGATTAAAAGTTTTTTTAACTTAGTGTTCGGTGAATATTTTGAAAGAGATTCTTACATTTTCGATTGGCATTTTTCTAGCGTTAGGGCGGATAAGTCTTCTCCCCAAGGCAATTTCCCTGAGGGTAGGAGCTTGATTACAAGGGACCATTTTTCTCGTTAAGAGATTTAACGTCCCTGGACATCGAAGTCCAAAACTTTTATTCTTTGTAATTCTGACATCGTTCAAGTAATCTGCCCCAGGACAGTAGACTTCCTTCGTGCATTTTTTTTCCACTTTTATGAAAAAAGAAACTATTAGTTTTATAAATAAAGCAATTTCTAGTTGAAAAGAATTCGATTTTCTGTATTATTTAGAAAATTTAAAATATTTTATTTTCTAATTATAAAATAGAAACCAATTTCCGAATCCCAATTGTCTTCCTCGCTCGTAGAATTGGTTTTACTGCTTACTGATATTGTATCTTCACGAATTTCCCGGTCTAAAAAATTAAATGTTCTTATTGACTGGAAAATAATTTCTTGAATTAATATTGAGTGTATAATTAAAAATGATAAAAACCTAAAATATTGCTCGTTCCGGAAACATTTTCCACATCACACTCTGAATAATCGTCCGGATTTACTTGATCTCTGAATTGCCTTGTAATGGAACTTCTGTTTGAATTCCTTATCTGAGATTCTGTAACAGTTTTCCTTAATAAATAAGTTTATAAACAAACGTTATGTTCCAAATCAATAAATTACTATCGAAATTTCTTTTAGCCGAAGGCAACTTAAAATATGTGGTATCTTTATCATCTGGAATCCTCACAGAATTTGCTGAAATGAAGATACAGATTTTAGTCGACTTTACATAAAGATCCTTTTAGTAGACATTTTTATATTAATTGGAATTTACAAGCTGGCAGATCGAAATACGAAGTTTCGTCACTCACATTTGAGAGACAAGGAAATTGGTCTGAAATAATTAAATAACAATTTTTTTGTTTAAAATCGAGAATCTTCTACTATGAAATACTGCAATATTTTTTAAATACCTACTTAATTTAGACATAATTTTGATCCAAAAACTACCTGAAAATTTTACTAAATTTCTACCCCCGTTTCAGGTTATTATTCTGAAATGTCAAATGTTTCATGTGATTCAATTTGATTTGACATTCGAAACTTAAATTTTTCTATTCCCAGTTTGTTTGCGATAATCGAAAATTCTTCTGGAATTGTTTCTCTTGAAGAATGAAGCATTGCCACAAAAAATGGCTTTCTTCTCTTATTGAAATGGAAGAAAATCTAATTCTACTTTGAAAAGGTCGGATGAAGTCAGAAAATTCGTAGGCTGTCTCCTGTTTCAAGGATGCTCTCAATTTCTCGCGACTCGCGGGAAGACGGAAAAGGACGATGAAGCCGCGAAGGCAATAGACTTCGCTTTTTATTTGAGGCAAATACACACAATGCTGTGGTACACATTGAAGAGGCTTTGAAATTGTTTTGTTAGACGGCACCATGCACTTTGTGAACTTGTGTAGCGCCGGCGAGGGTTGGGAGGACGTCGGGGGGTGTCACGAGATCAAAGAGAAAATTTATCAAAGAAGAGGGTATTTGCTACAAGTAGGAACAAGGTGCTGCTTTTCGTGCCGATAGTACTTCGACAATATGACAATAATCATCTGTTTTCGCCTTTACTTTTCCACTATTTTCTTTCCCCTTACTCTTCTGTCTTATCCTTACAAGGATACATATATGTAAATGCCCCCATAGGTACATGTGCAGTTCAGATTAAAACGCTTTAGTTTCTTCAGTATATAGTCTATAATCAAACGTAGAGGTAAACATACAATAAAAATAAAAAATTATAAAATAATAAGTAACGAAGTAAACAAATACATAACCTCCAAATAGCGCTGCTCCGAATGGTATTTAGAGTAGTTTATAGATTATGTTTCTATAAAGGTGCTTTCATGCAGATGAAAAATGTATCTTCCTATCACTCTATCATGCCACAATCTTACATTTATCACAATCTAAATTTTTTACTCAATAGAAAAACGAAGAAAAATTTAATCATTTATAGACTATAATGAGAGGAAAATGCATTTTCCGTTTGCATGCAAGTGAGGCATGAAAGCACCTTAATTATAATATTTGAAATTACGAAGTTCAACAAAGTGTGTATGTTAAATCAAAAGAAAGATACCAAAAATCGTAAAACCATTATTTACATTGTGTACATTTATTTATTTTGTATGTAGCGATCGATCGATCGATCGATCGATAAAAGGATCGATTAATCGATGTTCGAGTCAAACATAACCTACAATATCGGTTGGTTGATCGCGTTGATC
>JAUEJJ010000021.1:886521-899318 GCA_032164275.1 Synergus coniferae | reverse complement strand
AAGCTGCTATTTTTTCAACAATTTCTGTTGCGCGCGGAATTTGATTCGTGCGTCCATCGTCCATGTTTGTTAGAACGCAGACGCCGGTTCGTAAAAAAAGTTCGTAAATCAACCAAAAAATATAAACATACTTGTTATCCATCAGGTTTCTCTAATAAATCGTCGAAATTTGTCGTTTTCGCTGAACGATAGTTTCTGAGTCAAGAATTCCGATACTTTTAAACACTTTTTGCCTCTTTTTCCCTTCCAAGTTTACAGGAAATCGAAACGTCGTAATCACTGGTAATCACGTAAAGTGGTAAACGTACTACGTCAACATGTCGACTGACGAGCTACATATCTAAAAGATGTAAAATATGTCGACTGCTATGCTACCCTGTGTTTTGATAAACAAGTGTCCCCCATATTTTTCGTTATAATTTAGTATAAATACTATAAATGTAACTTGTGTCCGCTCTACAGGTGTTTATTTATTAAACAGAAAGTGTGGAATAGTGACATTCATTGTATGTATTTTGTTGTTCAAGGTATAACCCCACCCATACATGTCAGAACGGTCAGAACTCATAACAGTAATAACTGTCAGATTTCACAAGTAAGCTAAAATTTCATCGAGGCTCGGTGTCATTTCTTGCTTTTTGAATCTTTAATAATTCTTTCTTTTGTTTTCATTTCTCTGCAAAAATAAGTAGTCTCACTTCTGCACATCAAAACTTATTTCTATAGAAAAATATATATATATGTATAATAATGATTCATAACCTCACTCTGTTCACTTTACAAATTTATACTTTTAATTGCTGATTTCGGGAAATTATCGTTTTATTTTGCATGGATAATTACAGTTTAATACAAAATAATAGTTATAAATGAATTTAAAATATTGAAATGTGTTCTATTGTGAATGTTTAAAACAAATTCGAGTAATTAAGCAGTGTTTAAAATGGAATTTCTTTCGTATTTGCAGATATGAGGAAGAATGAGTTGGTTCGACGCCTCGGGATTTGCCAGTCTGGCGAAGTCCGCGCTTAAGGAAGCACAGAAAACAATAGATAAGGCGCTGGACATCAAAGATGAAGAACAAAAAGCGGCGCAAGCATCTTCAGCTGAAGTGACCGATTTTTTCGAAACCTGGGGACTGAAAAACGAAGAACCGCCAGAACAAAAAGGCGATCTACCTAGTCATAAGCCACAAACCAGTAGTATATGGGGAAGTTTCACTGGGTCCTTTTTCGAAACCCCAAAGGGCGGCGAAGAAGGATTAAAAACTATGAAGCACTCCAAATCCTTCCAAGAATCCCTAGAAGATAACGTTGAAGATCAACACGTTCCATCTTCTCTTTCTGTTCCTGAAAGTTTAGTCAGTGAGTGTTCCAACTCATCAAGTTCAAAAAATGAAACCGAAGATTCCACTCTTAGTGGAAAGCCTTCAACTTCAAAATTATTATCAGTCTCTTCTAATTCTGCTTCGCGAACTTCAAACAAGTTACACAAACCGAGTAAAGTTGAAAAGTCCAGTAGTTTTTCCTTGGAAGAATCAGAAATTGAGAAAAAAAATAGCGAACCCAGTTCTGAAGTCGAAAACAAAAGCAGTGATCTTAAAAAAAGAGCATTACAGCCTGGGCATTCTCTAAAAAGAATATCAGTGATTTCTTGCGAAAGCGATAAGAAAAGTTCAGAAAGCGTTGAGATCCTTGGATCCCAACCGAGCACGAACTGTACAACGACTCCTGACTCAGAAATGAATTCTGCCAGTCAGTCTTTGAGTCCTTCTTTTCCGGGCTCAAAATTTAATTCTGAATCTGTAGAAATTTTACCCGACAGTTCTGTGACTTCTCCGAGTTCGGTAGAAATTTTAGGTGATTGGAAAAGTGACAGCAGTCCTTTTTCTTCGCCAACAGAGCCGGAGCATTTCAAATCTTCTTCACCCGAAAAAGCTTCTAGTACAATTGATATTTTAGAAAATGAATCTTGTTCCAGCATATCTCCTTACGAATCTCCCATGGAAGAAGCGAAAACATTAAGTGTTGGTTCGTACTCTGAAAGTAAAAACAGAGGACCATCACCCAATATTCTTGCTTTGTCAGTGCAAAAAGATTCAGAATCTATAAGTAAAATTTCACCAGATAGTGTTGAAGTAATTCCTGATGTTGATGAATCGGATGAAATTAGTTTGGCTGAAGATTCTTACACTTCTGCCTCTGAAAGTACAGTTATGACGGTAATGGAAACGTTTCAGCAAGTAGATCAAGCGAAAGCGAAAAAGGAATTTTCTGAATCAAATTTGAAAATGTACGACTCTTTTCCTGATAGTAGTCACCTTTCCATGAACTCTAGTGCAGAATATCCGCTGAATATAAGTCTAGATTCTATAAAGGAGAAACATAATTTGCATTTGCCGCTCGAACCGATAACCACACAGCCTATAAGAAAGACAGAGTGTCTTGAATCTGCTAAAAATATTTCTGAATTGGATCCTTTTGAGCAGCTGAAAAGTTTGATGATAGAACCACCTGAGCATGAAAGTTACCCGGAAAGCGTGCAGAATGCAAAGACTGAAAATCCGGATGGACCGGATCAGTATTTGATGTTGACTGATTCTAGTTGCGAAGGAACGTTGATTGAAAGTAGCTCTGAAGATAATGCTACCTTAGCTTCTACCGAGCCAAAAATCAGTGAAGCGCCTCTGACTGCAAGTTCTTATGTAAAATCCATGTTGGCTGATGCCATGTACGAGAAGAGTGATAAAAGTGATAACAGCGATACTGAAAGACAGAGTATGGAAGTTCCACGTGAGAATTCGCCTATTTCTTCTGAAAGGTCAGATTTTTAAAAATTATTGAATAAGAAAATGAATCGACACTCTCTTTTCCTATTTATCCTTTAAAAAAAGAATTATTGTTAATATTATCTTCTTACTTTCATTACAGCCGATCAGACTTAGTGAAGATTGGATCGGATCAAACTAGCGGTCACACGTCTGGAGATGAATTGGAGACGACAACTTCGAGTGATATTGAAATAATATCCAGGTACAGGTATGATTTCTCTAAATAGTGAATGCTCTTTTATTTTAATTTCAACTTTAATTTATAATTTACTTACATATTTTATTTCTTTAAGATAAATATCAGTGAATTTAATTATCCAATTAAATTTTTGCAGTCCTAATGGTGATTCGAGCTCTACTCAATCACGACAAAGTCCAGCTAAACTTCATATAAACAAAAGTAGTGACCTTCTTACTAAGACTTTAAAAACGAGAGGCCATTCTCGAGAGCTTAGCGAAATTAGTATAGGATCGGATGATGCAAGTTTAGAAATAGAAAAATTATTAAAGCGCATTCAAGAAATGACGGAAATATTGGAAGCACGTGAATCGAAACTTATTGATGTTAGCAGAATGAACATGGAGTTACACGAGCAAAATAACACTCTCAAAAAGTATGTTCCTTTGAATAAAATTCTTTCTCCTTTGAACTAATATGATTGATATATTTCTATAAGTGTTAATCCATTTTAATTTTAATTTTTCAATCCTTCTAGGCAACTAGACAACGTCGAAAAGCACGTAGAGCAAAATGACGTAACACAAATAACCGACGAATACACACAACGTCTTTCTGCATTAGAAAGAAAGTTCCAACAAGCAATCAGAGATAGAGATTTGCTTAGAAAAAACTTAGAACAATTGAAACAGGAGACAGCTTCCAGATTATCGTCCATGGAAATGTCGACAATTAATGCAGAGAAGGATGAAATTATTAAAGAGTTACGTGAAGAAGGAGAGAAGCTAAGCAAACAACAGTTGCAGCATAGCAATATTATAAAAAAATTACGTGCTAAAGAGAAAGAAAACGAATCGACTATAAAAAGTCAAAAGTAAAAGTCCATATTGTATTTTTCATTAAAATCTAAATAAAATTTTGTTAATAGTGGTTTTGAAAATAATTAATTGGAAATTTTTCAGGGAACAACTCGAAGAGCAAGGTTTGGAACTAGATAGGTTGAAGCGATCACTTTACGCTAAAGAAGAAGTTGAAAGAAGTCAAATCGAAGCGGTGCATTCGTTGACAGCAAAGACTAAAAAACAGGAAAAAGAGATATTGAGTTTACAAGAGAAATTGGATCATGCATTAAATAAAATGGATGTTTACAAAAAGAGTCTGGATGCAGCTAAAGTGTTAGTAAATTCATTTTTTCGAATATTAATTTTAATGAATTGGAGAATAATAAACTTAATTATTCTTTTTGGATGTTTAGGGAGCTTTCAGAGACGAAAAAAAATTTAATATCTGCTGAAGAAGAGTTGAAACGAGCAGTAGACACTGCTGGGGATTCTTGCCAACTATCAGCTCAAGTAGAAGACTTAAGAATCAAATTGCGACAATCTGAAGAAGCCCGTATCAGAAAAGAAGAGACTCTGAAACAAGAGAACCTGGGACTGCTGAAACGTTTAGAAATGTCAGAAACTAGAAGCGAAGAGTTATCTGAATCCGTTTCATCAGCCACACAGCCTTTATTACGACAACTAGAACAATTGCAAGCAAATCTTTTGCATAAAACGAATAGTTTCATGAAACAGGAGAAAATAATGTCTGAAAAGATCATGGAATTGCAGACCAAATTAGAAAATTTAACTGAAACTGACCAGTCTCTGAAAGAAGATAATTTAAATTTTAAGTCAAGGGTTTCTGCTCTAGAATCAAAACTTCATTCTAAAGAAATGGAGAAAGCGAAACTTGAAGAGTTAACTAATGAGTTGAAGTTGAAGAACGAGGATCTCGCCGAAGAAAACATTAAGTATAAATATTTCTATATGCTAATTTAAAAAAATTTTTTAGAATTCAATATAAAATTTAAATTTATTAATATTTGTAGATATCAGGAATCGATAAAAATTATGGAAGAGTCCCACTCAAATCAGGTGAAGGAATTAAAAAGAGAGATAAATTCATTAGAAAACAAATTATCGATGGAGAAAGCTGCAACTGACGCGGAAAAAAGAAAGAACAATACATTAATGGAACAGCAACAAAATGTTGAAGAAGAATATAGACTCAGTCCAACTTTAAGTATCGGAAGAGATTCTATAAGTAGTGTAAATAGTATTTGGCCAGTAGTAAGTAAATAATTTTACTAAGAGTACCTTAAAATATTATATAAAGTGCACGGTTAGTAATTTATTTAATTGATTTTTTTATAGTTCAATGATCCAATGTTTGAAAGCAGTTCTGGAAGATTTCCTAATGTTTATGAAAGTCTCAGAGCCGGCTCGACTAGTACTTCCGTTTTCGAAAATTTACAAGCGCAGTTAAAACAACGAGAAGGTTTGTTTTTCACTCACAAAGAAATAAAAGCTACAAATACTTTTACTTAATGGAATATTTTGTTTATACAGGTGAAATACAACAACTTCAATGGGAATTGTCACGTCGAAATGCTGAACGAGATACTTTAAATTTGGAATTGTCCTCGCTATCCTTGAAAGTGGAAGAATTGACTTTAAAAGTCACAGAAGTTAAAGCGTTGAACGAAAATTTAAATCATATTCAAACCGAATATGATGCTCTTTTGCAAATGTATGGTGAAAAAGTTGAAGAAAATGAGGAAATTCGATTAGATTTGGAGGAAGTCAAGGAAATGTACAAGACTCAAATAGATCAGCTTCTTAAAAGTGATGTCTAGGAAACCAAATAATTGATACTGACGACTGAAACTCTCTAGTAATTTGTAATAAATTACGACTACAGATAATGGTGTCACTATCGTCGACGAAGTTTGATTGAATTTCCAATTCAAGTATATAATATGTCAAAGATTTCTGAAACGTCTTTAATCTAAAAGAATTTTCCTACAAACTTTAAAGAATTGCTTCAAAATGTACTTAATTTGTGATATATGATATTTAATATAAATCATTATTAATGAATTGTTATATAATTATAAATTCAAGGATTGGAAAATATGGACATTTTTATTTATTAATTATAAACGACGTTCCAGAGATCTCAAATAATCTACTCTATATAAAAAAATATCTCGGTGCGTGTTTATATAGTTATAGGTAATTTTCTTTCTGACCTGGGCGCATGTAATATTTAAAAGTATAAAAAATCATAGAAGATTTTATATTCAACTTTGTAGATATGCTTTTGTAAATGCAGAAGTACATTCTGTAACTTTTTATTAAAAAAAAAAAAAAAAAAAACCTTAAGACTTCTCTAAAACCATATCTTAAGGTAGTCTGAATTACCTTCACTTTTAAATAATAATATCCAGCAATTTTAGAATTTTTTAAATTCTTTCACGCGACTTACTTTTTTGCAAAAGTATATATGTAATGAAATATATGTTTATTATTAAAGTTGATTGTACATAATAAAAGTTAGTTTTTACGTAAAATATTGAAAGAGAATGTGTGCATATTTAAGATCCAAATAGACTAAGTTTGAAATTCTAGATTTTAATAGAAAAAATAAATTTATAATAATAAATATGTATTTAAAATCGTCTTTTAAATGCTACACATTCTCTTGAAGGACAGCTCGGCTTGCTGAGGGAACAGGGATTATCATGTGATATGGATTGTATTATAATTTCAAGACCTTGTAAAGAATGGTTAATAAATTTACTTCGAATTAATGATGTCTGAATTAATACAATTATTTTCATATTGTTGTTTTCGCTGAAACCAATAATAAATTATTAAATATGGAGTCCACCATAAGTTACATAAATAAATTGCTTAATTTGTGAATAATCTCTACTTTCACAATAAAATGGAAAAAAATAGTGTTCTTCCGTTTGGTCAAAATGTTAAGTATTATTAACTATTAACAAAATATGAGCCTGCAATTACGGAATAATGAAACAAAATAAATTTATTTGATCAATTATCATGTTAATAACAATTTTACCAAATTTCGACATTATTTCTTTAAATACCTTAATTTAAAGGGAAATAAAATAATTGGAACAAGTAAATGTTGTAAATATTTAAAAACCAGAATCAGAAATTTTGTTATGATATTTATACCGATGAACTAAAGTGAGGAGAATTTTTGGATGATCGGAAGTTTCCTTCCCTTGAGCAAACAATTTTTCAATTAAAAGTACATTAATATTCTACTACGGCTATAGTAAACTGTTGAGCTGTTCAGCCCTGTATTTCACTATAAGATTGAAAGCCACTGAACAGCAGGTCTAAACCTACTTATTTAGCAATGTTAACATAAAATAACCGATTGAGCGAATTTGGAAACGTCGAAAAATTTTTGACAGTGAACTGGAATACATACTTAAGAATAAAATTTGTAATTTTTACTTCAGACTAATTTAACTTTTCAATGAGATTTTGATATCTGCTTAGAATGGAAAGAGCAGTTTTATCAGATTATCCCCATGAGCGATGAGTAACTTTCCTTGCTGATTTGCAGAGAAAAAGAATCTTTGTTGGCAATAAAATTCTAATGTCGGCGTATCCAAATGACAAGGTTCTATTTTGGGTAGCAAACTCTAGGAAAGTTATAAATTCCATATAAATTGAGAGAGATAGAACATTATCATTAGAACACGTCAAAATGTTCAAAAATTAGAAAATATATTTATTTATTATTAGTTTCATTCCTTATCGAGGGTCAAGATGATTGATTTTGAAAATTGCATAAATTAATTTTTGTATGCCAAGTGCTTTAAAATCCACAAATAAAAAAGAGCTACGATCAGATTTTTATTAAAGCAAGTTCTAAAAAGTTCTCGAAGCAGTTAAAAAAAATATTTAAAATTCATTTTGTATAGTCATGATTTTGAAAAATTAACATTTCAGTCTCTAAACCAGAAGATCCATGCAAATCAGCAATGCAGCTCTCATCATGAGAAAAATAATCAGGTGTCCATCCTGATGTGATGACACATATGCTATCGTTACGAAATCAGTTTCGTTGAACAATCATCGCCGCTATTCCTATCTCATTATTCTTAACATTCCATTACTACCTTAGTATACGCATGACAAATTCTACAACCCCCTAAAAAATTAATTAAAAAAAACTTTTCGATTGTGCTTTGAACAATATACCGTTGCTTTCGTTAATTGTATTATTCCGAAAAAACTCTTTTCCTTCAATTAAGGAAACAAAAAAAATGAGTGAAAATTGAAAAATAATAAGTGATCAAATAACTGTGCGTATGTGATTTTGAATTAAATTAACATCATTTTTTTAAGATTGAAAAGAAACAACTCTCTCACCAATTTTTTTTTTTTTTTTATATTTTCACATTTTTTGCACGTTGTCAGAGCATAATAATTATTATTCTCGTGTTGGATCTCTGCAGAAAAGCACGGTGTGCCTCGACTGACAACAATATTACGATATACTGGCGATGTCGTCTACATACTGTTCGCAAAATCAAGCAAGCGTTTGCTTCGCAAGATTAAAGAACTACGCAGATGTTTTACGCGCGTCAACCGTTTTGAGATAATCATAGAATTAGTACCTCGGAGCGGTTTAGTTAGCTCGTGAGATGTTCCATCTTGGGAGCTCGGTTAATCTTGAATTAACCTGTATTTATAGTGGCTCTTCTCCCAGGTCAAGTAAGCTTTTAGCACCCGGTCTGACAGTAGTTTACCTCTACGACGAAGAGCAGTAGTTGGTACAAGATTGAGTACCATGTGAGATATGAGTTAAACCAACGGTGCGCTCGCACCGCTTTTTGTTCGCTCAGACCCATGGAGTCCAACCTTCGTACAGAAGGGCCAAGTTGTCTAAGCTTTGTGCCTCGCGGATCACGTACTCCACCTGTTCAGTCGTCGTGTACTTGCGCGATGGGTTTGGATCGCGACCTTCCAGTTTCATCCGTACACGCCGCCAAACGTTCAAAGCGTACGCATTCCTCTCTTGAACAGCTGAAAAAAATGTTAAGTTAGTTAAGAATACAACAAATGTAAATTCGATGGAGCCAATTGCAAAAAAAGACTAAATACCTTTGCCCGTGGTCGGATCTCTGACCAATGGAATTCCCTTCCTGGGGCTGAGACACACGCTGTCCTGTCTGATGAGCTTTGCCTTCCTCGACTCTTTATCCAACGTTTTCGTAGTTACTTTCTGTTCGTTTGCAAACTCCAAAAGCTCTTCGTATAACGCTGGCATGTTTGTCGCTAAAGTCTCCAGTTCACCTTTCACAGCGACAGCCCGTACAGGGTCTAAGTTTTCAGATTCCAATTCCTTTACAACATAAGAGATACTCTCCGTGAAAGAACGGTAGGTGGTTAAAAATTCTTGCAGGCCAACGATATTCTCCTGCTTGGCCATGGTCCTTAAGAGCACTCGAACGTCACTCATCAGTCGATGATGCTCCGCAATAACATTCTGCAAATTAGCAACTTGCTCTCTCAAACATTCGTGTGCGTTAACAAGTGCATCTTGTTTTTCTTGTAATTTTTTCTGGGTATCTACTATAGCATCGGAAATTAGTTTCTCAGCTTGTCTGAGCCAATTTGCATCCACGGTGTTTTCCAGCTTCAGTAATTCTACTAGGCTTTCCTCGATCGCCGTGACAGTAATTGTCAGATTCATTGTCAGCTTGCAACTCTCCTCCCAGTTTTTGACAAGCTTGATAAAGTGAGCATCGTTTGTTACACTTTCTGAAGTTCTGGTTCTCAAAGCCTCGTAGTGCAAAACAGAATTACAGGTGTTCACCACTATTGTAGACAAATTGTGTTGGTGTGTTAGTTTTTCGCAGGACGTTAAAACTGCATTATCAAAAGCAGACATCACTTCGCCAAGTGCTGGATTTGCTCCAGCTGCCCATTTTAATCGTTGAATTGCACTCGCTACCAGACTTTGTTGTTGTTCTCGTGCTTCGCACACTCGAGATTGCAAGGCGGTTAAACCTGCAGCCGTTTTTCGCAACTCGAGCATGAACGTTGAGCGATCTGTAATTGTACACCAAAAGAAAATTAAACACAATGCAATGGAAACAAAAATCAAATTCCACCAAGTTATAATATTGAAATATTTAAATATTGAAATATTGAAATAAATTGAATTTTGAAGTTAGAACTAGGATCCAATTTTCTTGATATAATTTTCATCATATACTTACTCAGAGGATTCATCAAGTTCAAAGTAGATCGCAGCATTAAACTATCTTCATGGAGCCAATGATGGGCCGTCAGTTGAAGCTGCAACCTTTGCACACTTGCTCGAGAAACTTCAACACTTTGTTGAGCTAATTTTGCACTTTGCTTCCTTCTCCAGCTGCTTTCTAATGTGCTGCTCAAAGAACTAGCTTGTGCCAGAACGGGTCCAGAAAACAGACCCCTCTTCAAGCACAAGTCAACTAACTTTCTACAAAGTTCTTCCAAGGAGACTTTGCTCTCGGCTCCGATATCTCTTTGTTCGACTTCGGTCGTGACGTTCAAACCCAATCTCTGGAGCAGAAAACAGAGCGCAATGCCTAACGTCTGTGATGTAATTCCCAGTAACTGTCTCGATACATAGTCGGCAGTGAAGACTCGAACCGGTTTGCTTAGTCTCTCGTCATCATAAACATTTGCCAATCCTCCTTTAAATGCTGTAGCAATATCCCGACACATGATGAAGAATTCTTGAATTGTATGCAATCGTTTGATAAGAAATATGTCCTCCAAAACTCGGCGAGCACCTTCGTTGAAAATTGGCGCTGACATTTCTTTTGCTTCTCTTATCTGATCGATTTTCTTCCAAGACGGAGGAATATCTAGTGAGCTTAAAATCGTAACTAGGGCATTTCCTTCCATTTGTAATTTTTCGAAGAGACCATTAAATCCCATCAGTAACATTTGACCTGGAGTCAAAGTCTCATCTTGATTTAATTCCTGAATCTCAGCAGGTCTAGAAAGCAGAGTTTCAAATCTGACTCTCACATTCGCGACGAGGTTTTGCACAATGGTGTGTGGACTTTCCATTTCCATGACCGTGAATCTGAGATGCATTTCAAGTTGACCAAGAACCTCGCCAAGGGGGACTCCTACGGACATGATAATTTCATCAAGTTCGTTCACCATTCTTATAACTGTCGGTTCTTCCGTGATTATAGTTTTCATCGCCTCTGGCAAAATTATCGTCTGGAAATTATAATTTAGTTCTTGCAGTCCTTTATAAATACAATCTGCACTCTTTAGACACTTGAGAACAGTAGAGATCTTCGTATCATTATTTACATTATGAGTTTCGGGGATTAAACTGGCCAATTCTGATATTAGCGAGGACATCAGCCTCATCTCATCAAGGAACCAATCACCTTCTCTAGAAGTCAGATCCACTAAACAATCACTTGCACATTTGGCAGCGCCTTCCATCATCAAATACCTCTTATTCAATGCACAAAGTGCAGTGATGTTAACACATTCTAGGGCTCTTTCCGCTCCTTTTTCTCGTCTTAAAAATGTAGTAATATGAGCTCTTGATTCTATGTAGGCATTTTCGATTATTCCCAAAGCTTCAGGTAGATTCTCAGCAGCCATTCGCTGATAAGCCTTCTTGAATCTCTCGTTAGAATTGTTGAGAATTGCCTGCATCTGATATGAAAAGGTTATAATCTGCTGAACTTGTGGATTGTTCGCCGCGGCTGGATCTAAGTTGGCTTCCAATTGGCTTAAAACTTCTTGACATTTTTCGACAGTTCCTGTGAATAGCAATTCATTCGACCAGGCGATATATGCCACTGAGCGATGTTGTGCCATTATGCTCATGGGATAGAGACTGCAGATTGCGGAGTACTGACTCAACAGGTCTAGACAACTGCGGATCAAAATCAGTTGCTGCATCGCAAGCTGTGTTAATTCGTTTTCCGATTGCTCGCATTGCACGATCATTTGACTTTGTCCTGCATTTTGAAGGAATTCTTTGACCAAGTCGAAAATGAGATGATCCTCTTGATTGGCTGGACTACCGACCTCGGTGAGCCACTGACCAAGCTGTGGACCTCGCAATGCTGAGAGGGAAATCTGAAAATAAGAATTTAGTATTATACCTTAGAAATCTGAACTGAATTCTGATTAAAAGTAATATGCCGAATACTATTGATATCAATACTCACGGTGTGCATGCTGATCTGCTTATGACACTCTTCTATCTTCTCTTTCAGCCCAGATTTCGCTTTCTCAAGAGCGTCTTTAGCTCTTTTATAAGTGTTGTACCGTTTTATAACCGAATATAAAGCATGACTTCGACCCATTGCTTGTGCTTCTTTTACAAGAGCTAATTGCTGATGTCGATCTTGGAGTAAACCTTGAGCTAGCTGAGTAGCTTCAGTAGCTTCCATCCAGTTATTTAAATGATGACACAGTAGTGGGAAAACTTTTACTAATTCATCTCTAAATTAAACAAATCAATTGATAAAATCAATCATTGCAACAGAAGAAGAGTTTAATAATTTGAATATTTCAATTGTTTTAATTATAGTTTACCTGTTTGCAAGCCACTCTGCCCGCATCTCCGTTGTTCTAACTGCAAACATTGCTCTTGTAAGTTCAACTTCCAGTTGTTTTCGACCAACGCCGGTGCATCTTGCTCGTGCTTGACAAGCACCGTAAGTCGCAATACTATTATCAGCTCCTGCCCTCCAATCAACCAACGGATCATAGACAAAAGCTTCCAATAGGGTCAAAAGCGTTTCTCGACCACGACGCATTACTCTCAAAGTGTGCTCACAAGCCAGTCTAAATATCCCCTGCAAAATAAGAAAAAAAAAATTATCTTTTTAAGTTGTTTTGATATTTTGGTCAAGCTTTTCCTACAGTTCAAATTTAA
>JAUEJJ010000021.1:873219-886421 GCA_032164275.1 Synergus coniferae | reverse complement strand
CATTTCGTTACAACACTTTTCTTTAAAGAGGATATTGCTAACAAGAAGATATAAAAAAATTTTCATTTAACGTTACATTTATATCTATAAGAGGAAGAGGATAAAATGTGATTAATGATCGTGGGTAGGTCACCAGGTGTTCGATAAACCAAACAGAGATAGAGGATATTCCCCTTCCTATCAATAGTTAGCTTAGCATTAGCTTTCTGATATTATCGACAATTTCATCAGTTTCTGACGAATATCTAAAGAGTTATTACATACATCACAATAAGTCTTACAATTCATCATCTTGTAAATTAAAAATAAAGTATCAAGTTCATTGATTTTGTCATTTAATAATTTGAAACCTCAAAAAATAAAAACACAATTTTTATACACATTACAACATTTTTGTTAAATATGTAAATATGTTGGAAATTATGAAAGTTGAAAGTCAGTCTACAGTTTGAGATAAGCATTCTAGTAGAAAAAGTTAAAAGGATAGGCCCTTGATATAAAATAGATATGTGCTTGTGCAATACATAGAGAGCTGAAAAGTAATTGCGTCAGTGATTCTACAAAAACCAGTTTATTCTAACCATACATTGCCTCTTTAAAAACTATACAAATAAGCTAATCCACCTTTGCTCTGTAGCAGACACCAGACAGAAATCTTCCAAGGTAATAAAACAGTTTCTACAACGAGCATCAAGCTACTTGATAGTAAATCTTTCTGACAATGACCATTCTTTCTTGGAATTTTTGGATTCAAAAAGTAAGTGTCCTCAATAACTGCTTGTTCTTTGTTCTTCTAGATAATTAATATTAAGACAAAGCCTTTTTTCAGATTTATAAAGATGTCAGTATTTAAAAATGAGACAGTATCAAATGAACAAACAAATTCACAAGTTCTTATCCTGCCTGGTAGCACTTTTGGCTGGGCATTTCTTGATGTTTTACTTTTTTTAATAATTGTTTGTGGAAATATTTTGACGATTCTTGCAGTGAGATTGAGTCGTCGTTTACGAAATGTCATATCAAATTATTTAATTTTGAATCTCGCAATTTCTGATCTCTTAGTTGGTTTAACATTACCGTACCATTTAGTATTTTACTATAGTGAAACGATAAACAAAATAGAAGCAACATGCATTTTGAGATTTGTGATGATTAGTTTAGCATGTTGTGCTAGTGTTTTTAACGTTAGTACAATTGCTGCAGACAGATACATTGCAATCATTCATCCTTTCAATTACTCGACACGAGTTACAAGAAAAGTGATTTTTGGAATTATATCAATTGGATGGATAAGTTCAATAGCTATTGCAACAATGCCGGTTTATTGGAACACTTTTGATTCAACGTCTGTCTGTGAACTAGACATAGTATTACCAAGGTGATTTATATTTTAAATCTAATTTTACGAATTCCAGGAAATCATTTAGATTATCTAATTCAAATTTTATAATAATTTTCGAGTTTCGATTTAATAATAATAATTTTCTATTTTCAAATTTTCAGGTACTATGTCGTCGCTTTTTTGACACCAATATTCTTCATAGTCTGGATCAGTGTTTTGACACTATACATAAAAATCTGGAAGGAAACAAACACACACGTCCGACGACTAAAAACGAATGGAGTAGATATGAATGGTTCCAAAGATCGAAAAAGTGTTCAGGTATCAAAATGATCTGCTAAAATGCTCTTATAAAAAACGATTCAAATCTAAAAACGTTTTTCTTTATAAATTCTAGGTTGTTCTTTTGATAGTTGGATGTTTCTCGATTTGCTGGCTACCATATCTAGGTGTCGCATGCACTCGTGCTTTCGACTGGTACAAAAAATCAACTCCAGTACTTTACAAAGTTGCATTTTCACTAGCTATGGCTAATAGTGGCATGAATCCAATGATATATGCTTGGAAGAATTCAAATTTTCGGAAAGCTTTTCTCAGACTTTTACATTTTCAATCCCCAAATCACGACGATTTCAACTCGAGCTTAAAACATTATTTGAGAAAACAGAGCGAATTGTCTATGAAAAGAATTCAAAGCGACGAAGACAGTAAACTAACACAAGATACTATTTTAAGAACTGTGTGTGATAATTGTAAGTTCAATTCTATCAAGGAAATGACTACATTGTGAGAATCTAACAGTATTATTTTACAAAATAAATAAAGAATAATGAAATAAAATAGATTAAGAATAACTCACCTCAACTCCTGTAACACCAAGAGCAGTTTTAATGTTGGGAGTCATTCTAAAAGGAACTTTTTCAGGAACTCTCAAAGTTTTTCCCTTTTCAAAACAAACGTTGTAATCGATGTGTACAACTTCGCCGGTGTTGAGATCCACAAGTACATTATCCAGATGTCTGTCACCTAATCCAATGATGTAACCAATAATCGACATCACAGCTACAGAGTAGGAGTAATTTTTCGTAGCTTGCCACCAGCTTCCTGCATTAATGCTGTTACACCAGATTTCCCTGAAAACATAAAAATTAGATTCAATCTTTTTAGCCAAGAAATTTTCTGAATGAACCCTATTAAACAATTTGATATAAAAATAGCATACTTAGCCAACAAGTCTTTCGGTGTCTCTGCCATCAGTTCCAACAAAACTTGTTTCAGAACTTGTAGAGGCCACTCCTTTCTGTTTTCAAAACTAATGCCCCTTTCCTTAAGCAAAGGACTCAGCTTATTGTAGAGCAATTCCGATGGTCTCATAAGTGTAGAATTGCTGCTCTTGCCCGCCATTGAACTTTCTCTCTGCTGCCATCGCTTATACAATGCAAAAAGAGGCGTCACACCATCAACCCACTGAATAAGTCCAGATCTTGGACCAAGAGGAATTACAGAATAATGACGAGCTCTGTAAACTTTCTTCGTGTCACTATTTTTTGAAATCATAGTGTTGCAAATACTTAAAAATTGCATAATCCTTTCATCCAGATGCAAATCTTCCAGTCCTTTGAAAAGATAGGTATAGACATGTCCATCTGATCCGTGGAAAACAAGTTTTTTAGGTTTCGTCTTCGTTGGTAAAATCTGTACATTATTATCCACAGATCGTATCGTGACTATTTTATTATCCACCATATTCACTCCTGGCATGGCTATGCAAGTATCCTTGAGATTCGCAAGAGTGGGACTAATGTCATTCATCAAAAGAGAATAAGCACCTCTCTTATTAACCCTCTGTGCCAATTTCGCCTCAAGTTGTTTCAAAGGTTGAGCAGCCATTTGAGGTTTTGCCGGGTTCTTCGGATTTTTCATTTTATTAATCACTTCCTCAATACACGGTCCAAATTTTTCTTGAAATAATTTTTCATGAGGAGTCTCTGCAGATACTGATGTCATGGACAAGAGATTCTCCAAAATAAAGATGATAGGTCTCAAGATAATTCTGTGTTTCTCAGCAATCAATTTATCCTTCTCTTCCGGAACGAGCCAAATATTATCTTGAACTCTCTGGACTTCTAGTTCCAATTGTTCAAATCGCTTTGTGATTTCAGAATGATGTTGGCACAAGGTCGCAAGCCAAAGTTCGTCCCACAACAAGGTAATTCTTCGCAATTCTCTCACTAGTATTTTAACGTGGACGACAGAATCTTGAATTCTACTGGAAAGACATTCAGTTAGCTGCAAAAAGCAGCCATCCATGTAAGTTTGATTGATGTCTTGATGCGTCTCATTCTCGTCTTCTAGATAATCCTCGTTATCTTTTTCGTAAGAATCATCCTCGTAATTCTTCTTCTGACTAGAAATGGCGCCAACTACGGCGGGGAAAGTAATCAGGTGAGGAGAATTCTCAGAAACTCGACAGAGAAGTTCAGAAACTCGAGTACGAACGTAAGATTCGGGATGACTGAGTCTTGAAAACAATTGAGGTATTATTTCCTTCCAAGGTCCAGTTGGAGTTGTCGATAATCCCGATTCGAGTACGTTCTGTAATTCCAGTGCATGTTTAACGATGAGTCGCAAGAGTCTCAAGGTAGCTGTGATTGTGGCGCAGTCATTCGTGTCTTTTCTCGCAAGCTGGAGAAATTTGAAGTAAGCATTCGCTGAAAGCTCGTAATAGGAATAAATCCTCTTCTGTGCTTGTCTCCAAATTTCGACCAACATTGAAAGATGTTCGCTAGTCGCGTGATTTAAGACCGGAACATTTCTAAGTTGATTTTCAATCATCTCTGAGGTGTTGATATCGTTGGTATCGATGTCGCCCTCGTCTTCAGGGATGGTCTTGTTTTGACTCAAAATAGAAAAAACTGCAGTCAAATCGTTTTCAGAAATATCCACTGGAAGCAAAGATCGAATGCTTAGTCTATCAGTATCAGTTAATTGACCAGAGTTTGAATTATCGACGATTTTCTTGCCCCACTTGTAGCACCAACCCGCGAAATTACACCACGCAGGTGGCAAATCTGGACATTGGTTTACACCCAACTGCATTAATTTGCCTATGATCATATCCGAGACTGGTATCAAATCAGTTGTTTTTCCGAATAACTTGTCCATCAATCCATCGTTATGCAAAGATTCAAATCTCAAAAGTTCCTCTAATTGTGGATTTTCATTGATATTTGCATCCTGTTGAATCCATTTACCAAGAGTCAGAAGAATTTTCGTTCCAGTCTCACGCAATTCAGCTGATTGTTCGCCACCAACGATCGCTTGAGATATTCCTAGGGCAGTCACACTACAGACTTTCAGAGCATCCTCTGTTTTCTCCATGCTGTAAAGTAGCTTTGACATTTCTCGGAAGGCACGCATATTGTTCTTAGTCCATTTGACATTAACTGGATTTAATAAAACTTTCTCCACAATATCCGAAAAAACGCATTTTTCGGAAGTCTCAACGGAAAGGAGATCTTGCTCACATTTGAAGTATTTGGTAATCTCTCTTTTAGCGAGATTATAGTTTCCCTCCTTTCTTGCGCTTCTAGCAACATGCAGTCGCAGACTAGCTACTTCATCAGTTGAGCAGGAGTTGTCGATCTTCGCAAAGTAGTTAGACCACCAAAGAACCTGAGTTAAAATACTCGTGTTGAGATAGTTAATTTTGTCGGCCTGAGAAAGTTCAAAAAAGTTGCTCTGTTTCCCGGACAAATGATGGCATAAACCTGTCGCTGAATATTGCAATAAAATGGAATCGCTTAAATATTCCGAGGGAATATTTCGAAGCCCTTCTTCCATAGTTTTAGCTGCAAAGCTCTTGCAATTTTCTATTTCCTGCTTGAAAGTCTCCTTGTGATCGTTAACATGGATACGAAGAGCGATGTTAATCAAAGAATTGGAACACTCGATCATCGTCTTCGCACAGCTCCAATTGGTCTTTGCTTCTTCATCCAACAACGCCCAATTCGAAAGTTCCTCTAGTGCAATTGTCTCACCTTCTTCAAAATTTTTTAAACACAGGGCTTGTTGAGGAACGATATTCTCCAGCAACTGTTTCCGCAAAATTAAGTTCGTGTCTTCTTTCAGTATTTCAACTTCCCGCCGTTTCCAGTTTTCGAGCTTTGTCCAGTCGTTGACGGATCGATAGCATTTGGTCAAGTTCTGTATACAAAACGCAGCAACTTGAATATCTCCTTCGGTTTTGTTTGCTTTTGTTTCATCATCTTGCTTCAATAAAATCTGTTCCTGAAGTAAAATTTCATAGATATCTGCAGCTGACTCGTAACGTCCTGCTGCTTCTTCCATTGCTGCTTTCAACCAAGAGAACTTTCTATCTTTTTCTTTTGTATATAAGTATAATCCTTGAAGAGCTTCGGCTTCACCGAGCATTACCATCGCCTGGGCTGTACACAGAGCTGCTCTTTCGAATTCTGCACCTTGAGTATTATCAGCATTGCTTAAATCCTCCAAAAGTCTTTGACCATTTCGTAAAGCGTTGGTTGCCAAACCGGCGTGGAGTGAAACTACGCAAAGAGCCAATCTTATGCGATTCAACCATTCTCTGCAAGTTAATCTGTTTGTGTGGAAAAAGGTCCTGACTGGTTTGGAGAGAGGCAAAAGAGCCATTGCACATCCGTCTGCTGCATTGTGAATCGCTCGTTCCAGATGCTCCAAGAACTCGACGAGTAATCGTACTCTCGTATGCTCGTGCAGAATATAATTCAGTCCGCGTTTATCTTTTTTTGGAATTTCTGTGTTGTAGGATATTTCTCGGGCGAGAGTCTTCAGAGCGCATTCAATTGTGGTGAAGGTCTCTTGTGGTTTTCCAAGAGGAGTACGAAGTTTGTTGGTGATACAGTGCTGTGCTGCTTCGAAGCCGCCCCAGAAAAAAAGGAAGGATCGATTAGCTAGGGCCATTTCGTACATTTTGGCGGCAGTCTCGTTGTCTGATCTGAAAAAGAGAATGTGAATTTTTTAATTCCTCTAAAATATCAAAATATTCAGGAAAATATCTTTTATGTGACTTACATTGTCGGCCAACAGAGCGTAAACACTTCAGCTAGAGCAGTAGCTTCAAAGTAGTAGTCTTGTAACAAAAACGCCATGTAGGTTTTAAAATGTTGTGCCTGCATTTCACCACTGTTACCTCGCATGTGTAATCTCTGTGCAAGAGTCACAGATTCTGCTGAGTAGTTTTGGATTTGTCGTGACCTCTGCAAATAAAAATTTTAAAAATAAAATATAGAATAGTAATGAGAAAAAAGTTTAACGAAAAAAAAAAAGATAGAGAGAAAACTTACCTTTGTTTCAGAGAGAAGTGATTCCTTGTTTAATTTTGGAATGACAATGTTAAGTGGTATATTTATTAGCAAACGACCATACTTCTCCCGAACAGTTTTATCAGATGAAGTCGAGTGGATAATAACCAAATCAACTATTTCCATATATATTTTTTCTGGCCAAATCACACCTTTTGTAGAGAATAATATCTCAAAAATACCGCAAATTGCTGCCGAAACATCGTAATTAGTAGTCGCTGCGCATTTGAGTAAACTCGAGATAACGTTTTGATACTCTTCAGATTCATTTAAGATTGCGAGATAATTTTCTGCTTGTGTACAAATTTCCTGCATCCATTGGGATAATAACAAAAGTGTTTGGTTGCAGACTTGTTGTTTAAAAGTCTTCGACAAGAGACTCAAAATTATAGATAAGTGGCCACTGGTTGGTGACAATGTAGGTACATCCAAAGGAAAAATATCCATTGGACGACAAATGTTTGTTCCTGTTATCAAACTGGAGCTGGGTACGAAGTGATTGTATCTGAAATCAGTTTATTAGTTATATTAGATTAAAAGTATGAAAAGCATTAAGAACGTTGGGATAAAGTTCAGAATTGAAAATTAAATCTCTCCATTTTACTCAAAAAATATTAGACACGATATTTTAGGTCTCTACAGCGGTACTATTAAAAAACAAGTGTGGCACAGAGCAAAAAAATATTTAATTTTAATAAATTATGGATAGGAAAAAGAATTTAAAATATAACTTAAAAATTTAATCGCTTCATTTTATGCAAAAAAAAAAAAATACTAAAAGTAAACATTTCTTCACTCTGTATCGTACAATCAAAACCTTTTTTAACTACATTGAAAATTGTCTTACCGAGAACAATGTGCACAAAGCAAGTATAAAATACTGTACTGCAAAAGTGGACTTTCCATCGATAAAACTGGATCGTAGGGTCTTAGCTTCACTGCCAGTAATTCCAAAATACTTGGTTTCAGGGCCCACATTCCGATAATTGAGTTGCTTGCATTTGCAATATCAGATAGTGAACGTAGAAGGAAAGTCACAACCAACTCAGCGTCCTTCTTTTTGTACTGAATTTCGGTCAGCGGATTATCACTAACCAGATTCTCAATATCGTTTATAATTAATTTGTAGGCGATTTCCAGATCAGCGAGGACGTAGCGATAAGCTTCTTGTAGTAATGGGATGTTCTTTAAACTCAAAAGACTCTGATAAACACCAAGGCTAGCATTTTGAATCAAAACAGTATCGCTGAATCTCAATTTCAAGAGAACTGAGTTCTGTCCCAGAAGAGTATGCACAAGTTCAAGTGGTAAATTCGCAGATACTTCTTTAATAACCTTGGAAATTGTTGTTAAAGTCGAGACGATCGTGTCATCGCAAAAGATGTTGACCCTTTGGAATTGAAGATCGATAAATTTGTAGAGCATGTCATGATTTTTTGTAACGCGACTTTGAAGATGTCCCAAAAGCAGAAAAGCACATTCATTAGCAACGACTATTAATTCTTCTTTCTCCTCGACGAGGTCTGAACTTTTCTTCGATTTTAAATCCATCGATTTTAATAAATTTATTAAAGATTCCTCTTTTTCCTTGGCCGTAATTTCTTTTTCAGATCCAATTCGTACACTTTTTTTATCGTTCTTTTTGTTAATATTCAAAGACTTGATTAGTTTAACGAGACTTTCTTCATTTAAAACATCTTTATTGAGACTTTTCAAAAGAGTTTCAATGTTCTTTTGAGAGAGATTCATATTTTTCATCAACTTTGTTAAACTTTCTGCATTTTCTTGTGAAAAGACGAAATCTTTTGGAAGTGCGATGTTTTCTACATCCAGTTCAATTGCTTTCACTACCGTTTTCAGCATTTTTGATAAGCAGTCACTCAAAAAAGACCACTGCACACTAGGCGTAAGATTGGGGTTTAAATGTTCCGAGATACTTTTTGTCACCGTATTAAAAACTGAAATAAGTGAGGTGATTCTGTGAATGCATTCTTTCGGACATGGAACAGCCTCTTCGCCAGGTGAACTTCGTCCAGATCCTGGCTGAGATAATTCTTCGTCGTAACTTTCCATGTCTTCCAAAAATTGTCCGAGCAATGTCAAGGTAAATTGTAAATCCGCTATCCAAAAATTACGCAGTTTTTGCAAACTGCGACTTGCGTAAGCGACGATGGGTTTTTGTTGAGTGGAATCAATATGCCAGCCGACGAGAATGTCAACTGTATCGCGGAAGTGATTTGAAAATGTTTCGGGGTACATGTCAATTATGAGTAATATAGCTTCTACAGTAGTTATTAACAGATCTGGTCGGTCTACGTTTTCGAGCAGTGATTGCAAGTGAGACATTATCGACTGTAATAATAAAAAAAAAGTAAGATGTCAGTGAAAAGTAGTATTTTCATAATTTATATATTTATATTTAAACTTAGTTTTATCTTACCACTGAAAATTCCTTCAGCTTTGGTACTTCTGTATCTAATCTGAGTGTCTCTCCAAAAGACTTCATTAATAGGCATTTGATTTCCTCTTTTCTTTCCAATGAATATTTGTTGAACACCCACTCCATGTACCTCTTGAAATCTTGATCGACAACGTATCCAACACGGCCTAAACATTTTACAACTTGCTGTTTAGCTTCCACTCCAGGTGCTGAGTGCAAAGTATCCAGTAGATTCTCGCAAATGAGATCCAAATTTCTCCTAATATATCTCTGATTTTCTGGTGCCACTATACCCTCTTGCAATTGTTTACAAAGTCCCAAAAAGTGATCAAAATCGTCTTCCCGGCACAAGCGCCTTAAAAGCTTAGATATTCTAGAGTCCTCTGAAATAAAGAATAATATATTAAACAAGAAAAGTAGAATTAGTTGAACTTTATCTTAAGATAGAACGGCACTCACCATTTATTCTTTTATCGTCATAGTACTTGCTTTGCGAATTTTCGTGATTTTTCAACGATTCTTGAAACTTGGGTCTAGGTGGGGGGTGGTAGCCAGACTCTGCATTTGTATCCCGGTCAGTGACGGGAGTCTTTTTGAACGCTCGCCCTCTCGTACCACCCCTACCACGATCACCGCTTCCACCGCCTCGAGCCATTCGAAACTCATTTCTTGGTCCACCACCAGTTCTGCTAAACAAAGATATAAATTTCATCACTACTACCTTTTTAAATTAGAAAAATTGATATGATTTCCAAATATTTCAAAAAATTACCTAAGATTGCAACATTGCCAGTAAGAGTAACATACCTTGGTTTAAATCTCGAGAAGCTGTGATCTGACGAGTAATTATTGGAATTTCGTTGACAAATAACGAGAGTACCTCTTGGGATTGAAAAATCATTTAAACTGTATCCATCTAATATATCACTGTCTTCTTTCTCCGAACTTTCTGCTTGCCTACTGCTAACTGGATCTTCCTGAATCTCAGAACTCTTTGATCCCCGTAGCTTTGTGCCAATATTTGAGTTCCCACAGCTATTCATCACATTACTCTGCGAGTGGTCGGCATGACCTGCACTTTAAAGTTGGACCTCCAATTCTTCAATTATAATATCTTAAAAAAGAAAAACACTTGATTACATCACATAAACAAGCTATATCACTTTTTTTTCATCATGGATTTCTTAATGATCGATGAGTTAGCAGGGTTATTTGAATACATAAAACTTGATCTGCTACTCGCCTTTTATAAAGCCAATATAAAATAGTAAACATTTTGTAAAACTTTTCGGAAGTCCTTCAAAAACTTTAGAATACTGAAACTTGATTCAAAATCTAAAACTTGGTTACTCATGAAGTTATCAAGTATCTTTTCTAGATAAACACGTTTTTAACAGAAACTCGTACACAAATTTTCATCACTACTCACTTCTGAATTTTGTCTAAACATAATTAATTTTTAATGTTAAAATAATGATTCTACAAAAGAGAAAAAATCAATGGGAAATTTTTCTAATATGAAATCGCATGTACGCACGTTTTTAGAACCGTCATCATGAGTGAATAACAAAAAGTTGTGCCGGCTTCAAGGATTTTTATTATCTGAACACCAAAAAGAATAAACATTTGAACAACTTAAATCCAAAACGTGATGGAGGCCAACCAAATTGCACTTTTGACTTATAACTCTCACTTTGACCTTTCGCAATCTATCCTTTTGCGACTATTTGTTTGCAGATTTACCTTTTCGACATGCGTCAAAAATCCTGCAGTATTTATGAAAATGTGAAACCGATCAAAGAAATCCGAACATAAGCTATAACGACACACACAACATGTATGTTTCACAGAAGGTGTACACTACATGGAAAAGAATGGTGATTGACGATGATCTTTGTAATGTAACGAACATAGGGCCACATTCGTTTTCTCTGGTTTTCCCAAAGCGAAAACAGACTGAAAAAATACTGAAAATCCGCCAATCACGACACCTTCTTCAGGGAACAAACCGTCTAGTGGATAAGAGGGCACTACGATCACTTATCATTAGAGACCCTTAAAAAAAACCGACAAAAATCATTATGGCTACCTAACCTTAAAAATCTCTTTTTTTACAAAAAATGTCTTTAAATCATCAATTTTTCCACTAAAGAGAAATCCGAATGATTAAAAAAATTTATTAAGAATATAATTACTATCATCTTCATACCTTTAGCAATGAATTTTGTATTCGAAAATGTCCAAAGATGATTTTGTTTTTTCAAGGGACTATGTATCATGTATATACTAGAGATAAGTATTTCGCAGGCATAACCATCATGGCATCATTACCATCTGCAAAACTTTCTCTTAGCTGCTTTCTGTGATTGGGTAATTTCGTAGGTTTTACGCAGTTTTATGCAATGATTGGTAAGTACAAAATCCTGACGCCAATCGAAAAATATGCGAAAACATAACCTAAAAAAAATCATAAAAAATAGCCAAAATAGAGTGATTAAAATGATTAAAATCTCCAGAAAATTAGTACAGGATTTAAAAAAACAGAATAGAAAATTATAGGTTCGGTTTCGTTTCAAGCGTTTCAATGTTCAATTATTTTCTAAACAAAAACAAAAAAGCGTAAAAAGGGTAAAAAGTGTACCTGATATGTTCAAGGACATTATTGTTATTATTATATACTGTGATGACCCAACCCAAGCTCAGCGTCGTCTATAAAAGGCGCGAACTGTTTGAATTATTCAATATGCCGAATATGCCTATCGGTCGGCTTATGAAAATAAGCTCGGAGATCTTTTGAATAGAAACGAAAAGTGTTAAGTTTAAAAAGATTATTTATTTTGCAGCAACTACGTCGAACGGGAAATATAAAAGACTTGAGCTAAAGACGAGCGTGTGGGAGAAAGCAAACTTGCCAAGTCAAAAGCCAAGTAGTATTGTTTTACTATTTCTGAAATTCAAGTTCGGAAACATTAAACATCTTAAGGTGTTAATGGCCTCAGTAAAATATTCTTCTTAATCTAAATTTATTTTACAATGATTTTCTGAAGGATAGTTTATGGGGAATTCCGATAGTAAATCTCTAGGTTATATTGCTTGGGAAATCCCTTAACTAATTCTATACAAGAATTATTTTAAGCATGCATATCTAACCATTTGTTCTTATAATTAATTATTTCTAAAGTCTCTTAATATTTAAATCTATTCTGCTTTTTTAGCTATTTTAAGTTTGAACCTGTTTGAACTATATATTTTGCTATATATTTCAATTGACCGCGTGATCCTTAAAAGGCGAAATACTGCTTGTGAATTAGCCTTTATTTTCGTGTGCTTCTGCAATAAAGATGAGCGCACATGTGCGATGCGACACAAAATTAAGGTCTTTTCACACAAGGGAAGCACTCATTTTTTGGCGATAAAATTTGACAGTGTTGATTTCTCTACTGTAGTTGTGACTGGTTGTGATTTCTATAACTAAAATAAACAAAACATCATTATATTAATGTTTTTTTTTACTGAAATGAAAATCAAAACTAGCTGTGAAGTTATTTTAACTTTTGTGCTCATTCAATGAGCACTTTGCTTCTTGGTAGCAAATATTATTTGCTTCCTCATAGAGGAACCATTTAAATATTTACATACTTAAAGATTTAAATTATTTTAAAGATTATTTAAAGATCTCCTTGTTTCTACTCCTCCTCTTGCTCTTCCTTTTACTTCATCCCTTAATTCCTCTTAATTTTCTTTTTTTAGTAAAAAGTTTTTTCTTTACATATTTCAATGTGCACACAAAAATATAAAACTCTCTTTGACTCGTGATGACGAATCGATTGACATATAATATTAATAAATTTTATTGAAAAGTAATGAAATTGCGAACATTTATTATATTTTTATATTTTTATAGTAATAGTTGTTTCTTTAATGCAATTCAATTTATAGTGAAAAAATAAATTTTATGAAAGTTATAAAAGTAAATAAAGCTTTTAAAATTCAATATTTTGAAACCCTTGATCGAGATACAGTATAGGATCTATAAAAGCGTGACGCACACACATAC
>JAUEJJ010000021.1:841909-873119 GCA_032164275.1 Synergus coniferae | reverse complement strand
CTTTTAAAATTCAATATTTTGAAACCCTTGATCGAGATACAGTATAGGATCTATAAAAGCGTGACGCACACACATACATACATACACACACATGCATCCGGACATTTACTCAGGACATCATATTTGATATATTCCACTTGAAATTTTTCAAAAAAAATCTTTTTTCGGAAAATAGATTTTGTCATGACTACAAAGCTTCCTCTATGAGGAAGCAAAACTTTTAATTAAAATTTTCCCGCGTAAAAATGTAGCCTGCTTGAATTTTGAGATGTGAAAAAGCCTTTAATGTTGTTCAAAATGATATTCTCACTTTAGAAGGTTGGTAGCTTTGTTAACCACGTGATTTTGACAGTTCACAGTTCGTATTTTGTTGTCTTTTGTGGAATTCAAACTTAGAGTATTCTACTTATTATACATAAAAAATAGTCTCTAAAAGACATGTATTTATATGTGTAATTACTTATAATCGATTGTTATAAAATTTAGAGGACGAATACTACACAAAAATGTATATCGAAACTGACAACCCAGATTTTGTGCCAAGGAACTTTGTAGTTTATAAATTTTATGGTAAAGACACTTGTTTTGCGTGGAACAAAAATGAATTAGTCGTTTTTCCATTTTCGGAAGTTGAATCCTCGAATAAGACTTTACCTTTAAAGGTATTGACAGCTCCTGGTGTGATAAAAAACATTCATAATTTTACGGAGCGATCTTTTGTGGTTTGCACACCATGTGGAATTTATAAACTAACAGATAAACATCAGTTTGCACTTTTGAGTAGAAGTGGAATTGGAATGGGTTCCCTTTATTCGGAAGTACTTTCTTTGCAAGGAGGAAGTATTATTTTAGAAGGAAAACATGACAAAAGTCTCAAAACCTTGTTCCAAGTTCCGCCTGAAGCAACTGTTACTTCAGATGAATTATCTAGTCTTAAATTGACTACTGAAGATACAGAAGAAAAATTTAGATCAATTTTCTTAGGAGAGAATAAGAAGGAAGATTTGTGTCTAATTTCGTATGGAAAAGATCTGTATAAGCAAACAAAAAGTGTAGTGAAATTAATTTACACTTGTGATTTTTTGATTAAGGAGATTATTCCTATCCAAAAACAGAGGAAGATTGTTGGAGCAGTACTGACGACGAATTCTTCAGCTGTAATTTTCATCTATCTTCAAGAGAATAAATTGAAATTTGACAGAGTATACCTGAATTATGAAAAGAAGATGGTGCAAGCTTTTTGTGCAAATATGGATGAAAACTGTGATGATTGTATATCAATTGTTTATTGCCTGGATTTTAAAACATACCATTGCATAAAGAGTTTTCATTATAATGCTATTCAGACTATTGAAGTAGAAGAACGTAATTACATTGCTTTAAGATTTTATGAACCTAAATTTGTAGTTGGTCTGACTTCACTCAAAGAGTTGTGTCAATTTCCACTGAAAAAGGTGGGAATAGATTCAGTATTTAGTTTCGAAATTATTAGTGCAATTTCATACTTTCATCTAAATAAATTTATTTAATTACAGGTTAGAGAAGAACAGCGTAAATATGATCCTGAATATGTTGAATTAAAGCTGAACATGCTAGAAGGCACGGAAGTAATAGTGAATAAAATTTGCGAGAAGGCAAGAGAACTACAAGTACTGCAAGATAAGTTGGAGGAGAAGAGGGATATTTTGAAAAGGATCAATCTCTTTGCCTGTGATTTTCGTGGAGAATATTGTCCTGAATTACGCATTAAGAAAGTTGTGTGTGAGAAATATCTATCGGCAAAGTTTCAAGAAATTTTGCCTGTAAACTCTCAAGTTATTTTAGCAGCTAAGCATGGAGATCGTAGAATATTTGTTATTAAAAAAGTAACGGGTTCAGAAACGCAAATCGAGTTGCTTTTTCCTAGACAAAACTTACCAAAATCAGTGGACATAACAGTAGATTTAGTAACTTATAATCCGAAAGGAGAATCAGTTTGCTTGATCAGAGACTTCATTCAGGATCCGAGTACCAACGAAGATAATCGAACAAATTTATCACCTGAAAAAATCAATTTTATAAATCTGAAAATAAGAGCGATAAAAAGTCTTATAGCAGAGGGTAAAGTAACAATGAAAGCTTTGTCAGAAATCAAAAATAGCATTCGTAGAGAATTAAAGTAGCTTGAATCTTAAGTATTTGATGTTTTAAGTATTTGTTTAAAGTACCACCTAATTTAAATACAATTAAAAAAATATTTTTTAAATGAGGAACTGTATTAAATCGTCATGATATGAGACTTTTTATATTCTTAAATTATTTTTTTTTTAAGATCATGTGGTATTTACCATATGCGCATATAGTAATTATCACATATTATTCGGGTCTTTTTCACAGTTTTTACTCAGTCCTTAGGTCTGTGCACTATTATTTTTTTTAAAACGTAAAAATTGTGGAAAAAAAAACCTGGGTAATGTAAATTTGCTTATATGGTAATAATCATATGCCTATTATTTAAAAAATTAACACTGCTACGGTCTTAAGAATCTATATACATATTTATTTACAATGGCACTTGCCTAATAATTTTGAGAACATAGGATTTTCACTCTGTCTTTATGTTATATGTTTAATAAAATATCTTAAATGTAAGTAACCCTGAGATAATACATTGTGTAAAATTTCTTTTGTCTGAAACAGAATCTGCAAATATTTTTCGATTTCAAGTTTCGAAATCAAAACCACATTGATTTTGAATTTACTTTATAAAATTCGTTTACATCTTTTCAGAGCTAGGAACCTCAATAATGCTGCCAATACTGCAGCTGGAGCTTTTCTTTGGAGGTCTAGAATTAATTTTAGGCGTTCTAGGTCCACCCAACCTATCCTGAAGCGCTTCCAGAGACTTGACTCCTTTTCTAGAACTAATGCCTCCACTTCCACGATCACTGGTTCCTTGACCTGCGTTATCTCGTCGCCAAAATTTGACGAAACAAGCACGGATATTTTCGGAAAAAACTCCATAGAGTAAAGGATTTACAACTGTATTGAATTGGGCCACTACCAATGCCCAGATAAAGTGATGAGATCTTAAGAAGAAACTAGTATCTTCGGTTGGTCTCCTACCATCGAGGTAAATTAGGAGCATCACAATTGTAATTGGTAACCACATCACGAGAACAGCAACGACGTTTAACAGCAGAATTCGTACCACTCGGAGATGTTTGTGAAGGCGAACTTCCTCGTGTTGTGAAAGACTTCCGGCTCGACCTTGACGGCCTGTTACTGAAGTAGAGGATAATTTTCTTCCAGCCCAAGGAACAAGGGTCCCAACTACGGAAAGTTCAGAATCTCTTCTTCCGGATCCATCTTGACCCTGCAAGGTAAAGACTTATCAATAATTAATTTTCTTCTCATAGTTCTAAACTTTATTTGAAAATTTTCAATAGGAAAAAAAATCTTAATTTAAATGGATATAGAAAAATATTATGACTTGAAGTTGCAAACTAAGATAAAAATGATTGATAAACACTTCGAGAGTATGGCGGATAGCTATATTAATATCAAGTCAATTGATTAAAAAGCTAGATGATTGACTTGCTTACTCTGATATTAATCATCTAAAACGTTGATGCAGAGAAAAGCTGTTTTTACCTGCACAACACACGGTACGGCCCATCTGTTTCTGGTGTCCAGGATGCTTTGAAAAATCCTCTGATAGTGAAAAACCAGAAGTCCCATTGGCAATAAACATGCTAATATAATAATAGGAATTGTGAAGCACAGTGAAACATTTAATACATCGCTTCTTGGAAAAACGAGAGTGCATATCGTCACACCTCCTGTTACAACCTATAGAAAAAAAATTTTAATAATTAAATACCACATAAATTCTCTACTGGTATCGGTCCTCGATAATAAAATAGTCCTTCAAATTTTATTGGATTATATCTAATTTTTTATTCAAGTCGTTTCCCACTGAAATTTTTATTCCTAAATCAAAAAGATTAATAATAATTAAAAAGTAAAATTATTCACGGATAATGAATTTTAAATAATTGATTTTTTGCCTGAATTAGTTTTTAGTTACAGATTTAATTGAGTTTAATTCTTTGCAGAAATTGAATGGAATTTAGTACCCTGGGCTTGAACCAAAATACGGCGGGTAGAAAAACTAAGGCAGCAATTATCCATGTGGCTAGACCAGCTGCTAATACTCTAGGAACTGTCAGAGCACTTCGATAAGGTGCTACAGCCAAGCATCTATGCCTATCCATCGATATTAGCGTCAACGTCCACAGTAAAACGAAACCGCACACAAACTGCAACCACAAAAATCAATATTTATTATTTTTAATTTCTTCTTTTTTTTAAATATATATATATATACTGAGAACAGTAGACATTGAGGATAAATATCAATAAGCTTTAGAAAGTAAATAATTTAAAACTTCGTAGAACATTTCATTGCAGAATTCCAAATTTTAGAGATTAAAAAGAATAAAGTTAAATAATTTTAATTTTCAAGAGTCCAGCAATTTTAAACATTCAGAACATTTCACAGGTTTAATTTAAAAAATAGTGTAACAAGAAATTAATTTTTTTACGCTTGAGATTATTTGCCTTTTTAATAAAAAATTTTAAGTTTAAATTGCGTTCCTTGACTGAAAATTCCGTTTCGCATTTTACAAAGAAAGAATAAATTTTTCTTTCCTCTGTTTTTTTAATAATTGTGCACAGTGGATCGGCGTAGACCCTGATGCTCTCTTTGATATCTTATTCCTTTTTGAAATGGTGCATTTTCCACAACACTGCTCACAAATTCCGACCCGTGAGTGAGTGAGTGAACTCGTCACACAAGATTCGCATTTGTGTTTCACCTCCAATACCACAATGTTCCTTTTCAGTTACCTTTCAAATCTCATGTTTCTTAAAAACCAAAGAGGGTTTCTTATAAAAATAAAACAGACTTCGTTCACCGGACATTTCATTACTTTACTCTCAGACTCAGTGACACTCAGTCCATATTCTTTAAATCTCGCTTTTCTTCTTTCACTCTATCTCACGATATGAAAATAACTTATATTAGAAATCTAAAGAATCAATATAAAGTAAGGACACGAAAACAAGCTTTCCACATTTCTCTCTTTGAATCACATTACGGATTGGGTTATGCATATTTTACTATATATATCCAATCTTTCTGCAGTCTCATTTTACTGAACTTTCCAAAGCATTCTATTCGTGAGAAAAATACTCTCTCGACTGAACGATTTTCTCATTTATATGGACCGAATGTAATTTAGATTCTTCTAATAACTCATTTACATTTTTATTTAAATTTAAATCAAAAGCTTTTTTTTTTGTAACCTTTAATTTGATGGATTAAGGGTGTTGGATCCCAGTTCTAACTTCAAAAATCAATTTCCTCATTTTACTCATAACATATTAGAATAGGGCATTTTTTGCACTATAGATGAACTATTTATATATCTAATTGCAATATTTGTTGAGAAAAATGAAGAAATCGAATTTAAAATTTTAAATTCTGAACATGTTTATGAATAATACAGTTTACAGTCATCATTGATCGTCATCTATTCACTTTTTTCAGAAATTTTTGACTTACGGCACATTTAAAGTTATATTGTATAATTATAATGCATAGTGAGTAGACACGTCGACGTAGATTCTACTGCAAAATTATATGTGGGGTCCATTCTTGTGATATCGCTTATCGCAACTTCCGTCGAGCATTTAATATCGCTTTACAATAAACTTCCTCAAAAAAACTATTTTTCCAAATGATTAAAGTCTTTTATAATACTATCGTAAAATTGTGATTAAATACACTTTGCTGCGAGACTCTGCCTTATCTACCTCAGACAGAATTCAAGGATCTTTAATCGTAATTAAACTTCATCCCTCTCTTGAATTCCATCCTTGTGAAACTAATCAAAGGCGAATTCAATAAGGCATTCATTTAGAATTTAAGTCACCCACGCTTTAGTGAATCTCCCTAATTCGTGGATCGATTTTCGAACAACTGATACATTTGAAAAATCTAATTCAAGTGTTTCTACCAGTCAACCATTTATATTTAAACAAAAATTTTGAGTACTGTTTTTAAAAGGCAAAATCAATATTCATGAACATTGTAATTCGAGAAAGTACAATATACTTACAATAGTATCAAACCTGAAACATCATTTCCTTATTTTCTCAGGACAAAGAAAACTATAGTTTCTACTTCCTTTATCAATACAACTCTGCTCGTTTCCCTAATTCCAAAGCTATTTTTTTTATTTAATTTAAGTTAAAATGAAACAGTCGAAACACCATTTAAAACTAGATTTTATAAAATAAAACTTCCAAATTTCTAGATTTTTTTGTTCTACTTGATCTTAATTTAATATACTTTTTTTATCTGTAAACGAGACTTGATATATATGTATAAATCGAAGTAAATTTTATCTTAATTGTTCTTAGATTAAATTCAACTATTGATTACAGTCCCTCTCGCGTTTCTTGCTCATTGAAGCAGGAGTGATGTTAGTACATTAGCAGAGGATGGACGTTAAGACATTATAATGTCAATGGCACTAATCCCTTTCTTGCACGCAACCTCGAGTTATTTATACGATTGTAATACTAAGGATGTCCATTAAATAAGTACGATTACGGATTAGGATCCGGGATTAAAGCAAGAAAGTGGTGAAAAAGCTTTCTCTTCGTCATTAAGATCATTATTTCTGCCATTAGTAATAATTGCTTCGATTTTGTTTGCTCTTTTCTTCCTAGAAATTAATAATTTTTCAGAAAATATCGAACCTGATTGCAAAAAAGGAATGTAATAAAAATAATTCTTTAATTCCAGTGACTTGAGCAATAATAATTTTTCAGATCATTCAACTTTATCCATTGAAGAAAAGGTGAGAAGGTGATATATTCACAGAATAGATGAAATAGGTGAACAAATTAGAAAAATATGTAAAAGGTGAATAGGTGACGACCTATGATGACTGCGTTTATAAAATCGATTAAGAAAATATATTACATAATTTGAAGGAGTTAAATGTTTTAGGTGATCGCGAGGAATGAAATGACGGAGATAAAATCAATCAAATATTCGTACTTGGGAGTACGGAAGTAATCTGCAGACTGCATCGCCTAATCTCCAGGATTGTGTCAACCTCGTGTAGGCAACCGCAGGAACGCCCAGAGCAAAGAGTAGATCCGCTGCTGCGAGATTCACTAAGCACAAGTTGGTTGGTGTTCTCATTTCCTTGTACCTCAGGACGCATGTAGCCATTCCCAAATTAGCAGCTACTGCAATCACGAACGTGACAGCGAGGACTAAAACCTAAAACCGAAAAGCAATTACTTTAGGATCAGAGGACGAGAACAAACATTCCAGCAGCAGATAGTGTAAGTATATCACTTATTCCCTGTCCCTTTACAAGGACAGGGTTAAATGGCGAGGGTTGAAAGGTTTCCAAAGGTTGATTCCAAACAAAATATGATCCACAAGCACTTAACAAATGTACACCTTTAAGCTAATTTGAATTCTAGAGAAAAATACTGTGGGTCGCAAAGTACTTTTTCCGGGTTTACTTTCTCTAAAGCTTTTAATCTCCTTGAAAAACATGGAAAAGAGGTGAAAGTTAATCTGGATTGTAGGGTGTGTTATGGTTCATACCATGATCCCTATTTAGATTAATTCTGTTTTTTTCCAGTGTCAGTGAGTAGACAAACTTTTCTGCGTTTTTATTAAAAGACATCTAATATTTTGGGGATGGTCCATAAAACTCGCCCTAATGTTCTAATAGAAAAAGAAACTTAATACTTAGCACTAAAAGTTTCTATAAGTTCTTTTTGGGGGTTTTTGCTTATTTGACAAATAAGGAAGCTGATTATCTTGCTACTTAGAGGGTAAGAAATTACTGTCAAAAAACAGGAACTTATTTCTAAGTTTGCCTCGAATATTTTCTAAGTATTGCCGCCGTAGGACGGATTAAGGGGTGATCGAGATAACTTTTTACTCTCTGCAATCTACAACCCCTTAAGTATGTATTTAACTCTAATCCGAGAGTAGTACCCTCAGAATATTTACGGTGTCTGGGACTCAGGAATCTTGCAATAAAATTCCAGGAACAGGGTTGCTACAGAACCCCGATTTAAAAAAATTCAAAAATTTCTTAAATACGAAAATAATAACTCATTGGTTTAAATCTGAAAACAGTAAATTCTTCTTTATACGCTTTTTAATAGAAAAAGTAAATAACAGAACACATTTCTCACCTCTATACCGCTGGCACCTTTTCTGTCACCGAACTCACTGTAATAAGTGAAGTAATATCGTTGACCCCAGTCTTCATCTTCTCCCAGAAGGTACGAAGTATTCATCTTCGAGTTATGGTCAATGTCCTTTTCTCCTTTTCACACAAGTTACTCGCAAAACTTCATTATTGTGCGACTAGCTTATAAATCGCCTTCTTAAGTTTTTTGGCAAATATTCAGCGTCGACCCTCGCCAGATGTTTTGCCAATTATTCAACATCTCAACACGAAAAGAGAAATACGAATCGTACTGGATAGAGCCCATCTCACAATATCCTCATTTCTATCTGAAACAAAAAAAAAACAAATTTTTAAATTCTTTTGCAATCCTTAAAAAAAAATTAAATACCCGTTAAGTCTCTGACCCTAGTAATATTTTTAAATAATCTAAAATAGGTAACTTTAAATCTTTTGAAATATTTTGAAATCTTTTAAAATCCCTTGAAATTTCTTTCTTGAAAAAAAAAAATTAATCTCCAGTTAACTGAGGTTTAATATATACGGAAACTCTTGAAAAATAAATAGGCCTGACCGTAGCCTAAATTTAACGAACAATACCAGTCTTTTAATACACAATGTGTCTTCGATCGAAATTGAAGTGCCAATTAGTTCAGACAAATGTACGGATTTTAATGAACGGAGTATTTATGAAGGGTTACATTGTTAACTCTATGGAAGTTCTCTTAGTCCTTTGAAAAAGCTTCTCAAGTTTTAATTTGACTCAGCATTGTTTTAAGTTTAAAATTAATTTTCTTACATGAATGACATGGCACAATTTGAATAATATGTATAGAAAATAATTAAATTAAAGTGTATTTTTTATTAAAAATAATTAAAACTATTGCTCAAATTTTCTTCTCTTTGAGTTGGTGAAACTCATAAAGAAGATTGAAGATCGAGAGTGCACTAGAAAGTTGTCTTTCGAACTTAGCTTTCCATTTGTCATTTAAAATAGCTCTCGATTGAAAATTTTCATTCAAGTAACTCAACTTTTCTCAACAACTGTTCATAGTTTCCCTTGACGTTTAATCAGTCAGAGAACGACTCAATAACTTTTTTTCTCAACTTATGGATGCATATACGTAAATAAGAGAAACAATCCTTTTTTTGTGCATAGGTGCATCGTAATAGTTCCCAGTGCAAAAACGCAACCTCTGGTTAATTTGTAAATATAATTGTAAATTATTTGACATTAAAAAAATTCAAAAATAGGACATTTTTGAAAGTTTTTTAATATCGTCCAATTTTAAACATTAGACATTAAAAGTTTTAGAACAAATTATAACTACTTTTACAAGTTTGGCTTTAAAATAAATTTGTCCTTTTCTCTGGAGTAGACATTTATCAAGAAGGTAACAAATTAAGGAGCATCGCTTGAAAACTTAGGAAACGTCAAGAAAATTAATATCATTTTTAAAAAGCTGGAAATACCAAGGAAGGTTTGAAAGTTGAATTTACTATACTTTTCTTAATTAGATTTTTTAGAAAGGTTTCTCTTTCTATAATTTCAAAATCTCAAACGTTGCAAAGGAGTTATTATTTGAAAATGCTACAATAGAAACTGTTCCAATGTAACGCAAATGCATTAAAAGTTTCTAAAGACGAAAGAAGAAAAATTGTTTCATAAGAACTTTTTAAATTTAAAAACTAAAGTCAAAAGTTTTCCAATTTAACTTTTGAAAATTGTTGATCTATATTCATCAAAGCTTTTCATATTAAGCAAAAATTGTAAATAAAAATAAAAATTTATTAAACACATATAATTATTTATAAATATATAAAATTTAAAAAAATGAAAAATTGATAAAAAATTATTTTTTTTTACTCAAAGAGTAAGATATGTTCAAAGATAACTAAGGGGATGCATAAAAAATTATATTTCTGTGGCTTAGTCATTTAGGACCATTTTTAAATATCCTAATTACAATAACATTTTTCAATGTTTAAATATAAAAATAAATATTGTACGTTTCTGTTGAAAGTTAATCAAATTCTGAACCCTTCATCATACACTAAAACATCTATTTAAGTTTTGCAACAATGGTTTCAATTTCGCTCATTCTTTATTATCCCCCTCATATTTATTTATCCCCGAAACATGTTTTTAAAATTATAAAATATAAATCAGTCTCATAGCGTCTTATTAAAACGTTGATTATTTTCTTTCATGGTTTAATTTGAAAATATGTATCATCGTGTTTCATAACGAGGCAAGACCTCGGAACATAGAAAAGTCAGGAGTCTAATTTATTCAATGAGAGGAAACGAGTTGTCTAGACTTAAATAATTCTGCGGCAATATAGCTGTGCAATAAATGAATTTATCAACGTACAGGGTCGTATTTAAATTTAAGAAAAGTACCTAGACAATAAACAGTTCTTACGAAAATTCCACACACATCAAAAAGTCCAGAAATTATATTTCTTTGGAAAGAGGAGTTAATTATGAAAGCCAGAAAATCTTCCTTATTACAATTTCCGACTAAATATAGAAAGAATTTTTCACTCTAAATTATGCAGACTTGAAAATAAAACCAGCAGTTCCTCTTTGGCAAGGAGCATTAAAATTTTAGTATCAGTTTCCCTATTTTTATTCTCGATACACAAAATTTAATGAGACTGGATTAACCGATTAAAATTGGAAGCTGTTATAATTGCGTCTCTAGTAAAGATTTTCTGTCGAGCAACTGGTATATTTAAACTAGATGTCCTAAACGATCAATTGAGCAATCACTCACGAATACAGTTCAGAAATATCCACACATTTTTATTCTCGAGGAATTCAATTGAAGAGTTCAACAATTCAGAAATTCTAAAATCTATAGTGAATTCTATTTAGATCTGTGAGCATTCTTATGGATACATCTGCATACTTGTCGAAAACAGAAAAGTTCAATCGCTTTAACACAAAATGGAAAAAAGGTGTGGGTAAAGTTCTTTCAGGCAGATTTCATCAAATACGAGAGTGATGTACACTACTCATACAATACCATTTCTCTTAGAGTTCCTTGCAGGAAAAGAATCGCTCTGTTCCATTCTATTGTGGCGATAAAAGGGGTCTAGGAACTCACGATAAAAGTAACTCGCTGTTGCGAAAGTTTTCAGCAGGAGCGATAAATCTTTTGCAGAAAATGATTCGAGTCTGGAGATAAATTTTAGCAGATGCAGCAATATCAGTCATCATAGTACCTATTGACATTAAAAAAGGTTAATAAGTGAATTTTTTAATCAAAATAGGTAAGAAATAGGTGACAAAAAATTGAAACAAACTTCAACCAACAAAACAGAAATATTAGAAAATTTGGCTATAAGGAAAAAATTTTGATCTCCAATCCAAGTCTATAAAATTCATATTTAAAAATCAAGAAGCTAAATTGATAAACTCTAGTACGACAGTCCCCATCCAATTATAACCGAGGCAAGCGCTGCTTAACTTCGGTGATCGAACGAGAAGCCTTAAACAATTCTATATTTCTAAGCGACATGTGTTTATTATGTAGAAGAATACATAGATTCACTATTTATTAAATATTTTAAAATAATAAAAAACTGTGAAGTTGCATCAACTTTTGTGTTCATTCTATGAGCACTTTACTTCCTGAAAGTAAATATGATTTGTTTCCTCATAGAGGAAGCTTTAAGTAATTAATGAAATATATTAATACTAGATCATCTGATTCGTTTCAACACAAGACATTTTTTTCATCATATTAGTCATATTCCCCTTGAAATATGTTCAAAAAAAAACCTTTTTTTAGAAACTGGATTTTGTCACCACTACAAAGCTTCCTCTATGAGGAAGCAATTTGTATGAACTTTATCTTAAAATTTCTTAGAAACCCATAAAGAAATTAAACAAATTCTTCTCAAAAAGAAAATATTTCAAATATAAATTGCAAAGGAATTTAACAGAATTCAAAAAAATAGGAAATATTTCAAAAGAGCTCGAGATAAATATTTTGTAAGCTTGGGATCCGGATGACATTCTGAAAATTAGTTTCAAATTTTCTTTCAAGTCCTACAAATAACTTTTGAAATTGAAAACGGAAAAATTTAGTTATGTAAATTTAAAATTCTGGATCGTACTTCTTTTGAAAATTGGTCTTTTACATGCTTTTCTTTGACGGGTTTGAAAACGAGTTTTGAAAACACTACTTTCTTTTTAGCCACAGATCTCGTCGAAATTCGTGTAAAGGGACGTGAAATAAAGTTTTTTATCGTATAACGTAAATCATTCTGTCGAGTTTAGAGGCGCTAAATGTCAGGCTGATCGGTACGAAGACTAAGATTGAAGTCTAGATTGATGTAAACCATATCGAATAATAAAAAAAATATTGACCCAATGAACAACGTTTGAAAAAATTTCAAGGAACATGTTGATTATTTCACTTGTGGGAAATCATGACAAAATACTGCAACCTACAGAATTTTCTCTGAGAATCCCAAATTCCTCATGTCCAATTTTATGCAGTTTTTATTATCTGCACGAAATACACTTTGCCATCTGTAAACAGACATTATGTACTGATCTTATTTCTTATTTCACTTCCAATGAGCTCCCCTAATTCTAGAATCACGAATATTTCCTCGAAGATAAATTAAACCTCTGAAGATAAAACTTAAATGACATCTATTTTCATATGGTTTTATCCCAATATTTTTAATAAAGCATGAATCAATATTGTCCGTGCATGGGTCGATTCTTGAGATGTATCAAGCGATATTTAATAATATCTATATATTTTTAATTCATGAAACTGGGTTTTACTGGGTTTTATGAATCTTGAATTACATCGGTTATACTTCTATCCCAAACGTCGCTTTTGCTGTTTTTTTATCAAGACATGTTTCTAACTTTATCGTTTACAGGAGTTGAAAAGAGAATTTGAAGCCAATTTTCAAGATTCAAGGATTGATTTTAAATTCTAGCTCATTTCCTGATTTTTCCCAGTCAAGTTTGAATAATTTTCCAGGTGGAGTTAAAATCCTTCGTTTTTCGTTTATACACTTTTCCGTCGGGTTCATCACTAGAAGTTTTCACGTACAACTGACTTCAAAAATTCAAAAGCATTCAAAATAAGTCAGTATCAATTGTATATAAATTAATACGAATTTGGCAACTAATGAGTTTAAAAAAATTTCTGATTTCTTAATTAAATTCCAGGTAATTTCCCAATCGCCACTTGGATTTAAGTATAATTTTCACGAGTACATATTTTTTGCAATAAAAATGAAGAGGTTTTCATCAATATACTTCTATCTTAAAAAATAGATTTATCAAGTCTACTTGTGAAAGGTCAACGCTTCTATTTTCTTATTAGAGGCTCGATAAAGCTTTATGAGACATCTCTGAAAAAAACGAGATGAGAGTTAAAGAGCATCTTGAGAATTTACGTTCAAAGGATCGAGTCATATTTGTCAAATGGTTTGTGGGAGATCGTCAGTTTGCTAAGAGAATTTCCGCGGTCTTTTCTGAAAGGCTATAGACATATATGTCTTTAATATTATAAAATATTGTCTCTATACAAAGAATTCACATTTTCATCACAAGGAATTTCACTACCATACATAATACTTATATAATAGAAATAAGCTACAAAGTTCTTGTAATTCTTGTGATTATAATAATTATTATTATTCAAATCCAAGTATACAATAAAATATTTGTTGAAAATAAAAAAATAAGCATTCAGATCCTTCAATTCTTTCAAATCAGAGTCATGCTGAGTAAATTTATCTATTCTGTATTTTCTCCCAACACGGGAAATAAAATTGCTCACTGATTGGCATGTGTATGATTTATAAATAGAAATTTGCAAAAATCAAAACATGAAATTTTGGACAAATTCTAGAGTTCTAGTATAATTTTATTGCTAAATTAGAAAGGTTAAAACAATTTTCAAAATATTTAATTAATTTAAATTACTTATAATTAGATAAATATATATAAAGACTCTACATGAAGTCTAGGTCATTATAAATTTAGATTTAGGGCACGATTATTTTTATAAAAGAAAATCTATATTGGACATTTTAGTGAAAGTCGATTAGTCCCACCCTTATCAATACATATATGTATACTGTTGGAACCGAGGTTGCGCTCTATATTTTCATAAAGTCTCCACAATTTTCAATACGATCTACTGTCGATCAGAAATATATTCTTATAAGATTATAAATATCATGTTAACATAACCGAGAGATCTGTAAGGGGAAAATGTGATAAGACAGAGAAGGAAAAAAGTACAAAAATTCTTTCAAACGGAAGCACGTGCTCAGGGGCGTTTACTTTGCCTAATATGTGTCTCCGCTTAATTAATCACTTTCCTAATAAATGGCTCGACTAATCCACTCTTTCCATATCCTGCTTTAGAACACGAGTCCATTTTTGGAATTAATTATTACATACATATTCTTTAAAACAAAAAAAATTGTAAACTTTAATAAAGTCCATCTGCTTTAAACAATTTCAAGAAATTAAATAAAGTCAACTTATTTTTCATATTCCTAAAAGTGCAATATTATTAGAGAATCACATTTAGCTATACTCAAAATCGAATATATAAAAAGTTTTGCAACCATTTCGAAGTTTTTGAAAGATCTTGAAGCAATTTTTACCTGGCATCGGATTAAATCATTGTATTTCAGAATATATTGTGAAACCTCAGATGAAAATTATGATTCGAGGAATGAATTATAATCCTATTTCAAATTTAGGAAATGAGTCACACAGTATACTTCTGTATTAAGATTGAGTAACTCTAAAATAAAGCGACAATTTTCTTAAAGTTCATCTTTCAACATTTTTCACAAAAAAACATGTTTTCAATTTAAAATGCCTTTCAATTATAATGCTCAATGCTAAAGTTAGAGAATCATTTTAAAAACGAATTCTGTAATCTAATAATTTAAATATGGTGCAAATTATTTAATAAATAATTATAATGAAAATAACCAATGGAATCTCTTGAGAACTGGTAGTGCTAGTCGACAAAGGGTGTGTGATATATTCACAGTATTTATACAGTGAAAAGTTGTCTAGATTTACATACCTCGCAAAGTTTATCTGGAAGCATTCGTGTCTCTGAGTAAGCGCGGAAATTCTGCTTGCTTCAATAAAGTGTCTTTAACAGGTCTGTTTTAGCACTGCTTCTAGATCCCAAGTTAATAAATGTCTTTATTGCAATTTAACGCTCACAATCGGCGTCAGAAACAAACGTCGAAAATAGATTTCTTCCATTGTTCAATTCGGAACTAGAAATTTCATGTTGGCACCAAAAATAAATTATAAACTTAAAATCGGAAATCTGGCATCTACTTCCTTCACTCCATTTTACATCTGAAAAACAACCAGAAATTATATATATTTTTTTTATTTTTAATAATTCAATTTCAAAAATTCATTCTATTAATAAAAGTTATCGAGCAGGTGAGAAAAAGTCTAGATTTTCAGAATGCCATCCTTGATATAAAAAGAAAAACAATAATTTATTCTTGAAACGCGATATTATAATCTTTTTGCAAAAACATTTCTTCCTAGAATAAAAAGCAGGCACTTTAATAGAATAATCTATTTTTTCTTTTAATTAAATTAGTCTGCAAGAGTGGAGAATCAATGTACTAAAATACACTTGTAATTACGTTAATTGCACTCTAAATATCAACAAAGGACATTAAACTTTAGCAACAGGTGTAAGCTTATTCTTTCTCAATGTCCTTATCCCACTCGAAAAATTAGACTTACTTATTTTAATTTCATTACATCACTCAATGCTAAATATTTTAATAATAATTCAATAAAATACGGTTTTAAAAAATTTATTTTATATTTGACTTTAAAAAAATGTATCTTTACTTTTTAAAATTTTTAGACTTTGTGGCACTCCGAGGAACTGTTGCAAATGTTAATCTGGATCGACTGATACGAATTTCCGTCGACTATTCGCGTGTGAGCGCTTCCTGCGAACTGACACCCGTCCACTCTATCCCACTCCAGAAGCGTCACGACGCAACATCACAACGTACACCATACAACGTTTTGTACCAGATGATCGAGGAAAAATAAGGGTGGCCGATTTGAAGAGGGGATCAACCCCTAAAATGATAGACTGCCTTTTTACATTACAAACAGCTGCAAGCAGGTCAGTTTCCCAAACACCACCTGGAATCTGATCAAACAGATAAAACATAAAGACCAAAAAAGAACATTCCCAGAAGATAAAACCTATCTTTGGAATCTAACATTTTATGACCCGCTACTAAAAATATTATTGCTATCGATTTCCCAACATCAGTTATAACTGGTTATAAAACTTACCCATTCAATTTCAATTGATTCTCGACTCTCGACCCTGACCTCCCCTTTCTGAATTACATATTTCAAATTCTATAAGAAACGCTTATATAATGTTTGTATATAATAAGTTTATATAATAAATATATAATATAATCTATATCGAACTTAAAAATTAAAATTTTTTAAATTTAAAGACACAGGACCAAGAAAATATTATTGTGGAACTTCTTTCCACTCAATGTTTAAAAAAATATTGAATAAAAAAATCGTTGAAGATTTTGTTTTCGTTACAAAAGTGCTGAAATGTTTTCATTCTTTTTAAATATTTTTACAAAATTTATTAGGTTATGTCACCATAATTCACACACCTATTTTTCAATTTTTTAAAGTTTACCAATTAAACAAGGCTGTGTACTGGAAAACCAGAATTCAACACGGCTTGCGATATTTCAAGAATATGTAATAAGAAGATACATCAGTTGGAATTCGTAAACACGCTGTAGAGGATTGTCGGCTTAACGTAATTACATATGACAAAAAACAGTGTCTACTCGCAAAACTTCACAAAATATGTTAATTTCGGTATTGCAACGAAAATGATTGTACTTAATTTTATAAATAGATTTTTCTGGATAAATTTGTTCGCATGTATACGATCTCCGCGTGGAAGTTTGACGTTTTCAACACTTTTTAAACCTAGAATTTTGTGCGCGCGCGCATCTCATGCGTCTGTTCCCATGGCAACCTCCTCCCCTCTACTTTGTTTACTAAGGACGCCAAGTTCAAGAAATTTTGACACCTGCTAAAAAAATGTTGAAATGTCAAAGTTAATAGTTAGAAATTGATTTATAAGCATTTATAAGTATTTCACCTCTCACGTACATTCATAATGGGTGATAATCCTGAAGACATGGAACTTAGGGATCTTGATCTCACCGGCATAATTTCATTCGATGGTTCGTGTATCTATATATATAATTCTTTCAATATTTCGTTATTAATTAAGTTTTTCTTTATTATTAAATGTTATTAAATTTTAAAATACATATAATACATAATCCTTATTTTTTACTTCTAAACTAATCGCCCTGAATATTATCTAATTTATCTTATAAAACAAAATTGTTGACGATAATTAAAACACATTTAAATTAAATTAATTTTCATATATAATAAGGGATTACAAGAAATAGCTTGCACGTGCATCCAGATCAGCAACATCTTTTATTTCCCATGGGAAATAAGGTTACTATCAAGAATATAGATTCTGGTACTCAATCTTTCCTCTCTGGACATACGAATTTAATATCAGCCTTATGTGTTTCTCCGTGTGGAAAATTCGTAGCTTCAGGACAAATCAACCACTTAGGATTTAAGGTATCTAATTAAACATTTATCATCTAACAATATAAACTATTAAGTATAAAAAACATTTTGTTTACATTGTAGGCAATGGTCATTATTTGGAACTACGACGAAAAGAAAATGAAAGGTAGTCATGAAATTCATAAAGTAAGAGTAGAAGATTTGTGCTTCTCAATCGAAAGTAATTATCTGATTAGTCTTGGAGGACGGGACGATGGAAACGTCGTCATCTGGGACGTTCACAATGACGAAGCAATATGCGGTATTTTTACACTTCATGTATTCACAAATTCTTCATTATAAGAATAAGGGCGTTGGATAAAGTTCTAAATTCAAAATTTGATTTCTTCATTTTCTCAACTATGTAATACTATAATTAGATATTTTTTCGTACTATATATCTACTTTTAGTGAAGAGCGCTAAAGATCGAAAAAATATCAAATTATAACATTTGTCAAGTAATTTGAAGAATTAAAATTTGGAGATTAGAACTTCGATCAAATACCTTTAATTAAAAACTTGATGGTAGTTTGAAATCATTAAATTTTAATAATCTAGGATCGTACGCGAGTACAGAAATAGCGGGTAGTGCTTGGACCATTAAAAGAACAAATATGCGTGATCAATGTTTCATTAGCGGAGGTGAAAATACTCTCAAAGTTTGGAGGATCAATCCAGAAACTCGCAAAGTTTATGGCACGAATGTAAAAGTTGGTAAAATAAAACGCAGCATTAATTGCATTGTAATAAACAATAGGGATGAGATCGCTTATTGTGGAACTGCCTCAGGCGATATCATAACAGCAAGGTATCCTTTTCAATAATTTTACTATTACCTAGCAGTATTTTTTTCAGCAAATTTTTCACTAAGAAGCTATACTCCTCATCACTTTAAAAATATTTCCCAGCATTCATGTAATTTTTAGATTGTGAATTTAATTAACATAAATTCGATTGTTGTGGATGCATGTAGATTAAATTATTATCATAACATGGAGCATATGGAGCCAGTACAACCACCAATAATGGTTGGTTGTTACTCAAAGATTCCCAAAGATCCGAGGAAAATGAAAGCAGGAATGGGAGATCTTTACCCTGGTGGTGTAAAGTCACTTTTGCTCTTGGACGATGAAAAAATATTAGTAGGCTCTGGAGGTGGAAATATTGAACTTATTAGAATCGTTGACATTCCTATAAATTTTAGTAAAGGTGTCAAACCTCCGAGTGCACCTCAAATTCAAACGGTAAATTAAATTATATTATTCGAATTTTTCCTAGGTAATTACTATTTATAATTTATATTCTTTTTTTCTTCTAAATTCTAGATTCGTTCAGAAAATGTTGGTAGCGCAGTATCCTCGATGGTGTTATATAAAAATGAATACGTCCTTATTGGGACTTCTTCATGTGAGATTTACCAAATAAAATTAAAAGATTTCGACATGCGTCTTCTTGTTACATGCCATACCGACACGATATATGGAATTACTTTTCCTCAGTAAGTATTATGTGATTTTCCCACTTATTAAATAAAAATTATTTTAAGTTTGACAAAAAAACCTACTGCAAATTGTTCATAATTAATTACTTCCTCATTTCACTTTACAGCAATTACTCAGAAATATTTGCCACAGGAAGCAAAAATGATATCAGATTATGGAGAGTAGAAACGAAAAAAGAATTGCTCAGAATCACTATACCCAATTTTGTGTGCTCAAATCTCTGTTTCTCTTTTGATGGGACAAAAATTATATCTGGTTAGACTTATAGATCGATGTGCCTATTGTTAAGTTTGGATTTTTTTGAAAGAGCTAATGTAATTTTCAATTTATATTTCTTATCATGAACTTTAGCATGGAATGATGGTATCATCAGAGCATTCACTCCACAAACAGGACGATTACTTTTTGCAATTCATAATGCTCACCTCAAAGCCGTATCAGCCGTTGTAATTACGAAAGACGCCAAAAAAATTGTTAGCGCAGGTTGTGATGGACAAGTGAGAAATTGTTTATTTTTCAATTTAAGATTGTACGAGACGATATTAATTTAATTAAAAATTTTCAGGTACGAATTTGGGATATAAAACCTGATGTTCAGAGACTTGTATGTGTTTTAAAAGAACACAGAGGACCAGTAACATCCTTATACATTTCTAGTAACGACGAAGAAGTGATTAGTTCAAGTGTTGATGGAACTTGCATTATATGGGACATTGTGTAAATATTTATTCAGAACCATATTTATAAAAAGGATGGGTATAGAAGTATTTCAATAAATTGAAAATTATTTTTCTTTTAAATGTGAATTTTCAAACGTAATAATAATAATAATTCATTAAAAAATTTCACAGGTATTGTGCGCGAAAGCAAGTCCTAATGGGAAACACAATGTACATGGCAGCAATTTTTAGTCCCAATCACTTGCAGGTTTTAACCTGTGGAACGGATCGAAAAATAGCCTTCTGGGAAACCTTGAGCGGTTCTGTAATTCGAGAACTCGAAGGCTCTGGTGTAGGAGCTCTAAACTGTGTAGATATCAGCCCAGATTGTCAATATTTTGTCACCGGTTCAAATGATAGCATTGTAAAACTTTGGCATTATCAAACTGGAGAAATAACTCACATTGGATTGGGTCATGCCGCTATAATAACCGGAATAAAAATTAGTCCTGATGCTAAAAATATTGTCTCCGTGAGTGCTGATGGAGCAATTATGATCTGGAAATATCCCTTTGAATTAAAAATGGAGGAAACACCGAGGGAGAGCTTCAGGTCTAGGTCTACGTGTAGCATTCGAGAACAAGAGTGGAATAATTTACGGCTAGAAAGATCGGGTGACCAGGAAAATATTTCCAAACTCACACCTCGTTCGGAATTGGCCAAAAGCATTAAAGCTATCCATGAGGGTAAAAATTTAGTTTTATTTTATTTAAAAATTTACAAGATCTATGAAGAAAAATCTTCCTGATTTTGGTTTCAGGTGACAGTAAATTAGTTCAATGTGAATGCGATCACGTCGAGGTACCTCTAAGCGTTTGCAGATGCAAAAAAGAAGAATCTTTAAAAGTCTTGCGTTCCCCGCAATTATCAACAAGTTCCTCGCGTTCATATACGAGTAAATTATCTTCAATCAGTTGCAAAAGTGATTCCGATAAGAAAAAAGTTTACGAATCACTGCAGCCTTGTGAAAAGGGAAAAGTGAATTCTTCAAAACCATGTAAATCGTTCGATGTAAAACCTAAATCAAAATTTTCATGTGCTAAAGATGCTCCGAATGCTTCATCATTGGAAGAAACTCAAACAAATCCACTCAAATCTTGCGAACGAGAAGTAGTTTTAGCTAGTCCCTGTCCGCGAAAATGATAGCTAAACAATTTTCAAGACTATTGCTTTTTATTAAAAATGGCAACACAGAAATGCTTTCTTATCGTAAAGTATTAATGATTAATGATAAATAATGAGATCTTTTTTTTATAAAAAGACATTTATACCTATAAATTGTTTATACTTAGAAGCTAATTTTAATCTTTCGTCATCTAGAATGAATGTTAAAGGCCCTGAGGCTATTTTTTACTCTTTTAAAATTCGGTCGAGGGTGTAAAAGCAACAGTGTCTGTTGTACTCGGATTTGTATAACTATTGCGGAGTTTGTATGGCTGCTATACAATACATTTCACAGAAACATAAATTCGCCTATTTTTTTATTCCCATTTGGAAAAGTCAACCCCATGCTTGAGTCTTGCAATAGTGAAGAATTAACTTGCCGTCGGTCGCATAACAGTCGTAGAGATTTTGAATAGTCTGATCTGGTGCGGGGGCAAATGTTTGGTTTATGTAGAAGAACTGAAATTAAAATATAACATAAAGGATCAGAAAACTTAAGGATTAAAGTGTAAATATGTTTTAGCATCGTTAAAAATAAGAGTCACTTACTAATCTTTCATTTGGTTCCAATTTCATGTACCTTTTGATAAATTGTCCAACAAAAGCAATGTTCTTCTCTGGATATACGGCCCACTTCTTGGTCTTCAAAATCGGCGCATTGCCAGTGGCTTTTAATAGAATGTCAACTAAAAAGCAAAGAGCATAATTAACTATGAAATTAATGATACAGCAAGACACGTAATTCTCAGGAAAAAGGGGTAAAATTTCATCTAATATTGTAAGTTGAAAACTTTCTATACAATATAGCTGGTAAATATGGGTAAATTTACTTTTAGGCCTGTCTTTGGCATTTGTTTGAGGGTTTTCATTTCCCGAAAAATTAGTTTCAGCACGAACAGGTTCTTGTGTTTCTTCATTGGCTAACGAATCCGATGCTTCTGGTTTAAGATTCTCATCTCCTGTTGAATTTCCTTCCTCTTCCTTATCTGCCATTATTTTTTAAATCTATAAACTATAAAAACCACAACTTAGAATAGGAATTTAAATCTAATTTTCTTCATTTCTTTGCATGTTTGATAAAAAAAAGTTGTTGCATAAACTAGAATTGAGAAATTTTATCGTATTATTAAAATAAAGATTATTTGAGATAAGTTTTCATAATTTAATGTGAAATTACAATAATAATTTATATGTAAAATAAAGAATATTATATACTCAACCAAAGATAAAGTGACCATACATCCTGTTTTTGGCAGAACAGTTCTGTTTTTAAGCAATTTGTCCTGCCTAGGTGAGCGTCCTGTAAAATGTCCTGTTTTGGAACAATATGTCCTGTATGCCCTGCCAAAAGGGTTTTTCCTTTTAGAAAAACCAGAAATTACAGAAAACGAAACGCAGAAAACGGAAAATCATAAGAGTGAAATAGAGATTGAATCTATCCCTGCATATGTAACATTTGATAATGTGTTTATTTAAAATATAATGTTTCATGACTCGAGAGTATTTTGTAAGCATACTTTATATTGAATCTGCAAACCCCCCATAAATCGGCGTCCTGTTTTTAAGCATTTGAAATATGGTCACTTTAACCAAAAATATACTGAACTTACCAATATTGATTAGGGTTAGACTAAACCCTCCCCTGTGCTCCCCTGCAAATGTTTCAAACTTTTGATATAGGTTATATTAAAAGTTGAAAGGGATGAAAGTCAAATAATGCCTATATTTTTGTAGACACGCAAATTACTATCAGCAACTATCAGATTACTATTCTCCAAGGGGGGAGATGTCCGCCATCTTTACTGTGGTCAACTTCCTGTCCATAGTAAATATGGCGATGTCCATGGTTTTATCGGTTTGATTGTTTACATTGTGATTTTATTGTATATTTCTTCTTAAATCACCGCAGCAGTGATATAATCTAAAAAAATGGTTAATTGCATAGTATCCGGTTGTAAGAATCAATCTTATCAACCGAGAAAAGTGAAAGCAGTCAACATAACCTTTCACATGTAAGTAAACAAATTATACATTAAAAATTAAAAATATGCGTAGACGACACATCCATATTTTAAAAAATAAAGAAAAAATTAAAATACTTACTTCTCGATAGAATCCAAAAATGCAAAGTAAATTTAATGAAATATGACGCAAAAGAAGTGCTGTCAAAAAATTTTTTAATCTTTAATAAAATAGTATGAGATGACATCTGCAGAATCTGTGCCTAGTCCCCTCTTTCCTAGGTATGTCCAACCAAAAACAGCCAAAGATGTCCAAGTACATATGTCCTGACTCCTGGCTGGTCGGTATTCTGCAGTACGTTGGTTTGCCGTTGGAGAAATTCTGCCATTGGCTGTAATTTGGCGCGCGATTCAAAATAGAATTACTTTAGTTCAATATTGAATTGCACGCCAATTATAGCCAATGGCAGAATTTCTCCAAGGCAAACGCAGTAAAGAACCAATTGTCTGCCAATGGGGACACAGGCCGTGTCCCCGGTTGCCCCGGTCCCGTGACATCAGTCATTTGGATATCTGCACTTTGCCTGCACTGTTGCCAACTCTTACTCTTATTAGTTCATATTAGTTATTATTTGCTCTTCTTGCTGGTTCGGTGTTCTCTTTTTCTGTGATTTTGCAATTTATAGACTTCCATCAGTCAAATCTGTTTTCTGGGTAAGTTTGTACCTCCATTATATTCAATATTAACGAATTTCCAACATACTTTTGACGCTTTTTGTGAAGAATTTCTGAAATCGCATAATTAATGCTGACAGCTTCACATAACCTCACTTTTATGAAAAATGTATTTGGCAATGTTTTACAAAGCAAATATTTCACTCAAGATGACATTTATGGGTATTTTATTCTTCTTTATACCTCTTCTCCTTCATATTATTAACAGATGTAAAAATAATCTGGAAAATATTTTCGAAAAAGTGCTTTGTAATGTCGCTCCAAAGATAGACTCCATTTACGTGCCTCAGTTTCAAAAGCCCCTAATTTTTAAAATAATTTTAAGAATTTTAGATGTTCTTTCAATTTTCACCCTTTCTTTGTGAAGTTTTGTTTCAAAATGAAAGATTATTCACTTACGAAATTTTGCATTAGAAAAATTTGTTTGTTATTGTTTTGGAATAAGAAACATTTATTTCCTCTAGGTGTATTTTATGATTATTAGAATTGAAAATACTACCTCGAGAGATTATGTTGGATAATTCATTATTTATAAAGCTCTCTTTTTTCTAAAATGTTTACATCGACTGCTATTATTGCTATTGTGTCATTTTTCAGAAGGATCAAATTAAGAAGCAAAAATGGCAGATGCAGCGACGGAGGCTGGTAAAATTGTGAAAATGGAGGTGGACTACAGCAGTAATTGCGACACCAAAATTCCGGAGTGCAAAAAATTGGCACGAGAGGGAAAGATGCATGATGCTCTAGATCAATTGTTAGCGCTGGAGAAACTTACCAGAACAGTGGGTTTCCATTTTCTTACTCATAAAATTCAGATTATACATTTAAAATTGTTTTACAAATTTATCCAACACATGATTCCAGGGTGCAGATATGGTTTCCACATCTAGAGTACTCGTCGCAATTGTAGAAATTTGTTTGGAAGCCAAAAACTGGGCAGCTCTCAACGAGCACATAGTACTTTTATCTAAAAGACGTTCTCAGTTGAAGCAGGCTGTAACAAAAATGGTACAAGAATGTTGTACTTACGTTGACAAGACGCCAGATAGAGAAACCATGATTAAACTCATAGAAACGTTGCGTTCAGTAACCGAAGGAAAGGTAAATCTCGGCACAAAATAAATTTAATTTCAATAATTAAATTATTCTTTATATTATCACAAACGAAATTAATCTTCTAGATCTACGTGGAAGTCGAAAGAGCAAGACTCACTCATCGCTTAGCTAAACTTAAAGAAGAGGATGGTGATATTGCAGCAGCAGCGTCGGCTATGTTGGAGTTGCAAGTAAAAACCTGCTTATCAAGATTCGCTCAATAATTGATCTTTTCCTAACAATCAATTTAATTTTTTAGGTTGAGACTTATGGTAGTATGTCTCGCAGGGAAAAAGCGTCGCTCATTCTGGAGCAGATGCGTCTCTGTTTGATGAAGAAAGATTTCATTCGTACGCAAATTATCGCTAAAAAGATCAACGTAAAATTTTTTGATGATGAAAACGACGAGGAAGCTCAATCCTTAAAACTAAAATACTATGAGTACGTATTTTATGCAAATGTATTAACTGAAAATGTTGAATACTTAATTCAAGAACTGCAATTAAATTATCTTTTATTTTAGTTTAATGATGGAATTGGCACGTCACGAGGGATGGCATCTGGAACTTTGCCGACACAATCGCGCGGTTTTAGAAACACCGGCCGTTAGAGATGATCCTGTGAAAAGACATACGGCCCTCTCTCGAGCAGTTCTGTATTTGGTATTGGCACCACATGAACCAGAACAAGCTGATCTCACTCATAGATTATTGGCTGATAAGCTCTTAGAAGAAATACCTATTTACAAGTAAGAATTGATTCATATAAATATTATTCTTGAACCAGAAAATTTAGCAAAAAACTCAAAAATACATATCTATTTTTTACAGAGAATTACTTCGATTATTCGTCAATCCAGAACTTATTAAATGGTCCGGGCTATGCGAAATTTATGAGCGGGATTTGCGATCAACAGAAGTTTTTACCGCATCTACAGAAGAAGGACGAAAACGATGGTCCGATCTCAGAAATCGTGTAGTAGAACATGTAAGTTTACTAAATTTAATGCTTTTTTAATTTACTCCAATTACTAATAAATACTTTTTGATTTCAGAATATTAGAATAATGGCCAAATATTACACGAAAATAACATTGACTCGCATGGCTGAGCTTCTGGATCTCCCTGTTGAAGAAACAGAAGCGTGTCTGTGCAATTTAGTCGAAACGGGCGTGATAAGCGCTCGTACAGATCGTCCAGCCGGTGTCGTTAGATTCACCGGAAGCCAAGAGCCTGCAGCTCTTTTGGATACATGGGCAGCATCATTATCTAAACTGATGGGTCTTGTCAATCATACGACTCACCTTATTCATCAGGAAGAAATGCTGGCTGTTGCCCAGTCTTAATATTTATTACTTATGCAAGAAATATTCGTTGATCTTGTACACATTTTTTTAATACTTTAATAAATATAAAATTCACAAACGGTATTTCTTTTGAAAATAAATGAGAGATAATAGAAAAAAATATTATATGTTTTAACTCTATAATTTTATTATAATATATACAAAACATCACATTAAATAGCGATAAAAATTCGGCTTCTTTAAAAAATTCACTTTACAAATTGCAAAAGCAACTGCGTCACATAGACGTCGCGATGAGGAACATGACATTAATAATAAAAATTGTGTTATCACAATTATTTACATAGTAAATTGATAATCGCCTTGCCACTATTTCCAACAAGAAAAAATTCGAATAAAATTTCTTTACATAGAAATGTCTGGACTAAGAAAAACATTATTTGATTTTAAAAAAACTAATAAAGTACAATGTTTACTTTACTCGTATCTTGTACGTTGATTTACAACACTCTTAGAGAACTGAGCGGTCTCTTTTTTAAAGCGCATTTTTCCTTACGATAATCTGTAATGGCACATTTATCGAATGCTATTCAAATTACATAATGCATGGCAACTACACGTTTACAAGAGAACTGAATGCAGTATAACTCAAGGCAATGACAATAAAATCATTTGAAAATCACCTTTCAAATCTGTCACTTTCCCAAAAGGGCAATTTAGTTTCCCCAACTTTACGTTTCCAATAATAAATATTTTTCACTAAAACTAAGCCATTTACCTCCGTTTTACATTTACATACATGAATCCAATGGCCCAATTTTATATAAAAATATTTTTTATTGCAAACAAACTAAATTGCTCTTATGGTAGAGTATCACATGCCCTTAATTTGAAAACTTGAAATTTTCAAGCTTTGAAAAATTAAATTATTCCAATTAAAATTTTTTAATAAAAAAGATCGCGCAATTCTTACTGAATGTACATCTGATTTTTATTTGAATTAATAATTAATACTGTATTGAACTGTTTTAGAAGCAGAAGCTTAGGCAAGTATTTATCGTACTTGCTATCTTTTCCCAATGATTTGTTTCTTAATCTGCATTTCTTATTTAAGGCAGCAGCAGTCTTAATGTATATTATGTACGATACAAAAATACGCTTTACTTATAAACTACGTACGTTTACGAATCGTTCCAAATTTTCGTCGAGTTATCATCACGCATTTGAAATTATGTACAACCTTAAGACTAATATTCTTTTTTTTCGATCGACGTAGTTTAACGACACGTAACACTGCTTTGTAGTTCAACTTTAGATTACAAGAACGTGAGACTCAGCATAAAATATTTTCTGATTTTCAATGATGATAATGAAACATTTTAAAAGCACGAGTTTTAATTTTGCATATCTCATGGTTCAAATATTCAAAATTGGAAACACTCTCAAATTCTTTCTAAATATTTCTAAAAAAAACTATGCCACGTGTATTTTTAAAATGAACTTTGAAGGAATACATATTTTGAAAAGTTCTAAAATACATTTTTAGTCTTTAAAAAACGTTGCTGAAATCACGAAACAATCCATTGTTTTTAGCATGCAAAAAAAATGTCAAATCTAAATGCAACATTGTCGATACTTCAACAATCATTTTTCGTCTAACTTTAAATATGTTTCTTCGACAATTGCAATTTCCAAAATTAGAACCACTTACAAAGTGAACATAAAGAAATAATTAAATTTTTGGCTTAGGTTTTAGTAACTTTAATATCTAGCAACTTTACTGCTTTCACCAGCATAAGATAAAAATGGCTACACTCTATTCTAGCACATTATACATTAAAAATTGTTAATTGCCATAGTTTGGTTGTCATGACTTGAAACATTAATTTGGATATTACATTGAATTAAAGAAAAAAAACTACCAAACGTTTTTCATATAAATTTTATCTACAGTTGGTGAAACCAGCTGTATATATCCTAAAACAGTTACATTTCTTTCGATTATAATCTCTTTTCTCGTAAAACCTAAATGCTAATAAAGCAATGCTCTTCACTTAAAGTAAAAAAGAAAATAACAATTTTGCGAGGCACACAATATAAGGAAGGGATCTCAATTAAAATAAATGTTAAAGTAGCACCAATTACAACTCGTTTATCTATTGAAACTGGTACAAAAGTACTCGGCCATGTTTGGAAAACTTAAAATTGTTGTCACCATTCATGCTCAACTTTTTCAATAAAGTCTAAAACACTTCATTAATAAACTTTTTAAAACTTGTTAACGTCAGTCAACAGTTAGCACCAGTTTGATTTGGTATGAGGACGTACATAATTGCCTAAGTATTTTGTCTACATCTGAACAATCACAAAACTGTTCAATGGAAATTGATGATTGCTTTTTAGGATTGGCTTCCTGTCCTCTTGTGATACAAACAAAATGAATTCACGAAATAAATTCTCTAGACCAATTTTAGCTTTTCAATTACTTTGTGGAGATAAAAATTACTTTTGAAGTTTATTAATTATTCTTAAAAAGAAAAAAAGAAAAATCTTTATAAATGTTTTAAATACCACCAAAACAAAATTGAAAATAACTAGTTCTGTTGCAAAAGTGTAAGTCCAACCACATTAAATTAATAAATCTGTGCATTTTTTTGTCTAGTTCTAAAACAATTGTGCGTAAATTTAATAGTGCTAAGCCAGCAAATCAGCATTTCGTTTCACTTTAAAAATATTACGTTATTTTCTCAATCTCATTTCATGTGTGCCTTTTATAATAACATAGAATATAAAATGTCCTCTAATATTATACATATTTAATTCGGTATAATTCTGGAAGTCAGTTGATGCGAGAATAAAGCTAAGAGTTTTAAAAGCTCGTAGAGCAATGGGCACAATATTTTGATTAAAGTACCTTTTAAGTAGTCCGTTTTCTTTGATCAATAAGATCGATAAAATGCATTGTTGCAATCATTAATGAAGTTTGTCGCTGGAAATTGTCTTTGTACTTACCTTGAATGTTAAGTAAAAAACGGTTTTTAAAAACAAACTTTGTTCTTTAAAACTTGTCTTTAGTTCGTGCTGAAACAATTAATTGTTTGTTCGAGAACGAAAACGGTTTCGTCGTTTTCTCTGTGATTTGGAATCGTTCCAGTTATTTTAGCGGAGATGATTTGATTTCTCTGGTATTAACTTTCGGATATGACATAACATGGAATTATTAAAGGAGAAAAGTATATTTATAGTCTTAGAAAACGTTCTTTTCTGTTTTATGGCTTGATTCTTGTGGTCTCACCCGCTTCTTCCATGTAGCACGGTGCTGGTTCATTCTCAGGTTTCGCATCTATAAAAAAGGCAATCAAGATAAAATGTATATCTTTTTATGCAAAAGTTTCGCCTTTGAAGGCTACCATTACTAAAAGTTATACTAAATACTAAAGAATTGTAAGGCCAAGATTAGTCTTAAAATTTTCTAAATAATAGCATATTTACCATTAATTCCGGCCTGCTGCAATAAAGCAATAGCTTCTGCGTACGAAGGGGGTGGTAGTTCACTAGGTCCTTGACCTTGAACAATTACGTCATATGAAGGTGGGCCAGGAGTACCAGAACCAGAACCACTGATCCCTTGGGCACCAGTTAATTCCTGTATATGCTGAAAAATTTTAAGTTCTTTTTGTATTTTTCTTTTAAAAAAATGATTTTTTCTTTTTCTATAAAAAAGATGATGAGTTTTTAAAATGGCAGGGGACAAGTGTTAGTATCACCACGAGCTTTGAATTTTAATATAAATAATAGTATGTATTTAAAAATTTAAATAGCGATAAAATTAATAATCACTCTTGAAAATTGCAACCTTGCAGAGGTGATGCAAATGTAATAACAATTAGTATTAAATGAAAATTACGAAGCTTTATGTTTAAAAAAATTTACGACTGAAAAGGTAATAAAACGCGGGTCATTTTTTTTATTTTTTAAAGATAATTAGAAAATTGATGAGATCTGCTAGTTCTAGTTTAACATTTTTACATTATACTGCTGACAATGGAATATATTTTATTTCGTTCATGCATTACAATAATATTATATCTTCTGAATAAACAAAACAGTGTGTAAAAGGTCACTTATTTTTTCAGCTGCTATGTAAAATGCAAGAAAAAGTAAATATTCCCCGGACATTCCATTTCATCCGGAAATTCTTAATTTAGTATTGAACTAAGTCGATTTTAATTTAAAATGTTGCAACTTTTGAATAACATTTATAAATAATTGCTAATGAATATTCTTTCAAAGAAAAAAATAAACAACTTGACAAGTGCAGTATTCTATAAAATTGTATAACGCTAAATCACTGATTTATTTTACAAAGCATATATTATATAAGTATAAAACAGTTGAGAGATCTATAATGCTCGCTGTTTTCTGAAGCTTCATTGTTACATAAACACATTCATCAATCAGAAAATTAGTTACAATGCTTTTTCTATTTGTCTTTTTTTTCTACTGAATGCTATAAATTTCCGTTCCTCAAAGTTTGATCTCCTTATCTTCATAAATAATACGCTGTAGAAAAATTTAATTTGATGTCTTTGGCATGTTATCTTTAAATTTAAAAATCTCTAATAAATAATTTGCAGTTGATAAAATTTCATAAAGAAGTTTGAATGATGCATATATAACTAATCTAGACGTCAGACTCATTTGCGTATTTAGTCACTAGGATATGAACAGCAATGTGCTTATTCGTAT
>JAUEJJ010000021.1:812624-831490 GCA_032164275.1 Synergus coniferae | reverse complement strand
GTCTTTATTTAGAAATAAACTTACAATAATTTTTAATTAAAGTGTGGGTTTCAATTCATTAACAACCTATTTCTATTTAACGCATGTTTTGCCTCGTCCACAAAACATACATATTTAAAATAGATGTAGTTCTAGTTTAAAATTGTACAGTTTATTTTATCTAATAATTTTGTTTTTTAATTTTAGTTTTTAGGAATATGGTACGTGGTTCAATATTATGCAAGTTCTGAAGAAGCTCTGGCGTATAGATGCATGAGAGCAGAGCTTTCAGTATCTCCAGAAAATGCCGAAATAACCATGAACTTCACCTACAGCTTCGTTGATGATCCAATTAATGAGCAATTAATTGGGAACATCACATGGAAAATTCCTTCACCGGATACGCCAGCTCACTGGGTACATGCTGAAGTACCTTGTAAGCAAGATTTATAATTAACAAATTTTACGCAGTAACAACCGCTACATCAATTAAATAATAATCTGTAATATAATATCAGTGATTATGGGCTGTCATCAGTTCACTTAAAATAATAAGGAAAGCAATCTTTTAAAGCTATAAAATATTTTTATTTGATACTTGGAATTTTTTAAATCTTTTTGAAACACCTTCAAATTCATTAAAATCACTTAAAATATTTTGGAATCCTTTAAAGTCTGATCTGATTGGTTTAAAGTTCCTCTTGACTTCATTTGGATTTCTTTAAAATCTTTTGTCCTTGTTTTTCGATAAAACACTTGTATGGTTAAGTATCACATGCCCTTAAGGACCGTAAGACTTTATAAAACAGTACCAGTATCCATATTATTCAATTTTTATTTATTTTTAATTTAGACGAAGGGATTTATAACACCTACGTGTTAGACTCGGACTATAAGTCGTGGGCGTTACTTATGCATTGCGCCGAAAAGAGCAAGAGTCCTCGGTACTTATCCAGTCTTATTATGAGCCGAGAAGCAAGTCTTGGATCCAATGTGGTTTCCTACTTGCGAGAAAAACTACCCAGGTGAGTTGGTGTATTAGCATTAAAGAAGGAAATTCATATCTTTGAAACCACTTCCTTGTTTGACGCACAAAGTATTTTACTGAATATTGAATTTTTTTTAATAGATACGATGTGGATTTGGAATACATGTTTCCAATGGAACAAATTAATTGCACAACGATCGAGACAGAAGCTGACGTTTTAGTACCACCAATGGAACCCGGGAAAAAAAATAATGGAACGAGAAGACATCCACTTAAAAGGAAACATAAACGATCGTAATTAATAATTCAAGAATGATAAGATTAAATTACAAAGGCTGTGTAAAAAGCATTAACTTGTTTCGCTCCATGTGAAAGCACTATTATCAAATTTCATTTACCGAACTTCTTAACACGTTCGACCAGAGAATGACAGTTACCTCATATTGTTAATGACTTTATATTGATTTTTAATAAATAAGTTTTAATATAAATTTACACGTTAAAAGATATATTATTTTTTAAAGAAGAGAATTTCATGATTCTAACTTAGAATCGTAGCAGATCGTAGAAAAAAATAAAGATAAAGACGCGTAGAAGGGTCACAAGGATAGTAGAAATGCCCTTTGAACGTGCTTATCTCCCAAATGGATTTTCTTGACCATAAACCGATATTTTTTGAATGAAAGTTTCAAATTTCATTTTGTGTCTGTATATCATTAAATTATTCTCTTTAGAGTAATTAAATTCATTACTCACTTAATGCTTCTTGAAAGTTGTAAATGATAAAGTATAGTCAATTTTTCTTGGAATATTCGCTGATCCAGTGAAAAAAAAGTATCTTCCTCTCGCTTTACTCTCGCCTTTTTACGTAATAAGCAGCTGGAAGCAGGTCAACCTCCGAATCACCTGGAAATTCACCAAACAGTTAAGGGAAAAAAAAGCGACAAAAAAAATTCACAAAAGATAAAAGCTATCTTTGGGATTCATAATTTTAATAACTCGATATTAAAAAGATTAATGCTATCGATGTCCAAACATCAGTTATAACTTACCCATTCAGTTTCAAATGTCTCTCAACTCTAAATCCTGACCTTGAACTTGATTTTTCATAAATCCTAATCCTACTGAAGAAGACGGTTCTAAATCAATTAATTCCGTTTTTATTTCATAAGTACATGAATCTTATGAGTTTCTTCCAGAAGTACAGCTTCTTTCGTTGGACATCATTCACTATTAAATGCATATTGCACTGCTCTCGCGAATGCAAATTTGACATAGATTTCGTTTCAAAGCACATTCGACCTTTTAAGTACAGAGTAGGTCCTGAATTTGTTATTGCTAAGGTTCCTATTTCTTAAACATGGTAAATACATGATTCGGAGTACAAAATTATGGTATACAATTTTCTAAAATCATATTACAATTAATCCCTAAGTGTAGAGACGGTCTTAATACTAATACATATATCCAAGTCAATATTTCATGCGAGTAAAAATACAGCCAACAAGTCGGGACTTCAAACTTTAGAGGACTAAAATTAAAAACAGTAACATTCAAAAGTAATTTACAAATCTTGTTAACATTTTTCGAAGCTAAAATTTCTAAAAATTCTAATTTAAGTCCTCAATTCATATACTTTGATGGACTTTTTCGATTTTTCATACCCACATGATATATTAACTAGATTATATTTAGATAGTCCATTATGTGACTTGGCGTGAGTCGTTTCATTTACACGGGCTGCATAAAAAAAGTCAACAAAAAGACACAATGTTTTAACCATCGCTAGTCTTAAATAGCTCACTCTCAGAAATACATAGATTTACAATCTATCACACATAAGCAAAGTATTGTTCATGATTTAGTACTTAATTTTACTAGGATATAAAATAATACGCATGCATACGGCATTTCAACTCGAATAAATTTATCTAATCCACAAAGAGCAAAAAATTGTAATGAAAGAATAAATACAAACACTCAATCACTAGTCATAATAATTATAATAATAAGTAATTCCTTTTTTTATTCACCGGGCACCTGTTACGAACACGTAATCTGTATCTATTCACTATTTCTTTATAACTTCGTTCTTATAATATTCTCTAACAGATTTTTATCCTCTCTTGATGTTATATCAATAAATATGAATAACAATTAAAATTTAAAACGATAACAATTATTAATGTGTTCAAAACATGATTGATTTCAATATTTTAGATATAAAAACAGAAGACAAGTCCACTATGAGTATAAACTTCACTTTAAAATATTATTTAATTAAAAAAAAAAACATTTCCTTAAAAAGTTTTTTAACAACTGTATCACTTTTAAAAAGTAGTAACTGCACTAGAAGTATGTCGAAAAAAATATAATTCCGAAAAAAAGTAATAAACTAAATGGCACAATTTACAAGGATTGTCATGGTATTGGATAAATAATAAATGTAAATAACCAAATAAACTCTATTATAAGAGCTAATTTTAAGTGCAGTAACTGCTTTTAATTTTCGAATATACAGAAGATTAGATGTGACAAACTATCGATATTGCAATATCTTTACAACTATGTTACAAAAAACTTTTATAGGAAGAAACAGAATTGTCAAGTTTATAATTCTTCACTGTTATGTAGAATGCTTAATATTCTATTCAGAAAAATTAGTGACAGAAGAACTGTCTGCAATAATACTGTTCAAAGTTTCTACAATGCTCAAACTTTCAAAGACATCCAACTTCCTTTTCCATATTTGAAAATATAAATATCGATAATTTGCCACTTATATTTCCATAATCACGATGTGAATTCTAAGCATATCATCGAGTTTTCTATGCTTTCAGTGACGTTATCTTTAATTGAAAGATCATATCACACTACACGTGAATACACGCAGAAGGATTCACACCACTCGTTTCCAAGATATGTGTTAATGATTTCCATATATTTTTTCGGTCTCTCTACACTTTTACATGTAAAAAATAAGTTTTTATCTTTCTTTAATTTCTCTACTCTCCTCTTACTTTCTACTTTTCAGAAAACGAAAAGGTGACACAAGTAACTATCATTTAAATAAAATAATTAAGAAAAATTAGACAAAAATTTAAAATAGTTAAGAACCTTGATGAGCTGAAGGACACAATGTATTTGCATACTTTTATGCTTTTCCTTTATCAGTGTTAAGGCACTAACTAGAAAATTCAACTAGAGCCTTACACACAATTAAGCAATTTAATAAAGCTATCCAAAAAATCGACTGCAAAAAAATATAAACTTGCATTTGGGATCAATCAGAAATAAAAAAGTTACGATTCACACACGTGAATTGTATAAAAGTTTTAATAGCAAAACAAGCGCGACACCAAATATCCCCTCTTCTTTTTGTAAATTTAAATATTAACCGATTTTATGAACTGCTTTTAATCTGCAATACAGTTTATACCTCCAGTTTGTAAATGACGTTGTCTTTTAAACAGTAAATAATCTACTTCGCGATTTTATATTTTATTACATATCAAAGTCCTTCAAATTTCATTAAATTCATCAGCAATATTAATTTTAACTTTATTATAAACTAGTTTTCTGTCTCTCGTTAACTAAGCTAAAAAGCTGTACCCATGACGATACATTAAAAAAAAATGATATATCCATGTGAAAAAAAAAAATATTTCACACTAACAAAATGTACATGAATTATGCAAAATGAACAAGAAAGAATAATATATACAAATGAGGAATGAAAGTTGATTCACGAAACATCAATGATCTTTTAATAGATAATTATAAAAATAAGAAACGAAAAATAAATTATGTGAACTTGTTCTATTATATGCTATGCACGACTGGAAGTAAGACTGTTTTTAATACCATTGGCTGTTGAAAATGAAAATTGAATTCTATGTGAGAGTTACCGACTAATGATCCTCAGTTTGTACTTGCTGCTTTTGTTCATGTAATCTAAATGTAAAATGTAGTTTAGTGGAATGACCATTGTTCCTCACCATGGTGCACATGAATTGTAAATTTGGCATCCAGTCCCTGAGTATAATAATCTCAAATTACAAGGATGGGTACAGCTTTAACGCTGAATGAGTAAATTATGATATTTATACCAGTAAATATCAATTGAATGCAATTAAATTAAATATGATTGCGTTTTGTCCTTAACTTAAGTAATTCGATAGAGCTAAAATCGCAGCGTGTGTCACGCTGAAGTTTCCTGACCTTCGTTGTGCAATTTTCTTGCTGTGTCTTGGTTAACCGATGCCCCTTTCCATCGGCCATTCTGCAAGTGTTAAGAATTGTCTTCATTGTGTAAAAGAGTTGTTCGTTCACCATCTTCAGATGGTTTCTTTCCAGACAGTAGTCTCACTGATTCTGCTTGGAGATCCACACGAGGTCCGTCGAGAGAACTCGACAAACTTGTGGCCTGAAGAAGATTTAAAAGTTAAATCTAGTGACATTATTTATTTAAATAATCTGCAGGGTTAGTACTGGGGACTAAAAAAGCGAATGGAATGTAAATACGAGTGACTATATCTAATGACCTTGATGGGTGAGGTTTTTATCGTTCCATTGTAATCACTGCGAGGAGAAACAAATTTGGAATTTGTGATAGGGCTAGCGCTCACAGGCTGAAGCGCAGATAAAGATGTCACCTTATGAAATGGTGATTGCTGTTGCTCCTTGACTTCATCGGAACCTTTATCTTTTGGCAAAATGGGAGATTCTGGTACACTGCGATCATCCTCGTCCAAAGAATGCAGTAGCTGAAATAAAAATGCGTAAAATGAAAATTAAGCATCATTAACATGAGTATTTACAAAGATTTTGTTTTCACTTAAAGTTAAGTTCTAATACCATTGACACATAGATTTTAAGCATTAAATTAAAAATAGGTGTCACATTTCCTATCGGACGCTCTCTAAAAATATATAACGTACTTTCTTTTAACAAATTTATGTCTTATCTTCTTTATCTTCAGATTCATAGTCATGAGTAAGCTGAAAAGCGTGAAAAAAATATCAGTGTGCTTTTAAATTAATTAAAAAAAAAAAAAAACATTTGATACTCTTCCTATAGACAAAACAATTTAAGCCTTACTCCCGAAAAAGATGAATGAAAAATATCGTATTTTATAAAAGTTACCTTTTCTACTTCGTCGTCGAATTGATCCGTGCTTGGCGAAATATCTTTTTGACTTCTTTCTAAAAGAGTGGCTCGTTTTGCAGCGAGGTAGAGCGACCTCTTAATCTTGACGTAAATAGTTTCAGTAACTACTCGAACTGTATAATCAGGTGTAAAAGTATGACGTGCTATAGATGTCAAATTGAGAGAGTGGATACTTCCCATTGCTTGAGGGGTCGTGTTGACTGGTGATTCCACTTTTTGAATAATAGTATAATTAGTTTCGAAAATATATGAGAAAAAGTTTATTTATAATAATTGTAAATAATTTTAGAGAAGACAACTTACGAGCAGTAACGTTGATTGCAAGAGCTTGTGTTCCAAAGTAGGTGAAAGGCCCACTTTCGAATGTCAAGTTTTCTTTACCCACTGTAACTTCGACCCGACCTTCCAAAATTAAAGTAAAATAATCGGCTGGTTTGTTCACTTGGTAAATAAGAGTCGATGGATCTTGTCTAGCCTTTTCTCTAGATTTTACTTTTATGTGATAAATAACATCGTGCTTTAACAAACGACGTAAAATTCCTTCCGATATTGTGTCAGGCTTGAAGGCTTCAACCGCTGAAAGACATGTTAATTGCTAAATTCTCTAAAATTATCAATTGATTATTTCCCAGTTTTTTCGTCCAGTAGCCACCCTCTTTTTATAAAATAATTGTTACGACTTACTTGACAAAAATTGGAACATTGCTAACATCATTTGCGGCGATATATGAGCACGTTGATTTTCGTTCTTCTCTGCGAAAACTGTAAAGTCCTGCATTCGTGATTTTACTCTTTTTCTCTTGCTTCTGTTATCGGCTAAAAAATTAATTTTTAAATTAATATCTTTTTAAAAGCGATTTTTTTATCATGCAAGTAATCTTTACTCACTGATAACATCAGTTTCGTCCATTATCTCTGCTTGAATCAATTCTTCTATGACGTCTTCCAGAGTTACTAAACCGATAACCTCATAGAATGGATCGCCCTCACCTTCACTGTTAACTCTTTGCACAAATGCCATATGACCCTTGTGTCCTAAAAGTAATTTATTGTTAAAAATAATGTTAATAATTAATAAAAATTATATTATATCAACAAAATAATCTCAGGGACGAACCTTCTTTGAATTGTTTGAACATCACGTCCAAAGTGACATCTTCAAACACAAAATTGCAAGGGTTTCTGTAAAATTCACACAGAGTCTTCAATGGTTTGTTATCATCAGGATCCACAAACGCTAAATCCTTGATATACAGTATCGAAACAATATTATTCCTGCTCCCATCATATATAGGAATGCGTGAAAACCCTAAAAGCAACATTTTTCTTGTAGACAAATGAAATTCTGAATATCTATTATCAAAATAGTTTGAAAAACAAAGAGGTGTAAATTTTGATAAGGTAGTAATAGCATTAATAGCATTAAAAGTTACATATCAAAGATACTCTGCTCATCAATGAAATCAATGAGTATTGCAGATCTATCCAGCCAGATTAAGTAGATAAGATCTCGGAAGCTTTATCGGCGTTAATGATTAATCGTAATACCAATTGGACCAAATTGATAATAGCCATGCACTCGTTTATTATTTACTTAACACTCTACAATTCTGCTCATAAAAGAATTTATTGAAAAAGAAATCCTAAGATACAAGAATTTGTGAGAATTCATTTTTTATAGTTTCTTAAGTTTTACCTGATTTTAAAATTTCCGAAACTGTTTCAAAATCCAATATAGCGCTGTAATCCAACATATAAACATCATCGATTCGAGTCATCACATCTGCCACAGTCTTCTTACATAATTCTAACGCACCAGAAATTATGTTTACTTCCTCCTTTTGCAAATCGTTGAAGCCTGTAGTCACCTGCACAAAAATAAAAAATTTTGATTATAAAATTCATTTGAGACCATACAAGTTGACAATAAAAAATTAAATGAACAAGTGGAAATCGGAAAACTTTAATATTAAAGTAAGGATATTCCATTAGTTTATTTGAATAGCGTAGAAAATGAATATCAAATGGTGTTGTTTTATGTTTATGGAAGACTTTAATGTTCCAGGAATAAAGGAGGTCTGTTTATAAATCAAGCGGAAGTGATTTGTTTATCAGTATTCGAATTTCTATAAAATATTTTTAAATTATGAGCCTTAAAATTAAGAGACACTTAAAGTGATTAAGATTTTTCTATTGAGAATTAAAAAATTTTCTGGATTATAAATTCAGTCATATCTTGGATTTCCCGACCTCATATAAAATTCCCAGTAATCACACAATTGAAAAGAAACAGCACACTCAACTTTTTAAATAATTTTTTTCTCAAAATTATGCACCGCCTTTCGAGTTTAAATGAATCATAAGGGAATAAATTCCTTTCATTTATTTAATTTTTTCAACACTTAAATATTACATATTAACTCTTGGATAGTATTACAAAGGGGTTATCTTAACTGATATCTTCGCAAAAGAAAAGATAGGAGTTTTTCACTGGTATTAACTTTTGATATTGGCCATTGGGTATCTCGCAATTTGAGAGTCACTGACTTTCTGATAAGCCCCCCCCCCCCATCATTCGGAATAGATGAGATTGTTTTAATGCCATATTTTAACAACACTGCCTGGTAGACTTAATTAGAACGACATTTTTAAATCTAATAAAATAACGGAAGTCGCACTGGATAGTTTCTCACGACCAGAATTGATGAGCTTAAAAAATATGTTTCACGTGAACTGCAACGTACGTATGTTCAATTTATTACGCTTGTAATAATTTTATTGCTTTTGCTCGTTGTAAAGTTAAGAGTTACAATTTGTTAGCTAAGAAATAAAATAATGTTTGTGGTCTTCCTGAGAGCTCTTCTACTTAGAACTTATTGATTAAATTTTTTTACCTTTACAAGTTCCTTCAAACGTTCCCGATTGTAGACGTTTCCGATTTCCTCGCCAAGAAGAAAGTCTAAAATTTTACTTATGGGATAACTCAGAGGGAACGTCAAGATCATTGTGAGTTTTGTTATATAGATTGTTTTTGCTCCTACACATAATCCATGTCTACTACAAATTGCCTGAAAAAATATGCTTTAAAATATTTACATCTCCTTCTTATTCTTATCATTTATATTTTCTAATATTAATTATTAAAAGACGTACTTGGGGTGAAATTTCACCAAAAATTACGATGGCTAGAGTTGTGCAAATAACAGCTACTAATCCAGATGTGAGGTCTTCCAAAACTATGGTAAATATTGAATTTACGAGAACGTTGGAGAAAAGAATTGAGCACAATAAATAATTGCCTAAATTTCTCACAGGTTCGATTGTCCTTGCATACTGTTTCTCCTAAAAAATAATTTAATAATTCAAAACAATTCGATATCAACATGAATTTGAAAAATTTCAATTGAATCAGACTTACTTTTTCCGTTCCAGTGTTACAGAGAATCTTCAACTCTGTTCTGTCTAAAGACATAAGACCCAAATTAAGACCAGAAAACAATGCAGAGAAACTCAAACAAAGGAGGATGATGATTATGGAGGCCCATAATGGCAGTGTTTTTTCGTATGCGCGAATCTGAAATTTATCTCTTCTACATTAAATTTTTACTTAAAATTCGGCTACATAGTTTAATATCCGGTAAAAAAGCTAAAAGGGTTAAAATACTTACTGTAATGTAGTTCTCAACACCTTGGTGTCTAGCGATGGTTAATAAGTCATTTCTGGAGTCCATACTGATAGACTTGTGATTTGCACAGATGAAATATTCAGCTGTGTGAGGAAGTACTACAGTGGCGAGGGCTGTATTCTCCTCTACTTTGTAAAGCTAAATAAATTGCCAAAAATTAATACACAGTTATATTTTAATGCATTTGAAATCTCTCTTTTTCAACTTTTCGTACACAACTGAAATAATATTAATTTAATTAAAAATACAAATACTTACAGGAAATCTTGGTGTCTCGAGATTCTCACATTTTTCATTTTTCTTAGCTTGTGTCTTAGTAAATGCAATTTCCACATCTTCTGAAATTCCAGTACCAAATATTCGTATCTCTATTTCACGACCAACTAAGATTTTTGGAATCCCGTCATCATCATATTCAGTATGTTTTTCAGACGTTTCTATCCTAATACCTCGTATTCGGATGTCTGTCTCAAATCTTGGTTTTTCTGTGATACCATCGACACCAAAACTTGAATCTATTGGATACTCACGACGAAAACGTGAATGTACTCTAAAAGAAAGAAACATAATTCATAATTATTATGTTTTAATAAAAATTAAGATTTAATAACAATGATTACATATATTTGTAATCTGAGAAGGAAATTTTAAGTCTTTTTCAAGTTTTACGGACTATATTACAATTTTGACTGTAAATTCGCAAATATTTATTATAGAATTATTATACAAATTCGAAAATGATATGGATCTCAAAATAAATATCATGATTTAAGTGCCCGACTCTGTATAGATACGAGTTATCTCGTGCGAATTGTTTAAAAAAGGCTAGTTATTTCGACTGAAACAGTATATTACATTTTTTATTATTAATTGTCTGTCAGCTCATACTGTAAAAAAAAAAAACGAAAATCGATAAAACAATAACAATGAAAAATATACTTAAATTTTCTTTTATTCATTAATTCTAAAGGAACTTCAAGAATATTTTTAGAGATTAGACAGAAAATAGTAATTGTGAAGGAAAATAGGGAATATTATGAAAAACCCGACCACGTGACTTATGACGTGACTTACCAGAATTATATTATTGAAAATAAGGATACACGCGACCTCGTGCAAGAAACTGAATGAAACTAATTTTCCGAATTTGTAAAAAAAATTGCTGCTATAATTATCAACACAACTCAGATGGTTATTTCTTGTTCATATTTAATTCAGAATTTTAATAAAATCATACAAAGACAATGAAAATAATGATTATTAAGCATTTTATTATTATTTAAATTAGTAGAATAGCCTTTCGAAATCATTTATAATACTTAGTACACCTAATTATTATTACATAATAAATATGACTGACTTTAAAAATTAAAGATATCTTTAGAAAAATGACTTATCATATTTCTGAGTCATATACTACTCGTTATCAAAATCATATAAGAGTATATAACATTCTAGATTATTAATCAACCGTTGATCTTAATCTTAATAGACAGGAATGATTGAAAGCTCCTAAGATGAAGATGAATTCTCTAGATATTTAATGCAAAATTTTTTAATGAATTGAATTTATTTAATACTAAATTGAGGAAAGCAGATTTTTTGCATACTAAAAATTAAAGTAAATTAAATGAAATCGTAAAAGGTTGATTAAATTTATTGAACGTGACTTACTAAATATACTTTTAAAACTTTCTTATACTTGGCAATCGGACGTTTAAGCGAGTTAGGAATAACTGAATACATATAAATGCTAATTTCATTCAAGTTCCAAATTCCCTGTTTTAAAACAGAATATTTCGCAGTAATATATATATTTTTCGTACAGAATTTGAAATTTATATAAGAGTAGTTTCTTATTTTATTTTGCATATTTTCCAAGGTTAAGGGTTTCATTTTAAAAGATTGGAATCACCCCAAAGCGCACATCTACACGGTATGTGTAAGGAAGTTATAATCTTCGAGAGTTAATAGATATAGGTATATAGGTCAAGGCCAGCAAAGGCCACCCCTTGGCACCACATTCGCACTAGGGTTTGCAAATACACATACCTAGTTCCAAACTACTGACTATTGATTAAGTTCATATTCCAAATATTATGCTTTTTTAAAATTATATGTTTATAGTACTGATATGAATTCAAGTTTATCAACTTTCTCAGTCACCAACCTTCTCATTCCGTTTCATCCAACATATTATTAATTTAAATTGACAATATTTAGCTGCAAAAAATAAGTGAAATTTTAATATATAATTAAATGCAAATCCAAAATAATGAACTCAAATTGAGTTTTGGTCATTTAAATTAAATTGTCTGAAATGTTAATTGAATCAATCTTGACGATTATTTAAGTAAATTCCTCCTATTTAAATTGAAGTGTAGTACATTCAAACGAGTTTGAACAATTTAAATTAGCAAGAAAAAATATATGTAGGTGATTGAAATACCTTCCCTGATAATTAAAAAAAAATACACCCACATTTTAAACAAAAAATGAATTTTCGAATTTCCTGGTGTTATTCCCCTTATTCAAAATGTTTGAGAAAAATTCATAGAAAGAGGAGTATAAAATATTACTAGTTTCCAGTAATGCTGCATGATGTTGCATTAAATGTATAAGGCAAGTGTATTGGGAATACGATGTAGGCCATAATGTCTATTTTGGTACATCTAATGGTTCTTCTCTCTATCTAACTAAAAAGCTACATCTTACGAATTTCTTTAATCAATGATATAAAAATCCTATATATGTTTAAAATTCGCGGGTAACGAATTTTAGCTCATAAATATAAAAAAAGTGAATGGCTCGAAGCCAATTTTCATTTTGTCTATTCTTCCTCAAGCTTTCAAAGGTTAAAACTAGACTGACTCATTTGCTAATTTTAAATGAAAAGTTGATTCTATACTGGTATACAGAAAGATTTTTAAAAATATGGGCTATAAAAAGATATTTACAAAAACATATAATGCATCTAATCAATTATCTACATACTTGATTTACATATCATAAATTAATATCTTCTTTTTGATATACAAGCCAAAGAGATGTGTAAACATTCTATCACAAAAATTATGGGTGTTATCAATCTAGCAGAAAAAGTGGATCCAAATCAAATAAAGCAAACATTTTTCGCAATGTAGACTAAAGTATATTCGTAGTAATACATTCCCTATAATCTCCAAACATCCTAATTCACAGAAAAATTCGTTGTATATTCTCGTGATTTAGACAGAGTTGTACTTTTTTAATGAATAATAATTTATCTCGCGATTAAAAATTAATTATTGTAATAAAATATACAATATTATAAGTTGTATAGAAATTCTAGTTTAAATTAGTTTTCGTGAGTTCCAACTAGAAATAACTTAGATAGAACCAGTTTTAAACGCTATATCATATAAAAGTAGATAATCAATGATCTCAAATTTATATTCTATTTGTAGGGTAAACATTTAGAAAATAACAGTAAATGAAAATGCTTTATAATCTAGAATTTAAAAATGAGGGTGAGCCTTTCAAATCTAATTGACCACAATTATTTAAGAAGCAAGCTCATAATAAGTTACAATTTAGTCTTGCAGCTCGAAGTGTGTCTTCGGGTCATTCAACTTTTCTCAGATTAAACAATTCAGTGCATCAAATTTTAATGTATTTTAATGTATTTTAATGTATTTAGAGCAAGGGGTTGACCACTAATAAATTTTAAATGAACCTGAATTCAAGTTTTTAAGTTAAATTCAAAAGAATTTCGGCGGAGGTGTATACCTGAATTCAGTTGTGCTCATCAACCTCTCGATTTAGACTTGAAAATACGAAATTAGGTTTCAAAATCCAGGGATGGAACACGTATTTATAAAGAATTGCACTGTTTATACTATTTTTCAAGAAAAAATTTTAAATTATGAAAGTGAAATGTCAGAATGAAAGTTTTCCTTACATTTGAAAAAACACTGAAAATAAATTGCAAATTGGCTAAACAATTGATATAGTTATAAATAAAATAGTCAACTATTCGAGAAAGTCCAGACACAGCGTCATGAAAACCCCCGAAAATAAATTTTTCCTTCTTAGATCAATCTTTACGAGATAAAAGTAACTATAATTTGATTGCCAGATTATTTTTATCACGATAAATTAATGTTTTATAATTTCAGAAATCTTCGACTTTCCTACATTGGACCAAAAATAACCAGTGGCTAAAATTTTGAAACTATTATTTTATGTTTAAAGTTTTTAATTCAGCGGACATCAAGTGATGTTTAAATTAATTACACTTGCTCTATTAGGAATTTGGAAAATTTTTGATCAAAAAATAAATTCACTCACATATTGAGTTTATTAACGTTTCTAGTATTAATAGCTGTTTCATTTAGATGAGTTTCTCTTTGGTTTCCCTTTTTTTTAGATTCATTGATACTACAGTGATCACATGCTATAATGAATCAATAAATTATAAATAAACGACTTTTAGTCTAAATTGTGCAACTTTATGAAAACGTGTGTCTCGAACAGCTGCATAAACTTGACTCAGAATAAGTAGACCCTAAAGAATCTTAATTGAAATCCTTTTAAAACGAAAGAAAAATAATTTCCTTTCTGTTATCAGTCAGTAACTCAAAGAATTTCTTTTGTCATTACAATATATAATGCAGTCACGTAAACGTAAATAATAATTAGGTTCTGTAATTTAAAACACTTTTTGATTCAATTACAATCTAGATCTACACTTATCACTTTTAAAACATATATAAACAAATCCGCTGCCGGGTTTCGTAAGGGGCGTTTTTTACCTCACGTAACAGGCCGAAGATTGTGGAGAATTGAATTCAAAATACTTAAGTATACATGTGACATTTTTGATAGAAGTACCCTAAGAAATTTTGAAAATCACTCACCCGTTCGCTTTCGAATTCACGGCAAACTTCTTGCCCAGGTTGATCCATTTTTCCTCAATATCCGTCTTCGGAGCAACAGTTCTGATGCAAAAATAGACCATGTTAACCTCAAAGATGCGGTCGTCTTGGAATTCGTAAACACGCTGAGCATCACCGGCTGTCTGTATTTTTCGTAAGCCATTTTCTGACACGCAATCTCTTTCGTTTACTGACCAGGAAAGCTCGAGGTCGCCGTCGAGGTTCGTTCCATTGACTTCTACAAGGATACCAAACTTGGGCACGATTGACTCACTCACGGATAAAGTTTGAGGATTGGTTAAACGTACACTATTTACTGTGGGTTTTGAAAACGTGCTGACCCGGGTCAGCACGTGAGCATTTGCTGGGTGAAAAACTGCAAAAATAACTAAAACAACAACCGGTGACCACGAGTCCATCATCGACAAGAGCAACGGGACAACTTCACTCCGTCGCACTCCGTCTGATATTTATAACCTCCCTACTCCAATTGCAACGCCATCATTCAATTCCGTTCATTCCGTTCGAAAATATTTAATTAAAATATTCTTTTATTAACTACGACTGATTACGATAATTTAAAGTAATGCGTATAGAAATATATTGAGAAGTATGTTTTATTATTATGTATTGACCGTATTGACAGATATTGAAATCAGAGATTTAACCGATTTAACGTATGTCAAAGACATTTTTCTTATAAGTACATATTTACAAACAGTATATTTTTAATTGTTCCTGTAAAGCACAAAAGCAGATCTAGGATGATATTCAATTTCTTAGAATAAGCAAAAGAAACATATGGATAATTAAAACAATTTTAGCAACTACTCTGGTCTGTCCCTGGCAACTATACCTATTGATTCTTTTTTGTAAACGTAAATTTCAAATTTTCAACGAATAAGCACGAATAGCAGTGCTCCCGATTGGCTATTCGTACTCGTAACTTACCTACGCGTGCGTGCATCGTGCTCGACATCTGATTGGTTGCTATTCACGCGGAGTTTAAAATGCTAAAAAATTGTTTACTATAAAGAAAGGAATTTCAACTTATAAAATGTCTATTAAATCGAAATTAATAAATCTTATTAAAAATAAAAAATAATTAAATGCATATCTAAGTGTGTGCCAAAGGATTATTTATAATAAACAATAAAAATATGTTTTAGCATTTTAAATTGCGCGCGAATAGCAACCAATAAGAAAGGACTACTGTTTTCTCTTAGAACATCGTTATGATTCGTTGAGAAGGGCGGGAGAGAAGCGTCATGTTAAAGATGTCGGACACTTCGGATACAAACGATACAAATATTCAATGAATGTCAACATTTATGACAGATTTTTTAATTTTTACGTGTATCGGAGGGCATTTTGGCTTGAAGTGGACTAATCACAATAAATATCAATGCCCGCTGGTGAGTTTTTTAAAATAGAGGTTCCCTTTCAATGTAATTTTCAGTGATGAATTTTATAAAATGCATCTTTTATTGGTTAGGTGTAACTGTTAGTTTACACAATTTATTGTTATTTTTATTGGTTTTTAGTTTTAAATGTACTCTTTTCTGTTTCGAATTTTAATACAAAGACTCAGCGAAAAAAATCACCACAGAGTAAAGTGATTTTATTATGAAAAAAATTATAAAGCTTAAAAAAATCATAACAATAAGTTTAATAGCTTTAAAAATATTATATTTAGAGAGTTACGATAGGTATATTTAGAGTAACAGTGTTATTAATTGTTTTTTTAACTTTTTAGTTTCGTTTAACGTGATGCGTCAACTGCTAAAAGTTATAAAACATTTTAAATTTGATGAATTGGAAAGTCTTGTGTTACCGCTTTTCCCTGAAACTTCATGGGACAGGGTCAAAAGTCAATTAGTAAAAAAACATCAAGCGTTTTCTGTTGGAAATGCAGTCAAAGAAATACAAAGGGAAATAGAGGTAAGTATAAAACTAAAATTAACTTCTATTTACATAAATAAAGTACTTTAATTAATTAAAAATATTATTTATTCAACAGAAACAAGGTGTGAACGAAAATTTTCTAAAGGAACGTCTCTCGACTTTAGAAGTACTTGGTGAATATTTTGCTTTGTTGCGTTTCGTTTAATTGATTTATATTTTTTTAAGTATATGCATATCATATCTAACTATTTGTACGCTGAATTACAGACGTCAGCAGACATCATTATAAAAAGACATGGTACTGCTACGAATTAAAAGGTTCGAATACTCAAATAGATTTTATAACGAAAGGAGACATAGAAAATATAATTATAGAGAAATGTCGTGCGCATCAGATACAAATAGAAGTTAATACAACTTCGATGGACGGAATTACGTTTGCTGCGATAAAGGAAAAGCCGAAAAATCAAAGACTAATGCGCTTTAATCCTTTTTTCTTTGCCTTACTTGTGGGACAAAAGCACTTCTTTTGTTCGAAAAAAATCGTGTCTGCTTATTTAACTAACGCAGTTGCAAGCGCTATGGGATATAGCAATAGCAAAAAAGTCAAGTTAGTTGGCAAAGATCTGACATCATTGATTAAATTTGTTTGGCAAAAGAAACAAGGTGCTCCTGACGCAAATGTAATTTACCAGGAATCTAAACCCGTAATTCGGTAATTTCTGTATTCAAATTAAAGGAAAAGTGAGGTTGTGATTAAATTGCCCCCTCTGACATTTTAAATATTTTTCTTAATTGTGTATTCTGTTTAATTTAAGGAACACTGGCATTGACTTTACGCAAACTCAAAGCAGAAAAGAATATATGGATCAAGTTTTTGGAAACGATCCACCGACTCTAGAATCATTAGCTTTAGACAGTACAGGTCAGGCTTGGATTGTCGAAGATTCTCCATCTCTAAAGCTGCCTAAGAAGACGATTCCATTTGCGTGAGTTTTATTAAATAAAAAAAATATTGTGTTAAATGAAATGTGATTATAAATTGAAAATGAACTAATTTCTATTTTTTTTCTTTTCAGGTGGGAGTACAAAAGTCCAAAAGTAACAACTTTTTTACAAAATCTAGCAGAGCGCGATGTGATTGTAACCCCAGTACCCTATTACTTATCTCAATGGATGTCGACTGGGAAAAATCATCTTAGCCTTAAATGAAATTGAAATCCCAAATCGACAAATTTTATTTTAATGACATTAGACAATTTGTCTAAATTGATACGTTTTAGGTAGTATTAAATTTAAATTTTGATGGAAACAAATTATATTCATTCCATTTATATAGTTTTAGCTGTTATATTTTTTATAGGACCCGTACTTGTATAAGGGTTATTGGATTAACAGAAAAAGCTTTTTAATTAAAATTTGTGTGTATACATAATTGATTTATTAAGCTCTTTAATAGCTATAAAGCTATATTAATATTATTAATAGATTTTGGAACAACCCTTTCGACCTTAAATAATATCTAGTTATGAAAAAGATGTGGAAATTGGGGGGAAATTGAATTTTCAATTTCCTCTCCTCGAAGAGGAAATTGAAGTTGCGCAGTAGCATGTACGCAGCAATATGCAATATGCCATGGCGGTTTTTTTTTAATTTCTTAATGAAAACGATGAAAACTGCGCAATCGCATAAACTATAAGTGTGAAATGATGGAGGTCCGACTGTACATATGTATCATATGTATGTATGTGAGTGTAATTAAATTTTCCCGATTTTCTCTCAAATTTGAGGTTAGGTTCGTCAATTAATAACAATAGTGTTTAGTTAGATTAGCCTTCTAATCTATATTCTGATTAAGTCTCCTGACTGATAATGCTAGTAAGATTTTAATATCCATCTAATTTTTGTGAAGTTGTTTTCACTTTTTTTAAAATGCGATATATCAAAATTCGTAAAAGAATAAGAACGACCCCAGCGCTCCATTTTCAAATTCATTTGTCCTTATAGTTTTCCAATATATTTCAAATTAATTCTTTCATTAAAATGAATTTTCTATTTGTTCATCCGAAGGCGGATCTGATTCACAGTATGTAATATGTTTGAGTAGTAATTAATAAAATTCCCATGTAATTATTCTGAAAAAGTATATATGGTCTCGTCGATCGATAGTCGAACTAGCTGAGCCTACGTGGATTTCTCAGAGAAGGGCCTGTGAGGGGGCAT
>JAUEJJ010000021.1:788080-812524 GCA_032164275.1 Synergus coniferae | reverse complement strand
TATATGGTCTCGTCGATCGATAGTCGAACTAGCTGAGCCTACGTGGATTTCTCAGAGAAGGGCCTGTGAGGGGGCATCAATTTGAATTTGTTAAAATCGTGAATTTGACATTAACATTGCTCTGACATTGCAAACAACGATAATTAAATCAAATTATCATTGTATACTCAACCAATCAGTTACCTATAAAACTGAGATTGTCGCCGGTCTCAGTCTCAGCTTGACGATTGGTCCGAATTTGCCTTAGTATGCGCTATTTAATTTCTAGGGGTAGGGAAGGGACAAGGGAGTCAGAATCGGTTGAGCGGGAGGGAGAGGAGAGCAAGGAGAGCGTCCACTGCCATCGAAGTACAAGGAAACGTTGTGTACTATCTCCGTGTTTTCGTGATATTTCTCGTGACAAAGGTGAGTAAACAACTCAAAACTTTGATAAAATTTGTCATCTCGTGCCGTGTGAAAAAAATGAAATATTTTTTCTTCCCCTTCTGCCCAAAACTGTCGGGAAATTGGTGGAAAAGCCATGCGTTTTCGCGGCAACGCGTTTTGGTGCCATCGCCACCATTTTGTGATTGACGTTTGCCGTTTGGAGGGAATTGTACGTACGGTTAAGAACGGTCGAGGTCTTCGAGAAAATTCGCACGTGAGAATTGTTGGTGGTGAATTTAGTTAATTTTTGTGAAAATGAGACTGGAAAAATTCGAGATGATGTTCAGGGTGATTGTGAAAAGGCGAAGATGCGGGTGGAATTTTCTCCGTTGCGTGACTTTCTTGGAAGTTGCGAGAGGAACGAAAGTTTGTGCATTGCGCAACGCGATGGCGTTCCCTAGAACGCGGACGCGGTTTCGCTGCACAAGTCACAACGGGTTCGACTCCTACCTACCACAGTTTACCTGGTTTACCTGCCCACTTTATGTTTATTTGGCCCCCTCCCGTTGTATCTGAGAACTCGAAAGGTTAGAATTCAGATTACTAACACACTGTCACACTTCCACACTTATCGCTTGTCGCGTTCTGCGACGCATGGACGTTGGAGTGTTGTGTTTTGGAGTTCAACCACCCCCTAGTTTCTCTCAAGCTTTAGAATCTCCCTCGTGAATTTCATGAGTTGCTACCAAATTGTACTAAATTTATGAGAAGAGAAGGCGTTGAATGGTACTCGAATACTTCCGACATAGGAGAAATTTTATGAACCTTTAGACTAGAGGTTTTTACACTAATTGAAATTTCTGAAGATAGATACAATTTCCACTAAAAACTTTCAGGTCCCAGAGTATGGTCTCGAATTAATTCTATGCTCTCATATTTAATTATGTATAATATTTAGTAATCATGTTTTTCCCAAGAAATTACTAATAAATCAATTAAATTTATGTTTTAGAGTAAATAATGGCTCGTACCAAGCAGACAGCACGTAAGTCCACGGGAGGAAAAGCCCCCAGGAAACAGCTCGCTACTAAGGCAGCACGTAAAAGTGCGCCTTCCACTGGTGGCGTTAAGAAACCCCATCGTTACAGGTAATTAATGAAATAATGAATAATATGGTTTTTGATTAAGGGCGTTTGATAAATGGTGATACTCCTAAAGTTCTAGAAAATTGTCAGCAATTATTCAAGTCGTTAAATTTGTTCTTTTAGAAATTGTAAAGCAACTTACTGACCCACATTTTCTTTTCCAGGCCCGGTACTGTAGCTCTTCGAGAAATTCGTAGATACCAGAAGTCGACCGAGTTGCTCATCAGGAAATTGCCCTTCCAGCGTTTGGTTCGTGAAATCGCTCAAGATTTCAAAACAGACTTGCGTTTCCAGAGTGCAGCCATCGGCGCTCTGCAAGAAGCATCCGAGGCATACTTGGTCGGTCTTTTCGAAGACACCAATCTTTGCGCCATCCACGCCAAGCGGGTAACCATTATGCCCAAGGATATCCAGTTGGCTCGACGAATTCGTGGAGAACGTGCTTAAGGAGTTTAACTTACACATTACCTTTTACTATTATTATCAGTAATAATTATGGATATTTGTAACGATGGATGAAGCATTTTCATTCCGATTCAATATTGTTGCGTTGAATTTCACTCTTAACATAAATCAATAGTGTAGATCACAAGTAGTAAGCTTGTGTTCAAAATTTTAACAGAATCTCGTCCTTCAGTAATAATTTTTTAGATTATTCAAGAGTTCTTTCGAAATCTCGCGCCATTTAAATTTGTTTTTCATGTATTAAATTGCATTTTTCGATTGGAATCGAATTTCAAATTATCTCGTCTAAAATATTTCTTAGTTTTCTACGTTTTGCAGAGATGCTTTACAGCTTTACTCCTTTTTTTTTAAGCAATAAATAAACTTGATATAAAAGAAAAAGCTTAAGGATTGTGGAGCGGGTACTTGGAAGAGAATTGATGTTTTTTGTTTTCTGACTTCACTGTTACTTCGCCGCCATTTTCATATTTTCTATTTTCATTGGTCATCATCGTTCTCATTATAATTGTATTTGTAACTATACACAATAGCGTGTCCTTAGATAAGGTCTTTCATAGTGTGATTCATTAGTAAAACGAGGAACTAAACAAACACCTGATTGTAAGAAAATTATATAAACTTTGGATCGTTGTAGTTCTTGAGTGATAAAACACCCCCCATTTCTTAAATAAACTTGAAGTATAGGCAATTTGGTTGCTTTTATTTACTTACCTTGCTAGAAAATATACTATAAATTATCAAAAGTGCCAATTAATAGGATTTAAAATTAAAAAATTGCAAAGCTTTAAATAGGATATTCTAAAAAATTTTTAAGAAACAATTCAGGAATCTGTACTTTTATCGACTTTATTTTATAAATGATCCAACGTAATATACAGCTAGAGCAATATTTTCTACAGAGAGATAATAATGTCAATTAATACCACTAGCAGATGCCACTAGCTTTAGTGTAGATTATATCACAATTTAACTACTACGATTTAATATTATAGCAGCGTTAGGTTTGGAACCTGAACTCAACAACCTTAATTTGCACAATTTTTTGAGTACATTTGAAACAAAAAAACTCGAGCCAAAATCAAGTCCAAAATTTCATTACTGACTGCATATAATTTTTAGTTAAACAAAGTTACTGTTGAAGAGTTTCAAACTTAAATATATTCAAAAGACTTATTGGATAAAAGACTTTTGGAAATTCTTAACATTAAATTAAAATATTCTAATCGAAACTGAACATCGTGAAAAAAATGGTTTATAAATGGTAAAAACACTGATCTAACTTTCCATTACAACGAGAAGTACCCTCAAGATTGTTTTTTACTAGAATATAATTTAGTTCGTTATAAATATAGTTTTATTATATTGAGTAATGGGAGTGAATTTTGATTTTCAAATCCAAAAAGAGTAGATTTTTTATACGAGAAAATTATTTTTGAATAAGTTACAAATATCAAATGTTTCTTAAATGAAAATCAGAATTTCCAGAAAAAGCACCCTGACCTAATCCTTGTATTAAAATATCTCTCGACATTTTCTTCGACCTCTACAATATTGTTTTTCATATAAAAATCGTAGTTTTTTTCGCACATTTTTTCGAATCAGTGCATGAAAGGCTTCACAATTAAAATATCTACTGGAACGAAAAGCACGTACAAATGATTACAATTTTTAAAGTCAAGAACGAAGAAACTTAATTATTAAGCTATTTTTTTTCATTTCTATTTTTAAGAGTAAATATTTATTTTCAAAAGTTAAATTGGGAAAGTTTATTTTGAAGAAACATATTTGGAGAATAATGTTTCAATCTCTCAAGAATCAAGAATATTCAGTCACTCTTTTGAAAATACTCTTTCCTTTTTTTTGTTTCTAAATAAGTTCCTGTAGTTATCAGTTATTTAATCTTCTTGATTATGTGTCATTGCAAAAGTTTCTCTTGGTTTTCAAACTCGTAGACTGAATGTAGACAAAAATGTGCTATGTACTTTAATTATGCTTTACAAAACGTCGTTTCCTTTAAAAAACTAATTGAACAACCTATTTACTGGACATAATATAATATAAATATCTACAACACAGAAACAATTTACGCTAACGCAATTTACAAAGTTCTGGGGCGTTATAAATTAACACTCATGTATGTATTTACAAAAAATCTAGTCATTCACAATCTGTCCAAGTTTTTTTTTAGTAAAATTCACACATGTGAATAAAAATCAGAAAAATTGAAACTAAGACTATTCTAACTTTAAAATTCCACTTCTTCATTTTACTCAGCAGATATTAGAAATAAACGTCTTTTCGTTCTGTAGATGTATTGTTTATGGAAACAGAAATGTGTCTATAGAGCGAAAAAGTCACTAAAAAGCGTAAAAAATAACTAATAATAATTTTTTTCAAATAAAATGAACAAATCACTGTTTGAGATTAGAATTTGGACCCAACATCCTAAAAATTGCAAATATTAATTAAAATTGAATGGGCAATTTAGAGTCTTTTACAGAAGAAAATAAACGTTTAAAAAACTCGAAAGATTCACACAATTCACAGAAGTTAAGAACGTTACAAAAATAAACTAAAAATCTCATGGATCAAAAAGATCGAATGATTTGCCTATAAAAATCTAAAATTCGAATTATAATTCTTAATTCACCTCAAACAAAATTAACCCTTTCAGAAGGAGAAAAGAATCAGAAAAGTTCAATAATTCGAAATATTGATTTTAACATTTCTCGTTTGATTCCTTCATTATTAGTGTCAATAATAAAATTTATTCTGTTCTTTCTGCAAAGAAGAACTTGAGTCGCGATTAAAATACGATATTGCAAGAATTTGGAGATAGATAAATATAGAATATAGGAATAAATACTTATTACTATCTCTATATACAAGATCGTCATTTTTATATGAAATTTTCAGTTCTTACCTGATGTCTTACGATTCTTGTAAAAAAAAATTAATAGTCCTGGGTTTTGCTACCTATATGACAAAATTTTCTTTGCTCGTATTTCATCTGTGTCATTTCTAATAAAAGATTCAGTACAGCTTAAAATCGACCCGAAGATGATTTACAATCGAATGTGGTTGTTGTTGCCTGTAGCTAAACCTCGCACCTGTCTTCTTGTCCTAATTAAACATACGCAACAGTTTTTAATCAAAAATTTTACTTTTAAGTTCTACTAGGCACAAATGAATCATGCAAAGACAAACAAATAGATTCTGGATGAAAATAGAAAGACTTTTTATCACCAAAGTTTCTAATCAAAATTATGATGCTCAAATAATTTAATATTGGATAGGTAACGAATGAAAAATTGCGAGGAACACAAAACATAAACACATAGACTCGAACAGATTGAAAAAAAAATAAAACATTTATTTCGAAGATGATCGTCAATCACAAATAATTCTAAATAATCTAAGAAAAGTCTAATAATAAAAATCTAAATTATATTTTATTATACAAAAATAAATATATGGTCATAATTTAAGGACCTTTTCGCTTCTATATTAGAGAAATTATATAAAAAGAAATAAAACTATAAGATGGAGAATACAATTTTATAAAAAAAAGCGAATAAATCCTTAAAATTAGGATCAAAATTATTTTTTCGAGTTCCTCATTTTACTCAACGAATATTAGAAATAAATATTTATTTCGCTTGTAGTCGTATTCTTTTTCAATGTAAAAGAGTATCTATAGAATGAAAAAATTTAGTTTTTTAATAACTTTTGTGTAAAACGAAGACTTTTAATCTAAATTGTACTCATGAACAGGTATTGCATTACACACCAAATATTAGAATTAACACTGGTATCTTTTTTTAAATCCTAATAGAGAACTATATTTTACATTTTTAAAATTTTCGATGTGGAACGAATTTAATACTAAAATCAATTCCGCCTTGTTTTGTCAAATTCATAAATAATAATATTGTCAAAAATAAATATATATATGTAAGTAAAATTGTAAAACTTCATAAAGAGATTATTAAATTTTTCTCTCTGAAGGGATTTCGAGTCGTAGTTTTTGATACAGAAGAAATTGTAGCTATGTCAAAAATATGGTACAAAATAAATATTAAATGCAATATTGCTAACGAAGACAGATGGACATGCGACGGATAAAATGTACAAATAATTTAACGAGATTAATGATTTCTACTATGGAGGATTCATTTTTAACTAGGATCTCAACTCTCAGGAAATTTTCTAACATAGTTTGCATTTAGATCGAAACGAATATCAATCAATAAAAATATAATGTTTCAAAAATTTGTAGATATTCCTAAGGAGTTGAAACCCTGACAAAAATTAAAAACATTTACAGAATCTGAATAATTACACTAGACGTATTTAAGTAGAAATATTTTTAAAAAAGCTGCTCTACTCTTTACAGTTTTATAAAAAAGAAAAGATCAGTTTCCTGAAGAGACAAAAACACTGATCAAAGAGAATAAGCACTGACTCAATTGTATGAATACCTTGCTATTAAAAAATCTATTATTTATTTCAAATTTAATTCTACCTGAGATTTCAGAATGCTTTTAATGTATTAAAAAAATCATTAAGCTAAATAGAAAAATTCTATTTAAAATAAAAATTATAATTTTAAAAAATCAATGTTCTATACTGCTGAAATCAGTGCTTTTTTCTCAGGAAAAATAAAATTTAGATACTTATATTTGTATAAAAAATGTAAAAATTTGATAATTACTAAAAAAAAGGAAGCGCAAAAAAAATCGAAAGCCGATGATCTAATCCTGATTAAAAGGCTCGTTTTTAAAAATTGCTTCAAAGAAACTTCTCGACGTTTAACTGACAGGTAATTTACAATCACAGAACATGCATCAAGGATTGCAAGAAGACGGTTTTTTTCACATGAACACAAGAGGAGCAAAGGGCAGAGTCCTGATTAATTAATCAATTAAGCGTTACCTGTAGAGATCTCGGACTGCTTGATCCTCCCGAGATGCATTGCGACAGGTGTTCAGTTTATTCTCCAGTGCCTGTGTTAAAAAATTGCAAAAAAAGATTAATGCTTGATCTTTACTAAGAATTCTTTAAGAGTAATAATAAAAGAAATATTTTATGATCAAAGGAAGCGTAACGAAATAAGAAATTGTAATGGATTTGAGAGATGTACGTATTATAAATCGGAAATTTTTTATAACTGTAACAAATATATCCACAATTTTGTATCTTTTCTTAAAATTCAACATAAAAACAGTGAAAAAACATATGTAGAAAATTGAAGAAATAAAATATATGGAAAAATATCAATTAAAATACAAACTCTAATTTAAACCGAAAAACAAAATTTACATAATAGAAACCTTTAATTGGGCGAAAAATATCTTTTAACATTATTCTTTCTTCTCTTCAAATTTATAAAAAATAGATTCAGAAAATCAAAAAATTCAAATGCTCAACTGTTTTAAAACTCTTATTTATGAAAAAGTTTAAAACGAAAAGCCATTCTTTCTGAATCGAATTTAATAAATTAAGAGTGTTGGGTTCAGACTCAAACCCTTAATATTAACAATATTCGTAAAAATGAATTAATTTTTATTAATATAATTTATATTTCAGATTCAAGAAAGAATGACTCTTCAATTACAATATCATTCTGCTGCACAAAAAATGTACGAAAAGTATCTACAATTAGTAATGATAGATGACCACGTTTATCCAACAATAAATTACCCGGATTTTGAAATGTAAATTTCGCAAAAGCGCTGTGTTATTATTGTTAGAATAGAAATAGATTAAGAATTAGAATTAGAATTTGGATTAGAAGCCTTTGACACAACAAGGGGACAACAACTGCAGTAAGTGGAATTTCAAAAGGTAAAATCATGCAAACAAAAAATTGAAACCAAAATCAAAACCTGCTTTGAAGGAAGTTGGGGAGGGTCGTAGTGCAAACGATCAGCAAATGGTTGGTTTAGGTTGTTGCCTGATACACTGGACCGATGCATCTAATTGCACCGATTGTGGTTTTGTAGTCGTTGGGGGGTTCGTCTTTTTTCCACCAGGACACGAGCACTTCACCCTCCTACAGTCTATACAGACCCACCTGTCAAGCTACCAAAACACCAGCTACATCACACTAACTACCAAAATAACGGATTCAAGAATGGGAAACACGCTTGCTTTTATTTTGTTAAGGGCGTTGGATCCAAGTTCTAAATTGAAAATTCAATCTCATTTTACTGAACAAACATTATATTTAGATAGTTTGTTATTGTAGAGATTCTCATTTTTTAAATGTACACATATTTGAAAAATGAATACTACTACAGAGCGAAAAAAATTCTAGTTACGATATTTGTTAAGTAAAATGAAGAAAATGAATTTTGAAGCAAGAACTTGGATCCATCACCCTTAAATCCGCTGAGATTTCGAATTTATATTTATTTTATTTTATTAATTTCTTTCAATTATATTTATTAATTTTTATCGAAGATTGCTGTAGATTTGAAATTATTAAAGTTATTATCAAACATGAGGAAGTTATTACGTGTATGTACAAAACAAACATTCAAAAACGATGCACAGGGATTAGTGGAAAACTTTGTTTCAAAGAAATAAAATTATATGAACGTATTTCAATAACAATAATAATACGAGATTCGGAAAATACGACTTGAATTCCAATAAACTACAGATCTCAAATGCAGATATACGTGGTCATATCCAGGGCCGTGCTAAAAGCCGGAAGAAGGAGAGAATATATTTTAGATACATCGATTCGTCTTTCGAATACTCACCCCAACTTTTCTCATGAGGTCACCAATCATGTTCATGGCAAGTATTCTCGTGCAAGGTGCCAATGGGGGGTTCATGTTGTTATTATTGTTGTTGCCAATCACTCCCCCTACACCATTTGTAACTGATGGCAAATAGGAAAGAGATGCATTACTTAATTATATTATTTATCTCAGCAAAGAATAATGTCTCTAGAACCTCGAGACTTAGAAAGTATCAGAAGTTTACTTTAGTTATTTTTGAAAATTATCCAACGAGAAACTGAAGACATTTTTCTTTGAAAGAGAAGCAAAGATGAAGTATCAACTTTTAAATAAAAATAAGAATAAAATAAAATAAAAAATAAAGAAAAAATAAAAGAAAAAATAAAAAAAATAAAAAAAACAAGCTACAAATCAAAGTATTCCATAAAATCATATATTTTACAGAACCGCCTTTATTCAAATTCCATAAATAATTGACAACAAAAAATAGAAAGTAATAGGAGCTAGTCTTGAAAACGAAATAAGTCTTAGGATAAAGAAATAATCGGTTCTTTACGAAACTTATGTACACGACGAAGCGTCAATCACAGTAAAATAAAAACAAACAAAAAAGGAAGTCTTCGAAACTGATTACTGAGAAATGAAATTTTTAAAATAAAGTTATTCCCTCGATAGCGAAGGAGATACTTTTGATGAGGCAGCGGATCTCCTCTTAGAAGAAACATATGTGAATAAAAGCTTGGTTTTACGTAATGCAGAGTGAAGCTTACTCTTAGTTTGCGGCGTAGTCGAGTTCACTGACGTTATATTTTGAAGCGCAATCGGACTCGAGGGTGGTGTATGCGTCTCAAGTTCAACCTGAAGTTTGTTGCTGTCGACGAGATTTCGAATTCGATCAGCTGTCTTATCGTTGTCTGGCTGACGTCGTTCTTGAACCTGGATTTCTTGTTTGAGGTCTGAAAACGAAGAAAAAGCATAAATTTCAATATTATAAAATGAATCAAATATTTAAAATGATTTTAATTCGAAACACACCTCTTATTTCGTCCATTAATCTCTGTACTATAACTTTTAAACCGTCCTTTTCGTCCAGTTCAGATTCGAGTAACGCGTTCTTTTCTATTTCCAGATTGAATTTAGCTTCTATTTCTTCTTCGGTGGCTTTGATGATTCTGGAAAAGACAATTAAGTATTATTTATTATTTTGTATTATTTCATTCAAATCTGAATGATTACAATTTTTAATTGATTCGAATCAAAAATCAGGGCCTTAAATTGTGTGTGGTCCGGATTTCAAAGTGTCCAGTCCGAAATTTAAACTATTTTAGGTTCTATCAAACATTTCAAACTCATAGAAATTTGAATTGTACATACCTGTGAGCCCTTTCCAAATCGTCGTTCTTTTGTTCTAATTCTCGGATATATTTGAGATGCTGTTCCTGGAGAACTTGTAATTCTTGAGCTCGTGTCTGGAACATGGCACAGTCGGCGGATTGTTTATCTTGTCGGATTCTTAATTGTTCTACTTCATTCGCGAGCCTCGAATTCCTTTGCTGCAATTCTCTGATCGTTTTTTCGGCTTGTTCCAAGGATGCTTCCAACTCCTTCTCCAGCATTTGTGAGTTTTCTTGAAATTCCTCCAGTTCTCGCTCCACATCATCTTTTCTGTAATCATTCATGAATTAATTGATTAACTTATCTTCAAGATGCAAAAAAATGTGCTGAGATTAACACTTTGATGTAAATATTGTGATAAGGATTTAAGCGGAATTGATTTCTTAACCATTGTTTATCATAAGGAAATATAAGCATTTAATTTTACACTTTAAATTTATTTCTTTCATATTTTAGAAAATCACAAGGGTTTAAATCGTTTCAAAACAATTGTTTTAATTTATGCTTTGATTGAAGAACTAAATGCAATTGCAATTTTCTTAAATAAAGAGAAACAATTACCTTTGATGCATTTGATGTGCAAGGTCCATCCAGAACTGGATCTCCTCATCTTTGCTGGCAAAATCCGGAGTGTCGATTTCCATCATTTCGACAATTTCTGAGTCCACTTATTAATCAGTCTTGAATTCTTAGTTTGCGAATAAATTCACCAACCAATCACTTGCCATTAAAACCACACATTTTTTTTTCGCGACCCACAGTACATTTTCTGTAAAAAAACAAAACTCCAAACTAAATTTATGTCACTTGTATTGTTGCTTTTACTATGAAAACACTGATCTAAAGTTGTATTTCTTTTTTAGGTATATAAAAATATAGGAAAACAAAAAGGCGATGTAGGTTAGAAATCTCTGGTCAACTTAAAAAGTAAGTTTGCACGAAACAATTTAGGCGTTTGACGATTCGTGACGCCTTCCTTAACAGATTTATTAAATTGACACAAACGAATGGCGTTGCTTATAGAAATTAAACTGGCAGTACAGAAAATAAAGCATTTCTAACATATGAACAAATTATTGATAAACTCCGTGAGTAAAATCTATAGTGTAAGGAACATCTGTCATAAATATCATCAGATAATTTATTAATTAATTCAAGTCTCTCTATGCTATAGGCAGAATTTTCACGTAATGAGAGATGAGCTATTTGTGACGCGTCAGAAGATTGAAACTTCTTTTTCCTTTCCGAGGCAAACGTGTTGTACGCAATTGTATTTATTCATGAAAAAAACTGCGATAACTTACGTTTGCCAGAATCACGAGATGACGGATTAAAAGTATTGTACAATCTGAAATGGCAGATTTAAGAAACCCGAAAAGGGACAACAAAAGGCTTAAGTCCACTTTTACTGTACAAACACCTGCAAACACCAGAACACCACACATTAACGCACACGCCACACTTCGCATAAGAGCACCAACACCAACTGTCATGAAGAAATATTCAAAATGGCGGACTTTTGCGCATGTGCACTCCAATGCGCGCGCAGATAGCGGTAAAATATAAATTTACGAAATGTGAAAGTTAAAATGATTAAAAATTCATTATTCTGAATTAAATCATAATTTTAAATCTACTCAGTCTATATCTTATTCAAAATTATATATTTTTAATAAAGTAAACAGCAAAATCTACACACTCGCATGTTACAGATCACTTAATTTACAATACACATACACACACACACACACACATCTATATAATCTGTTTCAAGTCATTTAAATAATAAAATCCATAACAGACACATAAATCATAAATAACACATGATAGAGTAAACACGTTAATTTCATTAACGTTCAGATGAAACTTGTGAGAGATTTTTCTAAGTAAGAAAAACTAAATAACTATATGTTATACATAACGCTGCAGAATTAAATTCTAACACTGAAAGAGTATTTACTATTTAATAATGAAGTCTTTTATCTGGGTTCATTTTGTTCATAAAAATTCGCAAGTCTTTTGTTATTTCTAAAACTCCATCTCTGCAAAAAAGCTTCTGAATCTTCACCTTAAATTTCATTTGCCGATTTAAAATTTAGAAGATTTATTTTTGCAAAGAGTCGAAGTAGAAAAATTAAAAGTTATTTTTGCGAAATGTAAATCTACGTACTTGACATGACATTTTATTAAACCAGTCCATTTTCTTCTCTCATTAAAATGCTTCTAATATGCCTATTTAGACAATTCTCCTGTAGTTGATTCTGCAATTAGGGATGATATTTCCTGAATATAGCTTGGCTTATCCATCACTGGATCCGTTAAAGTAGAGGAATGACCTTCTGAAAATTTGGGACTGTCTTCTAACATAGAAGCATCTTCCTCCATAGAAGACGTATCTGAAGATTCTAGAAAGTCGATAAAAAAGTGATAATACTAGAAATGTGAAAGTATATTTTAGGTGAACAAAGGTAAAAAATTGATGACTTGTGATGTGACTACTTTATATTATTAAATAAACTCTTACGATCATTATTTGACTTGAGTTCCTTCTCTTCCTCAAGGCCGCCTTTTTCGAATCCAAAGTCCTCATCCAAATTATCTTCCTCGACGGCAAAGTGCAGGTAAGACAAAGTACACACAAGAGCTATGAAAAACAAGTTGGTACCAATGCCAACAATGGCAGATAAAATGGGCCAGTGAAACATCAAATAGCGTAGACCCGATAAATGAGCGTTTATCATTATCGTTGCTGAGTAAAATTCTATGTGACGAGATTGTATCTCCACGTATACAAGCGTCACTGGATGACTCTAAAATTAATTACAGAACATTATAATTTATATACACCTGTTTTTGGAAGAAAATTTAAACATGATTACATATATATGTTACATATAAAATAAAAGTTTCAGTTCCCTCACTTGGTCTTCCTCAAAATTGCCAAACAACTCGAGAACTATATTCTGCTTTTCCTCTTGAGTTCCAAAAATCATCATTGGCGAAAATGTAAGAGTAGTTAAAATGTGTAATAATGTACTTCTGTAATGAAGCATCGCAGAACGACAAGAGTGCTCTACGAGCACACCGTCTCGACTACGCAATTGAGCACAAACCATGAACATTCCTAAAATAAATGTTAATATTTTGGATAAAAAGAATCAGTACTCCTTTTAACTTAATGAAGAATTTTTGCTTACCTAGTTCCTTATTAGCAGGGGATTCTGGCATTTCTAAATGCAAATTAACTTTGTATGGCTGGCCAACCATCAAAAGCTGTTGCTTTTTTGTCAATTGAACGTGAGCGGACGGAAAACTGCAAATTCCTTTTTCTTCATCACAAGATCTGAAAGAAAAGGAAATACACTCATCTGCTGATTATTTTCGGGTCTCGAGTCTGGGCTGTACAAAATCAACACAACTCCTCTACGCCACTGGCTCTTCTCTTCGAGCAAACGAGCTCTTCGAGGGTCCATAAAGGCACCGGAAGAACGCTGCGGGGGGGGGGGTGAACTACGCAAATAACCAGCTCGAAATTTCGAATATAAACAGCAGATGAGTGTAATTGTAGTTTGAACAAATAAAATAAAGCTTACATTCATTACACGGTTTGGGGAATTTATAAAAATCATTGTCATCCTTGTCATAAGTTATGTTTACTCCCAAATTATCTTTTTCGGAAAAAAACACTAACACACAAATTGTCATAGAAAAAGAGGAATAAAATAGTAAAATTACTTGAATTGTAAATGCACCGGTCGAACATAGGACATGCTGGGCATGTAGGCATAGTAAAAAGCAGTGTAAAGAAAAATTGATATCCAAACAATCAGAGCAGCACTGATGACTATAAGTCCTCCACGCAAAACGGCATCCCTCGCCGACTGAACACCCTGGGTTGTTTTCTGCTGCACATTTAACCACTTGTTTGCAATATTTCTGATTACTCTTGTAGGCATTATTACCCTCGAATTCCTTTGAACATTCGTCACAAAATACATTTATAAATTTGTCGTTGATTGCAAGGAACTCAACAAACTTATATGACCAAACTTTTTATCTTAATATCAGTTGATATCAGTTAATATTTACATCGGAACTAGGTTATGTTCTCAAGTCATATATATATTATAGCAGTCATATGAGGCATATGAGTCATATTAGCAGTACATATGTACATATATGTAGCATACTCATACATACCCATACATACCATAATGTAATATGACAGTATTTTGGCGGCAAATTCAAATTTTTGCAATTTTTGACAATTCGACCTTGTTATTCTTCTATTCTATTAAAATAATTTATTCGAAAGCATTAGTTTTTCTAAAGTAAAAATGTGTGTAGTAATTTTAAAGTGAAATTCACTAAAATTTAAGAAATGAATTTATTACGAATATACATTATATATAATCAGATATAATCAAAAACCAGAAACTCGCAATTATTAGAGTTAGCACCTCTTATAAAGAAAACTTTATTTTTACATTCTCATTATTAAATGAAAAGGTATTAGTTTTGTGTAAAAAATGGTTTTTACGGTTATAAGGGTTTTACTTTACTTATATAAATAATAATGAAGACAAATTTACAATTCGCATCTCACTCTTAAAAAATACATTTAGAGAAATTAAAGTTTCTTAATGATCATACAATCTACTGTGTTAGAAAACTGTACAAACATTGAACCCAGATCAAACTCAAAGTTAATTTATTTTCCTTTTCGATGTTCAAGTCTCGGTCTTCCTTTCTTCGCCGCTGGCTTGTCCTTTCCTTTACTCAATAGAGGATGAATTTCTTTAATAAAAAAAAAAAGAATATTAATCATTAGAATAAGTTACTTGAGTCTCTCACATAAAAAAGTCAAAATAAAAAAATTGGCCTTGAAAAATTCTGGAAGATAAAAGGATTACCATCAGTTGGTGCTCCTTGCAACTGAATATCATGAGAACGATGTTTTTTCTGCGGAGGCTCATGTGTAACTGGAGATTCCTCAGATTCTTCAACATCCGGAGAGATTGGCAAAAATTGCAAAGATCCTATATCCTCTGTTTCTTCATCCGAACTGCAAAAAGCAGCAACTCTATCAATGGAAGCCACATCGACTTCTATTTCTTCATCCTGAGCCTCCTCTCCTTGAACTACGGATTTATCCTCGTCACTCAAATCAAATTCACTTTCCCTTTCCTCGTATTCTACGTTTTCATCCAATTCTTTAAAATCAGGGGCAAAGGCCGACCAATTCTCAACCTGATTTTGTGCCCAAATTGACACAACTCCGGAAGATATTGAAGCAATTATTGGACGCACTGGATGCCACTATAACAAAATTGATTTTTTTTTAATATGTATAATAAATTTATATCAAATTACTGAAAATAATTATCTAAAGCCGTATTTCTCAAAAATTTTTCGCTCAAATATTTACCACCACATCAAGTAGAAGTTCTCCCTTCGTTCCGTGCAAGATTTTAACCAAGTTGCCGATACTTTTTTCCCATACATAAAGTGCATGCTGTCTTGCAGACCCTGCGCAAACATATTCTCCATCGCCAGAAAAACAGCATTTTTTCCACATAGTTTTATTAACCAAATCCTGCAATTTTTGAATTGGTTCTGGTTCCCCATCCTTTCCGCAAGCCAAAACTTCCGTACTGTCATAAACTCGAATCACTCTGTCAGACGTGTTTATCAGGAAACAAGAACCCCTCCGAGCGAATTCAATACTTTTCACAGCCGTGTTACTCGCTGTTCCTTGAGATATTTTGTAAGAAGCTTTTACAGCTAGGGACTCTGCATCAAGAATCAAGACTCTTCCACGAGCGTTGCCGGTGAAAACATAGTCACCCCGTCTATCAAATGATGCTACAATGTTTAAATCACTCTGAAACCAAATTTCAAAGTTTGTAGTTCAAACTGATGGTAACTGAAGAGTTTTTAATTGTTATTATTAGGTTGCAATTTAATTTTATGTTTGCAAAACTCACATCTTCATCAAGAGGAATTACTCTATGGGAACCTTCAACGTCAACCATAACAGCGGCATGTCTCATTGGACAAACTAAAAATTTGTTGAGATTTCTCGGATGAAATTGCACTTTTAGTATTGGAGATGGAAATCTGTATTTTTGGTCACATTCTCCGGAAAGAACGTCCCAAATGCATACATTATTATCGGTCGATGCACTAAGCAACTTGTGTCCATTTCTCGACCAACTGGGAAATCATAAAAACATTAATGTAAGCTTTACATTAAAATTTGTAAGTAATAATGATAATACTTGTAGTCAAGAACGTACCTAAGTGAACAAACTGGATGAACATGAGCACTGATGATTTTGGCAATGCCTCGCGTTAAAAAATCCCAAACAACGATTCTTCCATCGTTGCAACCCACAGCAAGCAACGTTCCCCTTTTATTAAAAGTGCATGTTACAGCGAGGGTTATACAATCCAACGTTCCATCAAATTCCTAAAAAAAAGAGGTCAACAAGCTTCGGATTTCGAGAAATTTATAAATAAATAATATTTAAAAGTTCAGAAAATACTTACTTCAGGATAATTCTGTCCGAAAGATTCTGAAATGAAAATTACATGTTATTTACGATTCAAATTATAGATTTTTATAACTGAAAATACTTACCTAGCAGTTCCAAGTTCATTTTCAGAAAAACGACAACTCGGAATGTCGAAAAGCATAAATCGTAAGCTCAAATCTGTATTAATAATCACTCATATTAAAAATTGTTTTTATAAAGCTTCAACCTAACCTCACAGTTTTCGATTTTTTGTGAATTTTCGACTTCATCGAAAAAAATAAACAGTAGCTCTTATTGTCGAATATATAGGGACTCTTTGTCCCCTAAATGATTCACTTTTCGTCGATTTTTCACAGTAAATAACCGTACGAAGGCTTAAAAAACGATTGCAGAAAACAGAATTGTTTTTTTTTTTTGATGTCGATAAAGTCGGTAACGTTAAAACCGTCAACACCAAGAAAATGGTTGATCAGGTTGATAGCTGATAGATTTGTTGAAAGCCATTGGGACAAAAGGTGATAAAAGGCATAAAAAGCACGAAAACAAATTATTTCATGTGAAATATTAATAGCCAAGATTTAAAGAACTATGGCTTTCTGCGTTGGTAAGTAACCTTTTTATAAATCCTTATTTCCTTATAAGTTTAATGCGTAGAGAATGTTTTTAGTGGTTTCCTAACCTAAATGTTACTTAACCGGACTTAACACGTTTACACAAGAGTGATTTTAATTTACATTGAATATTTTTTCAGAATCAGTGTTGAGGCGAATTTCGTCAAATAGTATTAGAAAGTTTAGTACTGTTGTTGAAACTGCACGTTCATATGAAGAACCATTACAAGTATTTCGAACAAGCGAAAGTAATCCAGCGAATCATACCAAGATGCATTTGAACAGATTTTATACTATTTCACCTGACGATAAACAACGATTGTTTCAAAACGGTGGATTTAGAAAATCATTCGAGATGGATATTAAATCATTTTCTGAATGTTGTATCATGGTTAGACAACCAGCTTTGGAAATTATATCGTATTTACAACAATCGGATTATACGAAACCGATTAACAAATTCGTTTTGTGTATCCTTTTCCAATATACATTTTTTAAATCTTAAGAATTGAGAGGCTTAATATTTTTATACTTTTTATATTGTAAACGTTTTAAAGGTTTTTATTCGGGTTTTAACCCCATAATTCGATTTCCTCATTTTACTCATTTCTTAAATATAATTATAAGTATAGAGCGAAAAAATATCTAATTATCAAATTTGTAGGGTAAAATCCAATTTTTTATTTCCAATTACATTTTTCTCAACTCAAAAAAGATTCAGATGGTGAAACTGGATGTGGAAAAACAATTACATTAGCACATATTCTGCATTATGGATTAAGAACAGGACACGTACTTATTCACGTTCCTTGGGGTAAATAATACGATGAAAATAATTTTTCCTAAGTTTATTTTTGTTTTTTTACTTGTGGAGAAATATAATAGAAAATAATTGTCAAAAACTCTTTTAGCGCAAAACTGGTTCCGATTCCCAAAAGAATATTCAAATTCACTAACTCGAGAGGGATTTATAGATTTGCCAATAGACGCAGCATCGTGGTTGGCACAATTCAAATTTCAAAATAAAAATTTATTGCCGCAGCTCGATGTGGGTATAGATTATAATCTACTCTTGTAAAAAAACTTCCTAACAGTTATCACAGCTCATCAACTATTAACTTTTTTTTACCCATTTTCACTTAAAATTCCTAGAAATCGTTTAGTATCTCTTACATAATTGTATAATATCATTGAAATTCAAAAAAATTTTAGTTTCAATGTAAAGAATATTTTTTCCACCTATTTCTCACCTATTTAATGAAAATGACCCTTTCACCTTTTTAAACGACAATAAATACTGTGATGACTGATGTAAATTGTTTCTTCCATAAAAATACTGTATTATATAATTATTGTTCTAGTTAAGAGTGTCAAAGGATTACACGTGGTCTCATAGAGAAAATACTCCAAAGGGATCTCCTATTGTGGAAATGATTGACTTTGGTATAAGTCGAGTTAAATTTGCAAGCGAAATTATTATTGCGCTGATGGATGAATTGAAGCAAGCGTGTATCGCTGACAAGTGTAAAATGATGGTAGTTATTGATGGCTACAATGCTTTTTTCGCAGACTACACAAGAATTAAGAATGAACAAAAAAAATTCGTACCAGCAAATAAAATTACTTTAACACACGCATTTCTTGATATCACGAAGAGTGATTGGAATCACGGAGCAGTAATTCTGTCTGTTGACAAAGTAGCAGTTAAGGTACGATATTTTTGAACTAAAATATGTTTTTAAATGTATTGAATAGGTAAAATGAATATTATAGATATTTTATCGAATTTATTTTATCCTTTCAAAAATTCAACCCTTTTAAAGTTAACTATTTTCTACAGGCGCCAAGAGATTCAGAACTTCCACGGTATTTATTACAAAAGGAAGGCTTCGAACACCTGGATCCGTTTTTACCCATTGTTGTAGAAAATTACGATGCCGAAGAATTTTATATGCTAATAGAGTATTACAAAGATAGAAAATGGCTTAGGGATGTTAGTCCTCGTGGTATAAGAGAGGTGGAGTTATTAACCGTTAAAAATCCCCTTAAAATAACGGAATTTTGTGCAGGTTTATAAGAATAAAAAGAAGGAAATCCAAACCAAGTGTTGTAATTACATTTTGTACATTAAAGAAGTATTTCAATTATATATCAATATTGTTTGAGATAATGTTATTTTTTTATTTAGTCCCGTATAAGCCTCGGATCCACTAGAAGGCTTTACAAAAGTTGTATTAAACGTATGAACTTACAAAAAAAAAATTAACGACTGAAAAAGCTCGAAAAAAAATACCTGACAGTTTATAATAATAAATGGTATCACATAATTACTTAAAAATCTTAAGAATAAACAACTACATCAATTTTCACATAGATTTACTTTATTGATAAGACGAATAATCCAGTCACCAGGAATGAATAGTATACATCGATAGACATGAAATAGAAACTAAAGTGAACTTCATATAAAGATTACTTTTGTTTTTAGTGTTGTCTACGCTTGTTAGTGTTAATAAAAATATCAAATAAACATCAAATTAAAAATCAAATTGGAATGCTCAATCGCCCATAGGGATTTTTTCTATAGGGCGACTTCCCTCTAGGTAGAATAATATATTGTGAGATTTAGTCAATAAGTAGTTCTTAACGACGAATGGGTGCGAGTATATCCAGAGCTTTGCTGATATCTCCGTCTTTGGTGACTAGAAGTTGAGTCAACCATCCACCTTCGTTGGAGAATCCCATTTCCATCATCGTTTCAATAGCGCGCTGAATTTTTGGATTCGAGTGGTACTGAGGTTTTGGTATCTCTTCTTCCCGTGCAACTTTGTAAAATCTTCCTTCCTGTGGTAAAGGTGGGTAAAGTGGCTTCTGAGGCTGGGTTACTGATGCATTTTCTGATGGTGCAGTTGGCTGTGTCTAAAAAGAGAGGAATATTTAAATGAATATTAATTCTAAGGATTAAAAATATTTTTTTTAAACGGGGGGGGGGGGGAGTTACAAAAAGTGTGTGGTCAGAAATTTAAAAGATTTTAGGCTCTGAAAAATTTATTCTTACCGTATCTGGCTCAGGAATTTCAGCAGCAACAGAGGCAGCACGGGAAGCAACCGGAGTCGAATGAGAAGAAGAAGATGGGCTATCATTCTCATTCAGCAAAGTCCATCCTTCAGTTTCAGGGTTTGACTTCTCCATAGCCACATTTTCATTCGAAGAATTCATGTCTACAGACGCATTTGAGGAGATATTGTCCTTAGCTTTTGTCACATTTTCTCTTTCTGGAAACTTCTCCTCCTGTATATTTTTATTAAGGGACACTCTGGTCACAATCGGTTCTGTTGTCACTGAAGTAGAAACCGAAGTAAAAGCAGAAGTTGCAGCAGCAGAATTGCTAACAAAATCTGAAGTGTGAATTCCTGTAGTAGTATTCTGAGCTTTGTCATTCTTCACTTGGACATTCACATCGATTCCAAGTGGATTTAAGAATTGCGCAATGTGCTCTCCAATATTCTTGAGAAACTCAACATGTGAGTCAGAGTTTTTGCGGGTGTGGGTCTTCGATTCACGTTCCTTTGAAGCTTCAGCAGTTTTTGTCTCTGCTTGAGATGGAACTTGTGATTGCTCTGGTTGTTGAGTTTCTTTCATAGGACATCCGCCGTTTGAAACATCAGTCCAATCTTTCACGTAAGCAGCAACGAGATCTATCCAGGATGGATTTTCTGCGAAATGACGAGAACGAGTCTCGCATCTAGTGCGTTTGAAAGGATCTTCATTCGAATTTTCAGAGAGGCCGCTGAATGTCTGAGCCTTGCTGACTCTGTTCATGTGACGAGCAAGGCGTCTGGTATAATGAGTTTTCCACTGCATTGGAACGGGAATACGCAACATGCAGTGTTCCGGATGCAGAGATTGGGCTTCGCACGCCATACAGAGGTCGAAATCTGAGCATTGAATACATTTGTAACGGAAGCCAAAGATTCCCTTGTCGCAGCCATCACAGATGACGTGAGGATGATGAACTCCAGGTTCGGCGGTCGATGCTTTTGTTTCTTGCTGCTCATAGTCGGAGTGGAGAGTCAAGTAGAGTTGGCGGACCTTTAATCCTTGAGTTTCTGTAAGAGCTATTTGCAGTTCCTCGTCGCTTGAAATCAAGATGTTGTCGTCATCATTATCTGAAATTAATTAAGAATTCAAGGTAATAGGATCATTTTAAATGTTACATTATATTACTTAATTGCTAATTCTTCTTTTAGAAATTAATCAAATGTAATTTCTTGAAATCTTTTCAAATCCCTTCAAATTCTGCAAAATCTGTTAAAATTCCTCAAAACTAAGAAATATTTTGACTTCCCTTGAAATTACTTAAAATTCCTACAAATTTCTTAAAATATTTCTAAATTCCTTGAAATAGCATGTGTTACGTGACCGTAACATAATCAATAGTTTTAAGAATAAATAGTTGTTCAATGTTAATCGAAACATGTGTAAGAGTTGAGATGAAAAAGACCAAAGGAGAAAAGATTTCCCTCAACAGAAACTAAGACATATTGAAACCATAAAGACAAACTCGGGGTCAATTTACGACCGATATATTCTCATTCCTTTCTCGGAATAAATGCGCTCAATGGAGAGCTACTCAGCAACCATGAAAATGTTCTCGGGAATTAATGTAAGGATATGGAGGACCGAGCGCCCACCACCTCCGGAATTACCAGGAAGGGTTGTTACTAAGGAAAACGGATATAAAAAGGGACACAAAATCAAAAAGTCTCAGTCTCAACTCCTCAAGTTAACATCCGAAAAACTCAGTCTCAGTTCGACACCCGAAAACCTCAGTGTCAGTATCAGCCCGCGAAGTCCTAGTCTCCGCGATCTGTAAATCCAGTTTGAATTCTGCGACGCCGGACCTATCTTCTGTAGGCCCGTCAATCATCCAGTTACTGTGAATCAATCCAGCGTCAGTCCAGTATCAGTGGAGTTCTAGTTCAGTTCCAGTCCCAATTGAGTTCGGTCTCGGAATCAGTATCAGAAACCAGTCAGATATATTCAAGAAACCCAGTTCAAGGAAAGTGTACTCAGAGGTCTAACCCAGGCCCCCACACTAGAACTAGATGTCTAACTTATCTAGGAGAGGCCTTCAAGCTGCAACCCATAAAATCCAAGCGGGATTCATCAACCCTTAAACAAGTAAGTTCTCATAAGCTCTAAACTCAATGGTCCCCCCTTTAAGAAATTAGAAATCTAATCTGGAACGTTCTTTCCAGACGGTGTCAGAAGTCAGGAAGTTCATCCTTGTGGTCCATCACTCCCTCTCTGTCTCTCTCATTGTGTGGAAATTGTATTAATAAAATAAATATCATTGGTCAAAATTTGTAGTAATTTCTTTTGCTTGATTCTCGTCCCTAGTTCATTAAAGAGAACTTAAAATGAGAACGCTTAGGGAAATTACGTATGTTATATTCCAGGACATAACACATGCTTACAAATAATTCCCAAGGGTAGCAAAGTGGACACAGGCAGGCCCTGATCGTTAAGGAATGTAAATGGAAGGGACAAGGGACCCTTCCTATACTATCTTAAGGGAAAGCAAATATTTTTAGACTCGACTATACTCTACCAAATGCATTCCTTTTACAAAATGTGTTATAATGTTACGTTGGACTCTTAACAAATTCCCTAAAATTTCTGAAAATTCCTGGAAATCCTGTATAATCTTTTGAAATACGTTAGAATACTTTAAAATTTATTCTTTTTATATAATTTATTTACAGAAATAGTACAACAATTCTGAAAGCAAATTGAGGAAATAACAATTTGTAGGAAATAAAAGAAATTTTTAGACAGTTCAGGGCCTGTTTTGATCTTGAATCTAAACCTGAATAGTGAATAAAGTCCACCCTATCCTGAGTTAACAAGCGTATTTTCCAACTGTTTCTATTTCTGGAAATGATGCGCATTTCTTTACATGTGGTCTAAATTCAATAATTCTAAACTAGCTTTTTTTCTAAAGATGAACTTATTTTTTAAATAGATGTTTAAAAAAACTTGTGCATAAATACAATAAACATTCAATAGAAAAATTGATAAATCTGAAGAAAATATATAAAAATTACCCATTACATTTTTATTTATTGTCTTAAATTTGATAAGGATTTTTTCTTATTTTTGATCATATTACAATAGAAGATTTTTTTATTTAATCATTAAATATCTTTAAATGTCGTAAGCACTAATTTTGTAAAGAAAAAATGTCTGTACGATTATTCTATGTACTAGAATTTAGTTAAACAAAAGGTGATGGAGCAAGTGTTACTTTTTTATTTGCATTATTACAACCAGGAAGTGACTATCATTGGCTATTTAAACTTGATTGTTGGTGCTTTATTTCTTTCACATTAGTGCAGACTAATGTTATCAATTCACTCAGTCGTATTAGTTGCTGTGACGCAATATTTCAACACTTGCAGCCATAATGATTGAATGACTTGGTGAAAGTTTCCAAAAACTATAACTTTTTTAACATTCTGCACGACACAGTAAACCCAGTGGGCACACGATATTAAGAACGTTTTTGAAACGTTCGAAAAAAGTTTCTAATATAGTGTATCCATTGGGTAGTTTAGATTTAAAAAAAACACAAGGAACAATAAACAATAAAAAGAAAAAATTCTCTATACTATAAATATGGAACGTGGAAAGTTTACCTATAGTTTAATTACTAAAATGTAATAAATATTAAAGAAAAATAAAATAAAATAATAAGCTGTCAAAACGTAAGAAAATTCAAAATTTCTGGCTCTAATTTAAAATGATGTAAACATGCAAAAAAACGATCAAGACTTCAAGAATTGAGTTAAAAAAAAACGAATGGAAATCATTGCAAGACTTTCTAAATCGACGAGTCAATCTCTCGGTTTTAACGTAATATGCATCTGGCAAAGTACCAACAAAAATAAATGCGTAATATATTTAAGACTAACCTTTCCAACTGACAGTGAACCTTTTTCCTCGAATGCTGGGAAAAATGGTTTGTAGTTTTTCTCTCACATACTGGAAATTAGAGACAACTTCCTTGTCAATTCCGAATCTACGCACTTCTGGTTTACCCGATGTTCCATCTTCTTTCGATAAATATGCTTTAAAGTTGGTCGGTGCAATTGTATGGAATGCCAT
>JAUEJJ010000021.1:739190-757133 GCA_032164275.1 Synergus coniferae | reverse complement strand
AATAATAGAGAATTTTAAATCGGCAAATGAGTATTAAACCCTTTTATTATAAAAAAAGAGCGACTGAATTGTTTCTTTTTTAGATTAGAATATTTTTAGAAGTTGCAAAAGATATCGTAATAGCCAACTAATCTCTGGTAATAGTATCCGGTATAGTACAAAAATAGATATAAATAAGTTTGTATATATAAACAAACTTTTTTCTTAATGTTATTTTTTTAAAACTAATTTATATCAACACTACATAATATTAAATCCGCATAACGGCTTAAATAAAATATTTCTCTATTATACTTTTTGAAATTGAAAATATTACAATGAGGCTTTGAAAAAACTAATACCACTGGTTGATGTGACTGGTATATTAGTATTGATTATCTTATAGTTTTAGAAATTAAATTATTATGAATTATTATTCATAAATTCAAATATGAATTTAATTAATTTAAATCTTTTCAGATTAAAGCTGAATAAAAAATGTTCATTTTAATTAATGTTATAAATGTATTTACCTCATACATTCACGATCACTAACGAGATTACAGAAGAAACAGGGCTTCTCAGGAAAACGACACACCGGAATTAATTATATAATTTAATAAGCATCACCGGCGGCGCATAAATCAATGCAGTAAAACATCACCCTTGATTAATGACACCTCAGAATAATTGTGTGACAAGTATCTACCACGCGTGGGACAACAAATTTTGCAACAATAAACTCATTACACCCGTTGTCCCGTTCAACAATCCCTGCCAAAGTCGTTAATAAAATCAGGTTATCTAAATGTTTTTTGGATATGTATGTACATACAGGTACATACTTCCTGTTTATGATGACGTCAATATTAATTCAAATTCGAAAAGAATTTTACGCCATATCAGCTCTTTGATATCAGATTATCAGACCATATCATTTAAAAATGATTTTTTTTAATCATTCACAAATTCCTCAATTGAAATCTAAATTGTTTAATTATAAACTTATTTGACCTTCTTAACCTCAATACTCTTTTAATCTTTCTAATATCTATACAGGTTTAAACATTTCCTTACTTCATTTCCCGGACAACCCAAAAAATTATATTACGTGAAATAACACTATGAAAAATAACAATAATAGTTTATTTGCATAAAATTGAAATAATATTACATTTCGAAATAAATTTTCTATGTACATATGTATTGTATATGGAAACTGACGGACGAAGATTCTACACGGCCCCGGACCATCACTTTTCTGGAGGCCCCTTAAGTTTTCTTAATATATCTACAATATTTGCACTCTAAATTTATTTAAAATTTTTCTCTGTCTCTAAAAACAGTTCTTTTATGCATTTATAAATAATAAAATGCGTTAATTAAAATTAAAGAGCATTTATTAGTAAAAGAATGCCTGAATGCCCCTGAAATGTATCAGCCTTGCTTCATCCGCTTACGTCACATCCAGGCGTGGTGAAGTGCCGAGTGCGTGTACTGAAACTGAAAATGGCCGTGCATAAGTCACACGAAATTCTGTGATTTCTCGGATTCCTTCGCCCAATATCGTGATATCGCGGGACTGTCGCGTAGAAGTGTCTGTGTTTCAGTGCAAAAAGGCGTTGACTCGTAAAGTGATTTTCACGCGGTGAATTCTCTTACATTCTCCGTAAATTTGTGTGTGCCCAAGAATTACAAGAAGGTGAGTCCTTATTTTCATCTTGACAACCTTTCACTCGCAAAAAATTTGCAAATTCTCTCAACATTCTTCATAATCAAGGAAATTTGGAAAATGCACATGAATTTAAGTTACGTCTCGATCAGACGAGTTGCCAGGGAAAAATCGCAGTGGAAAATTACAAAAAAATTTCCTTCGTGTGGGAGACGCGCCTGCTAGATTCTACATTCCCAGATTGAGTTTAATGATGTCCTCTAAACTTGAACTTCCTTGCGGTTTAAATTTCTGGTTTTGACAATTATTTATTAGAATGATTCTGGCCGATTTTTCGAATCAGTGAGATAATCTGAAGGTGGGTCAGGGAATGAGGTCGCTTGTGTCAAAATTGTCGATTTCCGATCTCAGACTCAGACACCAGCACCTGTCGATTTGTTTTCAATGGGTGGACAGACTGACGATCGGACAAATGGACGCACAGACGGAAGCCACGAAACGAATGACTGATCTCTGAAATTTTTGTGCGTAGCATAAAAAAAATTTAAAAACCTCAAGTACTTTGAATCTTTCTTATATGCAGCTTCCGCGAAAGATTTCTGGATGTATCAGTTGTAAGAAACTAGAATCGGTAGAAATCGATGTCACGAGAGGAACGAGTTGAAAGCACTTGAAATCGCCTAATCGCGAAAGTCTACTTTTGGACTACTAATTATTTACTCATCTCCTACACAGTGATAATCATTTCATTAAAAAACTTTTTTAAGAGTTTGGAAAATTGTATTAAAAAGTAAAATCGGGAATTGTATATCACAGTTTTTTTGGTTGTAAAAATAGGTAAAAATATACCACTGGAACTCTAAGAGAATTTTTGATTTACAACTGTTACTCACTTTCATTTCAATCCATAAAATCTTTTACTTCCTGTACCTTCCGAAAGGTCTTATGTCCTTCAAGATTATACTTTTTTTTAGAAGAACTATCTGTGGATGAGACACATTGGATCATAAAATTGGTTAACACTTCAAAAATTCATTTAATACACGCGTTATTTTGAAATCTGAATTGAGAATGTTTTTCTTCATTTATAATTTTGATTGTTTCGAGACCAAAGAGAAAGATATGTACTTAAAATGTGGGCAAATTCATTAAAGAAAATGACTTTATGTTAGAATATTCCCTAAATTTAATTAGATACGGGAAAACTTATTTTTACGCCTCTTTAAGTGCGTCGGCGTATTTTATAAAAGTTGGATTTCGTAACCAGAGAGAATAAACTTGTTAAGCTGGAGTTTGTAAGATTTAAAATCTCAGGTGTGTTTTGCGTAATGGATTAAAGTTAAAATTCTTGACGTTAAATTTTTATTTAGCCCTCATTTATAAATCAAAAATGGCAAAAAACATTCATTCTGATGTTTGGTTGATATTCTAGAATTTGTATTTTTTGGCTATTAACATAATGCAAAAAGTCATCAGTGAAATTGTGGTTGTTGGAATTCATGAATCATTGAACAATGACGTTAATATCCTGCAATAACTTTTTTATAGCTTCAAGACTCAGAAGATTCTTAGAAACTCATAGAAAATGTAGATGAATCTCATCAAATTTTTACTGAACTTTGTATTAATCCATTGAGAATGATAGTTGAGGTTTGAATAATAAATGTTTTGATTAGTTCTCATCTCGATAGGATATACAGTTTCATTATGGACAAGTTTAGTAATTTAAAAATATGATTTTATGTCAAACACTATGATTCAAGAAAACTCATTTATCGCGAACTCGCATCAATTACAATTCCTGACTTATCTAGCTTATCATGAGCAATGAATATGTTATCTCCATTACTATGTTCATAAAACGTACATTTGCACAGAAACCCGCTGATTAAAAGGATTTTTCTAGATTGATTCATTCTGTGACAACTAAAACTTTAATTTATAATTGCATAATACATAATGAAAAAAAATTAACCTTTCACTATTATGCAACAAGTAAAATATGCATTACTTATCAAATGAAAGTCAAGGCCATTGATAAATTGGAAGGTCTGTTGACTGGAATGTTGATCTGGTAGTCATGTCCTAGTTTTCTCTATTACAGGAATTTCTTACCAGAACATTAATTATGCTACTTTAAAAGAACTTCTCTTCAAGTTTCCTATCCATGGCTTTTTCAGTAGTATTTCCTTTAGTTTTAGCAACTGCAGTCACTTTCTTTTCAATACTTTTCAGTATTCAATGCTTTCCAATTGCTCATACGTCAAATTGGAAACTATTTACTCTTCTCAAACGGTCTTAAACTGCCTTTAAATGGTCTTGTGACCTTTGTGTCATTTACGAAGTAAACATTTTTAAGTTTACTAGGTTTACTTAGTTTGCTTAGTTTTTTCTTAAATTTTTCAGGTGAGATTTAATTTTTTAGGTAAAAACAGGGTAATTGATTTGATTGGCTGCCATGAAAATCTATTCTTTAAAATATTCATAACTTTCTGTCAATAAAACTGCAAGCATATGAAAGCAAGTAGAAATTATGTGTCATTAAATAATTATTGCCTCAAAGTTTCTTCTTTATGATGCACCACTAAATATTAATCTTACTTATCTCATGGAAATTTAAACTGCCTAAAATTGAAGAAAATCTTTTTTTTTTCAGGCACCTTGAATTTTTAATTTAAATTCAGAAATGGATCAGAACGCCTACACCATTGGCTCTCTAAACAAGCTCTTTGCACCTTGGAATTAAAAGCTTTTTTGTCAAGATGCGGGAGAGATATAGCGTGATCCCCTGGAGGTTAATGGGGATCTGAGCGAGTTTAATCAGTTATATCAACCGAATTCATCACTTATATTTATAAAAAATGAGGATTACTTGAAGCTATCAGGAAGTGCAAGAAGATCGCTGAAGCTCGTAGAAATTTACAGCAATGATTAACACGATGACTTATTTCAAAGAACGTATCGTCAACTTGTGTTTTTTATAAAAGACTGAATATTTCTAAAAAATAATATTAATAATATTGTTTATATACAGTTATGTTTATGGTTTTCTTGAGTGAAAGTCACTTAATGATATAAGTATAGTGAATACGTTTAGTTTTTGTGCACTGTGTAAAGACAGTGTGGATCAGTGCGTTTTTATATTGGTGAATTAATTTTGTAACAAGCAATATGTCATTTCTGTCGAATCTGAAGAAGGCATTCCACTTCGGTGGTAATGAAGCGAAGAAGAAGAAACTGTACAATAATATCAAAATGGACTGCGACCCAGAGGAATTCTGGGATATGGTCGGTGAACTTGGCGGTGGAGCTTTCGGCATTGTGTATAAGGTAATTTTCTAAACATATGTATTTAATTTAGAAAAAAAGTAATATGAAAAAATCATGCACCAGAAATTTTGAACGTTCAAATTCTACTTTATCCAAAAATATTGTTCTAACTAAAAATAACAATACGCACTACAAAAGTTTCTTTAATACAAAATTATTTTCAAAGCAAATTTACCAATATTTTAAAAGTGTTTCTAGTTCTTTACGTTCAGAACAGTTCAATCATAAAGAATCTAGCTTTAATCTCTTTTTGAAAATGCATTTTGAAATTTTTTAAAACTGTCAAATGAGTAATTTCGGTAATAAAACAAAATATGTAAAACCTGAACTAGCACTAAATTAAGTTTGATTCTGCTAAGCATGAGTAAGCATCTGATTTTATAGAGCTTCATTCTTAATCGTAGCAAATCCAACTACCTACGTAGAATATTATTCTCAATATTTTCAACTTTAAATCTTTTTAATTAATTCGATACCGTTTAATTATTAATGCCACGAACTTTTTCTTTTAAAGGTTATGGACTTTAAAAAAAGAATCTTATTTTAAACCTGAACAATTTTTAATCTATAAATTTCGAATATAGTGGATTAGAAAAGTTGAAAAATTACCGAGAATTTTAGATCTTCTTTAATCTACACCCTGAAAAAGTTTTGGCTTTCTCCCAGATACCAATTTAGCCCCTATGAATATAATATACTACGTTATGAACAAGATATTGGAAAATTTAAAGACGTAACAAAAAGTCTTATACGTTTTAAAAATATTCAAATGTATGAAATAATAGTTTTATCGTTTGAAAATAAAGGACAATATAATTAAAAATAAATGTTTAAAATTTAGGCACAGCAAAAGACAACGCATCAGCTGGCTGCTGCAAAGATGTGTGCATTAGATGGAGAAGATGACTTGAGCGACTTTATGATTGAAATAGACATATTGTCAGAATGCAAACATCATAATATAGTTGAATTGTACGAAGCGTACTTCACAGAAGGAAAATTATGGGTAAGGTTTCGAAAAATTAAACACCTAATAATTAAACTACCTTGAATTTTTCTCGAGAGAATTAAACTCACTTAACGTTTAATTTATTATGTAGATGTTAATCGAGTACTGTGACGGCGGTGCCGTAGATTCCATAATGGTTGAATTAGAAAAACCACTGACTGAACCTCAAATTTCCTACGTTTGTCAAAATATGACTCAAGGTCTGGCATTTTTGCACAAATCCAAAGTTATACACAGGGACTTAAAAGCAGGAAACGTGCTGCTTACAATGGCAGGTGGAGTTAAAATAGGTAAGTTTCATTTGAATTATTTCTAATTTTTCAGGTTTCCAATATCAAGAGATTAAATTGACCGTGGCTAATATTTTTTTTGCAGCCGATTTTGGGGTTTCGGCAAAAAATAAGCAAACCCTGCAGAAACACGATACTTTTATTGGAACGCCATATTGGATGGCGCCAGAAGTAGTTTTATGTGAGACGTTTAGGGACAATCCGTATGATTTCAAGGTAAGTTTATGCTTCAATTATTTTTTTCTTTTCATTTTTTTTTTCATTTATGGTAAAAGATTTGAAATTGATGATGTGTTCTTAATTTTTTCAGGTGGACATTTGGTCTCTCGGCATAACTTTAATAGAGTTTGCTCAAATGGAACCACCGAATCATGAAATGTCGCCAATGAGAGTTTTACTCAAGATTCAGAAAAGCGATCCACCAAAGCTCGAGCAGCCTGGCAAATGGAGCAAAGAATTTAACGACTTCATTGCCAAAGCGCTCATTAAGGACCCTTCAACAAGGCCAACAGCAGATGAATTACTTAAGCATTCATTTGTTAATCGAACTTTGGATTCGAAGCCAATCAGGGATTTGTTACTAGAATACAAAGCTGACGTCGTCGAAGAAGAGCTCGTTGATGAAGAAGCCGAGGTCTGTTTAAAAGCTTTCGCTTGTGCTTTCACTCTAAAATCGCAAATTGTCGAAAAATATGTTAAGTTTAAGTTCATAATTTTTATTTTTTAAACTTCTCATTTACTTTAATTGGTCAATTAATATCAGCATGTTTAATAATTATGAAACTATCATCTTCAAAAACTCTTAAACTAGCACTAAGAACCTGGTGTATTTCTTGTAAATTTCATATATATTTCTTACTTTTTCTCTGAAAGAGCATGCTAAAAATAATAATGAACCGTTGGAGCACTTCGCTTAAAATATCCAATTAATGTGTAAATACATTGTTACACGCTTGCACTACCATAGAAGGCCAAAAAGGCGAAAAAGCACAGAGAACAGTATCAGCGGATTGGTAAGATGCTTCCGAGTGATACGATCAGAATACGATAACAATCACTTTTGGAAAAAAGATTATAAAACTATTTTGCTTTGGCTGAATCGGAAAGTTTTATTCAATAACTCACTTAAAAAAATTTTTACCTAAAAGTATTTTGGTACTTTTATTTTTTTACAATTTGACTTTCTGTAACGTCAACTTTTTATCTTTTGCACGATAATGAATATAAAATTTCAGTTCGACGTATTACAATGACTTCGCGAAAACAAGTTACGATTATTCTTGCTTTATCGAGTCATGCATATAATTTTTAACAAATATCAACACAAGTAAAAAATGCAAGTAACACTCATTATGCTACATTGCGCAATATTTAGTTTATTTTAGTGAGATATATGTCGTTGGCAACTTACGTTCTTTATTTTATTAATTTCAATTAAGAATTGGAATTTAAAAAATTGAGAATGCGTTGTTATAACTTTAATATTCGGTTGTGCATGCGGCTCTCCTGGGCCTCGCCAGCCCCATCGCCCGTGCGATTGTCAGGTCAGTAGCTTCTGCAATTACCAGCCGTTGTCTTTCTCTTTTTTTTACGCCTTGTACAGCACTGTTTCATTAGCAAGTTTTATTAACCGGAAGTTTACGCATAAAACTATAGATTAGATTACTACTTTTCCTGGTTTGTAATTCCTATTCTCAAATTGCAGGAAGCTGAGAAATAAACTTCCGTTTATTAATCAGAACAAGATTTTGGGTGTTATATAATTTTTATTTTTCACATTTATTTCAAACCTTGAAATTATTGAGCAGAGAGTACTTTTAATCTTTAATAGGCTTTCATTTTTAATAGTTATTTTGCAATTTGCAGGAGCAGCGCACGTCACAGCTTCCCCTGGAGCTGGATCAACTCGGAGATGACTCTGCATCTGTGCGCAGTGACACTGACGTTAAAAGTAAATATTATGCTTTAAAATGTAGACTTCCGTATTAATTACACATTTTGCGGTATTCGTATTAATAAATTTCTTAATCAAAAATTCGCAGTTATCGAGAAAGAATCTGTCATCGCATCATCCGTATCTGCAAAGAAGGAAGAAAGCCACAAGAGAGAAATTAATCGGGATGGAGAGAAAGAGGAAAGAAATAAGAAAATACGGAAAACTGATTCTAAAGAAAATATTCCGACTTCAATTGAAAAGAAGCAGGTAGTTATTTAGAATTGTATATTACAGTAATTGAACATTTTAAACTTAAACTTGAAAACCAAATGACCAGAATGACTAGAAAAATTAATGTGGTTGAAGTTCTGAACGTTCAAATGAACGAATTTTTGTATTGATTGCATTTTAAACTAGAAAGTTTTAATGCTTATATATATATATATATATATATATTTAGTTAGAACAATATTTCTAGATAAAATAGAATTAGGAAAAAATATTTCGTTCATTTAAACGTTTAAAACTTTTGGTATATTAGTACATTAGATTAGAGGAATAAAGTTACTTTTTTTTTTTTTTTCTCCATTTTTCTTTAGGCACCAAAGCCTCCAGTTACGGGTGAAACGAATGAGAGAAGAATATCTCGAGAAAAAGGCCCGGCGCCACCTCCACCGCCGTTGCCTCGTCAGGACAGCAAGAACGATGAGAAGGAAAATCTTCCCAAGACTGCAGACAAACCTAGTGCCATGGAATTGTCAGAACGTCGAAAATCTACCACAGACGACAAATTGCCAAACAAAAATATCTCAATTCAAAATCACAATAAAGAGGAACCACAAAAACTAAATGGGGAAAGTAAGAAACCACTGGAAAAGAAAATCAGTATTGATAACACAGAAAAAATTAAATCGCCAAAGGAAGAGAAGACAAGCAGTCCAGAGAAATCTAAACATGTTGTAATGAGGCCAAAACCCACTGAGAGTAAGAAAAACTCCGTGAGTAAGAAACAAATGAGTGTTGAGGAAAAACGAAAATCTGCACCCGTTAGACCTGAATCTAGCGACGAATGGAAAAAACCTGCTTTCAAAAAGCAGACTTCTTTTGAGGAGAAAAACAGGTATTTAATTTGCTTCCTCCTGACATATTATTTACAAAGTATAAGCGAAAATATCAAAATTATTATTTTTATATGTCAATATTATTATTTTCCAGACGGGAAAGAAAATCGTCGATTGAAAACATTAGAAGTCTTCAAGAAAAGCGAAGATCTGTTGAAGAGAAACTGAATGCGGTATTGGAAAGGCAAATATCTATGGAAGCGGGAAAACTAATCAATGACGCAATTGCTGAAAAGCCAAAGGAACCTCCGAGCACACGAAATGCTGGTTTTTCGGTGAAGAGTTCGGTTAAGGCAAGTTCAACTGGAGATATCAAGAAAAACTTTGAATCGCCAAGTGCTGAGAGCCTCGACAAATCTCGCAGCGAAGGTTCATCCAGAAACGATTCTTTGGAAAATGTCTCTGTTGAATATGAGGTAGAGGAGTCAAATAATGCGAGCACTCCAAAGGAACCTTGTCGCCAAAGTCATGCAAGACAACGTTCCAAAGATAGGCGAGGTTCCGGTTCTGCGGTTAATGTTTCTGTTATTACATCAACTCCACATAGAAGCAAAAGCGTGTCTCGAAGCGGCAGCAGAGATAATATTGTTGTTATTATGGGTAAGTCGAGCATTCAAAATTGCTAGATCGCAACTAAATATATGTGTTTGTAAATAAAATGCTATCTTTTTTTTTTTTTTTTTTAGGAAAATCACAACCTGACCAAGAGACGCGTTTGAATACATCAACAGTAAGGATTACGACTGAGACTCCAGATCCATCAAATAGTCTTGCAAGTAATGTGAGCCAAGTGACTGTGGTTACAACACATCCACCGGTTCTGGTCGATGCAACATCAACGCCACCACTGAGACGTTCTTCTCCAACCTCAGAGGTCGTTATCGTTGCTAACGAAACAAACAAAACTCAAGTGAATGAAAGCTCGACTGACGACGATGGTTTCCCTAGTCTCGATAGCTTGGAGTACACGCCTCAAGAACAATCGATTGTTATCACAGACGCAAGTAAGAAAATAGGCAAAAAGTTGGACGAATCGGAAGTCATCATAGTTAGTCCAATAGTGGACGAGTTACAAGATACTAGTCACGTCTCGGTCGTTACGGTCGGAGATGAACAAGAACAAGTGAAAGACTCATCCGTTGTCGGAAAATGCAGCGTTGTGAGAACTGGCTCTTCGTTGAGCGACCTCAGTTCAACTGAGAGATCAAGTTCTAAAAGCGATAGTGGTGATGAGGCTAGTAAAACGTCGATGATAGTTGCTGGTATGACTGTTGAGTCATCCGAAGTTGATGACGCTGGACATAAGAGTTCTATGAAGATGAATGGGCAACTTAAGAACAATTATCCTCCTCATGCTAACAAGGCTTCTAAGATGCTGAAACAAAACGATGGCCCTAAAGTGCAGAAAGAGAAACGCGTTTCTCCTGATAGCTACGAAGGTTCCAGGTCCTACAGTGATTCTGGATCAACAAGGTCCTACACACCTAGCAAGAGTGTTGATCGCTCGGATGCAGAATCGATTTCTACAACAATCAGTCAAGACAGTCGTGGATCAAACAAGGAAAATCATATTGGACGTGAGTCTCGTCAGTCTTCCGAAATTGATGACGAAGTTGTTCTACGTAGGAAGCCCGATTACAATCGAGAGATGCCCCGAACTCCACGAACAAAGGAGGATATACAGATGATGAATTTGAAGAAGAAGACAAGAAAGCGAACGAGGAAGTTTGAAATTGACGGTGTTGTTGTGACCACTACGACCTCCAGGGTGATTTACGGTGATGATGAGAACGGAAGGGTATATGATGATCAGATATTTAGAAAGCAGGAGCTCAGGGAGTTGAAAATGCTGCAAAAAATGGAGCAGAAGCAATTCCAGGATCTTTCCCAGAAGGCACAGTTTAATAAAGACCAACAGGAGAAGCGTTTCGAGCAAGAGAGACAGTTGTTGGAACGAGGAGCAGAGTCAGATTTGGAAACACTTGCTAGGCAACAGAGACAGCAAATTGAACGAGCCGAAACTCAACAAGAAGCCGATTTAAGATTGGCATCTAAAAAGATACGCAGCGAACAAGAACGAGAGTTGAAGCAATTCCGTGAGGGATTGAAGCAAGACTTGAGACTGATCAAACAGGAGGTTGATTTAATGCCCAAAGAGAAGCGAAAGAATGCCTTCAAAGTTCGTAAAGATAAGCTAGAGGCGGAGCATGAAGAGCGTGAAAAAGCTTTCTTGGAAAAGTTGAACGAGAACCATGAGATGTCTTTGAGAAGATTGTCTGACAGTCACAGGGAAAAAATAGCATTGATGGAGAGGCAATTCCTACAACAAAAACAACAATTGATGAGAGCACGCGAAGCTGCAATTTGGGAATTGGAGGAACGTCAGATACACGAGAGACAACAGTTGTTGAAAAGACAACTCAAGGATATCTTTTTCCTCCAACGACACCAAATGCTTATAAGACATGAAAAGGAATTAGAGCAGATGAAGAGAATGAATCTTCGAAAGGAAGAGGAGTTGATCAAACGGCAGACGATTGAACGTAGGAATTTGCCGAAGAGAATTCGAAATGAGATGAAAGCTCGGGAAATGATGTTTAGAGAATCAATGAGAATTTCAATCACATCAACTACGCCAGATCCTGATGCGGAGAGAGACAAGTTGAAAAAGTTCCAGGAGAACGAGAAGAAGAGGTATCGAGCTGAACAACAACGTTTTGAGTTGAAACATGCGAGACAGCTCGAGGAAGTTAGAGCTCAGAGCGATGCTAATATTAAGGAACTCGAGCAGTTACAGAATGAGAAGAGGAAGATGCTCATGGAGCATGAAACGATGAAATTAAAGGAACAAGAGGAATCATATACTAAAGAACTCAGGGAGTGGAAAACTCAGCTGAAACCCCGTAAACAGGTATGCCATTCTAATATCATGATTTGAAGCTTCTTTAAGATTTTGTGACAATATTTTTTTTTATATATACTTTAGCATTTATATTTTGAGTTGCTGCATCTAATTATAGATTTTATGCTTGTATCTAATATTTTATCGGTGTTCCCATTTGTAATTTATATGCACAACTCTTCCCAAGTGACAATTGCATTTCTATTAAACATAAGAATTACCTACGGTCCTACGAGGTTATATTTTATACATTTTATCTGTCTTTTGTGCTTGCTTTTCAAAGCCATTCAAATAATACGCCTATACTTGTGATTGCAACAGTGAGAAATTTTTTACTGCCTACGTTTACGAGCGTATATGCAAAACTATTCACATTTTTTGCATAAATAGCAGTATTTACATTTCTGACAGCTATGATAATTGTTTTTTCCCTCGACTATTTATTTAGAGAAAATGTTTTATCTATAGAAGAGGGGTCTTCCATAAACCAAGTGGCCTAATTTTAGCCACTTTTTGACTACCCCTTCTCCCTACGTGGCCCACTGTAGTATTTTCGTCGATCCGCCTCCCTTTCTTAGAGTGTCACGTGGTTTTTAAATTTTTTGTAAAACGAAAAGAAAATACAAAACCATGGGCTTTATTTATTTATTTTTTAAGAATAATCTTAAGCCAACAAATGGCATAACCACTCATACAAATTTTATATTTTTTTTAACACTTAAATGTAAAATCACGTGGCTCGCGCTCGGACCCCCGCTTCCCCATGTGGTCCACCGTGGCCTTTCGTCGAACTTCTCCACCCCATAAAGAAACCACGTGGTTTATGGAAGACCCCAGAGAGAGTTTTTAATCAAGTTTTGAGATAGGTTTAATCAAGATATTTTCTTTTTGAATAAGAATACAGACACCTTGAAATCGCCATTTTTTAACAAGCATTTAAATGAGACTTGTGGTACTTGTTATAGAAAATAGAGGCGGAGCTGGCAACTGAAATGGAAGCGTTGGAGGCTCGTTACCGCGGCTATTTGCCTTCTCGTCTTAGCAGCCTCTATTTCAATACTTTTGACTACTCTAGTCTTTCACTACCCGAATCCTGCAGAAGGTCCCCACAAATTCCCCGATCCAGTCCTAATTCGTCCTCTTCGTTCAGCATACCTCGAGTAACGTTGAGAGCTAGCGGCTCAGACACAAGTTCATTGAGCAGCACGCTTTCTCGAAATTACTCCAAACCTGACCTAGTTCCTTCTTCTCCTCGCAGTTAGTGTCTTGCAATTTACTGCTTATCATGCTTTTTTTTGCCTGTGAAATGTTTCGTTATCGATGCTGCTTTGTTACGTAGTTCTTTTTTCAGAAATTTCAATTTTTTTTTTCGTTTCTAGGTCGAGTAAGAAGTATTTTAGGACCAAAAAAAAACCAATGCCTTCTCATTAGATGAGAATGTAAAAATCGCTAGACTCATTTTAGAAAAAATTTTATTTAAACATTAAAAAAATATATTTACAAAAATTTTTTTTTATAAGTAAGGTTGGGTTTTGTTCCCAGTTTTCAATTTTTTTTTCATTCATCCTAGAAACGAAAAAAAAATTGAAACTGAAGAGAGCAAGGTTGTTTGGTTGAAATGAATTGAAGCTAGATGTGCCTTACTAATAGAGTATGTTTTATCAAAAATGTTTTATATGAGTTTTATAAATCCCTATTAGACCCCATTTTCACAAGACAACAATTTTCAGAATATCTTTTCAGGTGTAATATTAGGTGTTTAAAGTGGAATTTAAAGCTCGATCCAAATGATTTCTAATTTAAATTTATTAATCTAATTTATCTCGTTTTTAGAGATTTCTGATTTATATCTATCAATTAGTTTACTGCGTTTAAGAATTTGAGCCATTACATATTTTCAAATAATTGTTATTTAGTTATATAGTGTTAATTAATATTTTCATTTACACCATCGCGACACATTTCTGCTGAGCTTTAGTCATAAGTAACATTGAGTTTACGTGGCTTTTGGCAACAAATGTCCGTCCGTACATTCCATTTGTGTGGTTAATGTCACAAGTAGAAAGATTTGTTTTTGTAGTGTCTTGTACATTCCGATTACTGATTTGTTGGAAGTAAAACTTTCAGTACTATTCACAAAGGGATACCTTGTACTAATGGTTGGATAAAAGGTAATCTGTATTGTTTAATGTCTAATGTCATTATTGTGGGTGCTTTCACCGTTTCGAATATACCTCATTAAATCACTTTCCTCAAATCAAAGAAAAACAAAAAAGCAATCCTTGAAAAATTGTAGTCAAGATCTTGAGAGAATCCGAGGTCGGAAAAGAATCTTCAAAAGGTTAGTCAACAAAAATTATCGATTATAAAATTAAATCAACGGAATTTGAAATCTAAGCCACACATTAAAATCACAGAAGATTAGAAAACAACAGCGAAGTACAGATATATTTTTTATTTAAAATGAAGATGGATTTATAAAGTTCTTTAAATATATTTCTGCAATGCTTATTAAATCTGCTTTTTCCAATGTTACAGAGATTGGAAGAACAATTCGCATCGCAATTGGAGGAGCAAGAGGCAATTTACGGGCCTAGTGCTGTACCTCTGTATCTACCACAAGATTTGCCTGAACTTACGCACCATACAGCTAGTTCCACGCGTAGTTCACTATCTTCCGTAAGCGAAGGTTAGAAGATAAAAGTTGAAGATTGCGGACAAAAATCCTGTCTCTAATCCTTAGTTTAAAAAAAGACGAATATACGTTATTGGCGTTCATCCGAGAATAATCGAAACAAAGCCTAATACAATTATTCTTCCAAACAGATCTGTTGACAATAAATGTTATAATGCTGTTGCGCAAGCTAATACTAGCTAATACGCTACTTAAAACAACAGACTGTTGTGGTCTAATTAAAAACAAAAATGAAATGTCTTTTTCCACATTTGCGTAATATGACTGAAGAATTTTTTTCTTTGCTCTTGAAGCTGAGAAAATTTGTTCAAAGAGAACGAAGTTGTTGCTTGGTAGCTTTCCGAAAAAATGGAAAAGCCGTACGTCTTGCTCAATTATTACCGAAGGTTTCTCCAAACTCTTGCCAGAGATTTTGGCACAGGAGATACAAATTTGTATATAGTGCGAAGGTTACAGGAGAAAGTATATGTTGGTACAATTCCATCAAATCCGCCCGATCAGATAAATTATTATTGATTTTGAATTATTATTGATTTTGATAGCCTTCCATGGTAAATTAAATAATAGTCCATTAAATGTCAATTGGATCGGAACGAACGCCACGCATCTGGTATGCCATAGTAATTTTTCATTATCATTCGCGATTTTATATGTATCGTAGTGAGAGGTATATATTTTGAACCTTTTGAAAAATTTTAGAGATTAGTTATAGTGATCGTGCAACCAGCATATGCATGCCATGAAGGCATTTTGTAACATATTTACTGCGCGTGAATATTACTATAAGCTGTTTGACTTTAACCTTTGAGATTCATAGGAATCAGCGTCATTAAAGATATTTCGCGATTAGAACTCTTGTGCTAATCTCGATTGTTTCGCTGATTTTGTTGCAGTCAAAAGTACGTGTATAGAATTGTATATTTTCAAAATGTATATTGCCGAAACGTACAGTTCGTTGAGGAATGACGGTCACGCGAAAAATCAAATGACAACACCAAATACAGTATGCGTTATTGCGTAGCCTTACGAGCTTTTTACGAATCTCTAAACTCTATATTATGTACCTCTGTATGTACATGTCTTTATTACAAAAATCCAAGTTGGTAAAGGGGCTTGTGTAAGCGATTATTCTCCCGAGGTTTCCCTTTATTCTTAGCGCTTCTTTTGCTTTATTGCGCAAGAAACTATTTAAAAAGCACGACTTATGTATATACAAGAAATATTAAATTTATTATTGAAAACATTTCAAATTTGGTTATATTGCACTCTCCGAATTTCCATAGACGTTTCCTTTTAGTTTACTAGAATTTCAAAAAGTTTCAATTGTACAACCTGTCGTCGAATTAACACTGCCCTTTCATTCGATTCGACCTTGCACAATAATGCACTGGTTAATAAAAGATCTTCACTCCGTTTATTATCCACGCGAACTCTCATTCTCCAAGGAGTTTTTACCAAATAGCATTATATTTTAAATTTACTTTCTAGTTTAAATTACAAATTTAAGTCTTTAATAACGCATATTCCATTCCATTTTTGTGTGTCAGGATAAAGTTGATGACATTAAAGTTTTGATTTCGTGAGTTTAGTGGAGATTTAAAAGTATGTGCGTTTTCTGTTTATTTATTTATTTTTTTTTATCATATACTCATAGTTTTGTGTATTTATGTATCGCGGGTGAATTGTTAGATAGAAAAAGTAGAGTTTCTACTCGAAGAGCCTCGCTTGTATATACTAATTAACATTATCGTTGAAGCACATTCGGAAGAACAAGAACCTGGAACTTGCATTATAAATATTTTTACATTAATAACGATATTCTCTTTTTTATCGTTTCCAACTGGTAGGGGCACACTTTACCATTTGTATTTGCCTGAAATGATACTAACTTTTGAAAAATTGAGAATTTGCCGAAATAAGAAAAAACTTATCTTTGATATTGTCGTCTGACGAATTCTACTAATCAAAGAAAACATAGAAGGTCGACGTAAGCTCGAGCGACTGGACTGAGTGATAATTGTATAAATTTTCATTGTTATTGTGCATCTTTTTATATATGAGTGTTGAAACGGTGATAGAACAGGCTGGGAAATTTTAAAACCCCCATAAATGTGAATGTTAATAATCGAAAGTTAAGAATCTTTCGTGTTTGATTGTTTTATATACAGTAGTACCTCTCGAAAAATTTTTTAATTCACGGAAACTCGACAAAAGGGAATACGTTGATCTATTTTTTAAGGTTCGGTGCCAATATATGTTTTCTGTTTCAATAACATAAAATTGAATGTGTTCTTCCATTAAAAAAAGATAGTGCTATTTCGTATTCTAAACTAATTTATTACATAATATAAGTCATTTTGTATAGTTAAAGATAAGGAAATCAAGCTTTTGATGATCGTAAGACCTAATTTGTATTCCCTTTTGTCGTACTTAGAGGGAATATTTATAATACTGGTGAATTGTATTTATAATATAATAAAGTGACCAATAAATGATTGCGCATTTTAATTATCGATTTGCGCATTAACGAAAATTAGGAATGTCCATTATATCATAAAGAAAACTATATTTTTAGCATTTGCTCAGAACTGGATACGAATAAGTTTATCGTAACATTATTAACTATTATCATTTCAATTATGTTTGAATATCATGGTAACATTATGTTATTAAGAAACAAGTAATAAATACTTAAACTCTACTTTCAACTGTCTCTAACGCATTTATTTACTTACAAGCAACTATGATACGCGTGCGATTAATTTCTTGTTTTTGCCAAAAAGATTCAGAGAATTATAAATTTAAAATTACACAAAATATCGTTAAATACTTTAAATTTATTTACTTATTTATCTCCCTCTTATTCACCTAATTACCAAATATATTTTCTCTATTTTAACATTGAGACTGACTCCGAGTTCTTTTTGTTTTCCTTCTTTTTATTTTCAAAAGGGAAGGGATAAATGGGTTTAGTCGTGGGTGGAACCGGCTGCAGTAAAAGTGTATACA
>JAUEJJ010000021.1:710698-725298 GCA_032164275.1 Synergus coniferae | reverse complement strand
TAGCAATGAATCTAACTTTAAAAACAAAACACAATTTTGAAAATATTTTTAAAAAAAATTAGTTATTTCAAAAGTTCCCTGTATTACGAGAATTACCCATATGTGTGTATACGAAAGCTTCTCATCTTATATATTATATGTTGTAGGGGACACTTAGTTAGAGCTTTCAAAAAATATCAGTCTGCCACATTTTCAAACGCGTTTTCCTCAAAACAACGTTTTTCAAACTGGTACCCAAAATATCTCGAAAACCATTGAACCGATTAACTTGAAATTTTTTGTGGTTGTTGTATACATAATTATCTAGTTCTTATCATAGGACTTTTTTTTCTTCTAGCTTTTGTTTTCTTTGACAAAATACGTACAAATTTCTTCTTGAAAATCGCTATAACAGATTTGTTTACGGCATTCCGTACATATGACTCAAGTACTCCGTGAATTTGCAACATTAAAAAAAAATGGAAGACATTCTTGAAAAGTGAATACTTTTAACTAGAGAAACCCCCTATCCAATAGTTCCAATAGTTTCCTTGAAAAAAATTCTCGAAAATTACCTTTTTTTTCGTTTACAGGTCTACATACATATATTCCCCCTTAATCGCACAGTCGGAACTTAAATACCATATAAATCTGCTTTAACGCCGTTAACGATGTTATCGTTGTAATTTATTTATTCAGTGAATGAAAAACATTATTTTACTAGCAAAGAAATGCGGTAAAACGTATAATGTTTCAAGTTAATCAACTTCAAATACACATTGTATTTTAAAATACTTATAAGATATTTAAATGAATGTAATTATAAAATATAAGTTCGATAATTATTACGAATTTACATTTCTTAAAATAAATTTAAGTCAAATTTTTAAAATTAAATTAAATATTTGTACTGACAAATTATCAATATTATTATTTAAACAGTATACAAGAAATGTGACGACAAAAATTTCAGAAAGATACTTATCCATTTTTTTGATAATTTGAATCTTCTTTGGAGAATTTCAAAAAATCGTCGTTAGTTACGAAAATTTGGTTTGATGTTTACCATAACCAAACACAATGATATATCGCTCTCAAAGTTTGGAATATGGAAATTGAGGCAATAAATTGCGTTTGTATATTTATTTGGAGTAATAATTTTGAAAAAATTTCTCAAAGTAAAAAATAAATGTGAAAAATTATTTTCACTTCTTTTGGTATTCACTACATCCACACGGATTGAGATATTGTGCTCAAAATTGGAGAGATTAAATAAAAAGCACTGAAGAATTTTTGTATGAGTATGTTAATAGTTTCAAAAACAGTTTATTTATAAACTGATAAAGTAGGATATATTACCACTCAAGTTGTAGCACTTAGCAGGTAATGTTAGTTTTATGTATTTCAGATTTTTTGATTCGCACTGACACAAATTTTGGACTAAATCGTCTAAACAGTCTAAAACTCAATATAAACAATAAAATTTACACATTTCTAGCGGAGAAAAAAGGAACCGTTCAACGTCGATAAAGTTGACCAAACCATATCCAAACGCAATGAGGCAAGAAATTGCGTTTGTATTCTTATTTAGGGTAATAATTTAAAAAAAAATTATCCTCGTAAAAAATAAATGTGCAGAATTATTTACATTATTTTGGTCCTCACTACGTTCACATGAATTGAGATATCATGTTGAGGATTTGGAATGTTATATAGAAAGCATTAAGGAACGTTTGCATACAGTCTGTTCAACAAGAGCGTGTCGGCGGTTTTTCAAAAACTATTAAAGATATTTGAAAGTTTTTTTTTTTTTTTGAGTGAAAATATATTGGAAGGACTAATGCGCACCTACCTAATACAAAGTCCAGTCCCCTTCGTTATGCAGAATGGCCTGGTACCTTTTCGGCATGCATTCTACCAATTTTTCGGCGTAGTCCGCTGGTAATTCTTGTCATATCTTCCTGATTTTTCGCAAGAGCTGTTTCGGGATAAATATACGTTTTCCCGCAAGCTTCCTCTTTAAAACACCCCAAACATTCTCGATTGGATTCGTATCGGAGGACTGTGATGGCTAGACCAAAGTTGTTACACCATTTTCTGCTTTCCAAGGGGTGCAGAGACGGCTTCAATGTTTTGGGTCGTCATTCTCTTGTAAAATCCAATCACCAGTATCGGTTCCAAACATCTCTTTAGCAGACCTTAGAAGACTATGTTTGTATATTTTCATCATTTTATGAGCAGTCAGGTTCTCGGTAAAGAGCTGTAAACATCCAAAACTGCGCTCAGAAAAGCTTCCCCAAACATCGACTTTCACTGGGTGTTTAACGGTTTTCTGAAGAAATCGAGTACCGGCGGTAGGCCAGGCATACTTTGTGGGAACCCATGCCCAATACAACGTTTCATCTGAAAAAATGATATTCGACCAATCACGGTCGATATTTTCAGCAGCCCATGCCTTCCGTCTTTCCCTATGGGTTTCTGAAAGCAGGGGCTTTCGCCTCGTGATACGGTATTTTAGTTTCGCCTCAGCCAAATGTTATCGAATGGTGTTTATACTGACGATGACTCCCTTTTTAGCTAGCATAGTCTTGGCATCTCGTAACGTAAGAGTGGGGGTACGCTGAAACAACTAAACGATCGTTTTATCCTGCTTGCTCGTTGTTGCTCGTGATTTTTCTCTTTCGGGAAGATCGTCGACTGTTTGATTGACATTAAAACGTTCAACCCACTTCTTTACCCACGAATGCGACTTCTTGAGGTACCTATCTGACAGCCGCGCTGTAGCTCATAAGTGGTCCTTTTGGATGGGTACACAAGAAGTCCGCTTCAAAACGTTTCGCGTACACAGAACTCATTTTCACTCACGTTGGCTCTCTGGGACAATTCGAGCGATACTGGAACGACTCGGTAATTGCGCATTAGTCCTTTGAATGTACTTTCATTCAAAAAAGAAACTATTCAACTTGGTATATAGTGCAATTACTATGCAAAATTTCATCAATTTATCTCATTTATTTCAACAATTTATTTTAGCACTGAGCTAACGGAGCATGCGCGAAATACAAGCGCATCACCGGTTGACATGTCGATATATTTTCTCGCGCGTACGTCGTCTGCCAATGTTGACATTTTAAAAAGAAATAGGTACACAGAAAATTATTTTTGAATAAATTTAATATACATAGTTGTTCTGACAGTGTTCAAGTTTGTTAATTTTGTTCAAAGTAGAAATTTTAATACAGATGCAGCCAGAGAACTTCAAGAATTATATTATAGGTATGTAAAAGGTAAAAGGTAATAACATAACCTCATTTTAAAGAAATGTTCCCCTTTGGAAAGTACGAAAATACTAATCACCTTTGGGATGTTTATTTTGAATATGTGGCTTCGGAAGTTTAAAAAAAATTCTTCTGATTATACGATTTCAAAAAGTGTGCATACATAACCTTCTTCATGTATTATTTTCGTATTGTATACCTACAGGTAATCAGTATTTTCATATTTTTCAAAGGTGATCAGTATTTTCATGATCGTTATTTCATGAATATTTTCCAAAACTAACCAGAGTATTTTCATGAAATAATAATCACCTGTGGAAAATTTGACAATAAAGTCGAACTCAATGAAATTTGCAGGTGTAACGAAGTTACATAGAGCCCACCATAGATTCGGCCCTGCGGACCGAATCAGAGGAGTGGGGAGTTAGGAGAGGCCTCGCTGGCTTTTCGGGATGCTTGGCTCTCACTCGTGCTTTGCTCCGTGAGATCGTCGCGTCACTCGCTTGCTTGTCCGCCTGTATGGAACGCGTATTGTTCCTTAGATTTGTTTCCTACCCGTCTCAGCTATAGTAGAGCCATCCACGGCTCGTTACCAGAAGATCAGCTCTTCGCTTGGATCCTGTCAGCCCTTCTCTTTGGATTCTGTCAGCCCTTGATTCTGGAGAACCATCTTCGCAGAAGCTGAGAACGCCGACCACACCCAATCACGCCATTCCTCACCAGCCATATCGTCTACACTCGTAAGTGCCTAAATCCTCGAATATCTGAATAAACCCTCGTTATTTGTTAAACCTGGTGTCTTTTCTGACTTCACCCTTCTCAGCTAGGACATAATCCTTTTCTTCCCTTACTGATGTAGAAATCACTCCTTCATATAGGTTCTGGAAAGTTGCGAAAAACGAAACGTTTTTACTTCAGCATATGAGCTTTACATTTTTTTCCGTACAGAAAATCCAGTTCATGGTTTACATCCGTTCCAGATATCGACATTTGTTGCTCAGTCAAGAAGATTGTGTAATGTTATTATTAAGCAAAAATCTAGGAGAGACAATTGAGGAACCACAAACTAATCATGTAATTGTTAGAAATGATAGAAAGTTACAGCAGTTTGATGAATTCCGAAGGAATACAGTTTGTAAGTAAATGTTTTCTTATTCAAAATAATTGTATGCCAGTATGATGATTAAACAAAATTCAAGTGTTATTTTCAAATGTTTTTCAAGAAAAATTGAAGCTAAGATTGTAAGCAAGAGAGAAGCAGGCTCATACATCGATTCAATTTGAATTTATAATGGATAGCCTCGAGATAGAATTATTTATGGGAGGATCAAAACTGGTAAATTTGAATCGGAATTTTATTTATCAAGGTATTTTGTTTTTTTATAATTTGCATACTTTTTTGTAGATTAAGTCAAAAGGTTCTCCTTTACATCTTCCGGAAAATGGATTAGCAAAGTTCAGTTTGACGTACTTTGCACTGAAAGGTCGAATGTTTGCTGATGGACTCTTAGCAACTTCCATTATCCTTATGAATTGTACTTTGGATGATACCAGACATTCTAGACAGGGATCCTTGACTAGAATCATGGAACGAACTTCAGAAGTCCCTGATATGGGTGTCGTTAGTTATGAGAAAGAAAAGAGTCCTGTTAGAAGCATGTTGGACGTGACTATAAGAAAGGGGCCAAATGATATCTTTGGTGAATTAATTTTAGAAATACTTTTAATAAGTTTATTATTTTTATTTATCTGATTTTTTAACAAGCATGAAATCCTTTCAGTTGATGTTCGTGTATTTTCCTTCGGCATAATAGTCTCCCTAGATTACTTAATGAAATCTCCTGAGACAGTTGGTATGAAAGACAGCGCAAAATGTATCTCCGGATCCACCGAAGTTCACAGTTAATATACATATTGAAAAACCTGATATCATTCTTCTTGAAGACTTGTACGATATTAATTCTAATTGCATATTCTAAAGGTATGTTTATTCTTTTATAATTAAAAAAATGTTTAAATGACAATGATATTATTCATCTAATTATTCTTGGGAGAATGAAATACTACTGAAAGTGCGAATGATGGGAGAATATCAACTTATATCAAGATCTATCAGACTTATCGATTACGACTGGAATTTATAATCCTGATAGAAGAGCTGATTTGATGTATGAAGTAAGGGAATATTTTTTAAGTATAATTAAAATAAATTTGCTGTTTTATTAATTTTTTTTTTTCTACAGGCTTTGAAACCTTGTATTATTATCGTCGCAGGTTCGACGCCTGAAGGTGAAGGTTTGCACATGGACATTCGCTTTGCAGATATTCACATCTCAGTATCGCCAAGAGTAATAGAAAATTTGAAGAAAATTTTTCAAACGGTGACTAAGAAAGATGTAGAAGAGATAAAGTTGGAAAACCAGGTCCTATTCATGAAGGCCTTTGTTTGATAACTCCTTACGAGGAAAAAGATTTTTGGCGTTTGAAAACAGGTCAGCCTTATTTAATAAATAAATTAACAAACTGAAAGTGATTTTGTATTTACAATGTATAAGACGAAATGTATAACAGTTTACAAACCAGAATTGACGATCATTTCTACGTGATTCTACTAACGTTGGAAGCGGGAGTTGGAAACAAAACTCTACTTATGCTATAAGTTTTATAGCATAAGCATATCTATTTATTTATAGCATATTTTATTCCTATAAGTTTTCAGAGCACTATTAATGATTGGAGTACTAAAATACTAAATTTAATTTACAAATAGATTCAAGGATGAAGCAAGTGTAGATTGATTGTACAATTACTGATGCTTGTACTAATTTTTTTGTCTAATTTTAAAATGTTTATATGTAGATGAGTTTAGAATCCACAATGTCATTAGTGTTGGCCTATTACAATAGTTGTCTTGCTTTATGGGAACCACTGATTGAACCACTAGAGGGAATAGAAAAAGGGAAATGAATATCAACCCCTTGGGAATTGAAAACGAAGGTTTTATAATTGTAGTTTTCTTGTCATTTATCACAATTTTATTTTGGAAATAAAAGAAAAACGAACTTCTAATATTACTTTTCAGATTCATTTCAATGATGTAACTCAGGAGTTTAGGGAAGCTAAGCTTACGCCAAGTTCCGATAGTGAACCTGACGACCTACACCAATCGACAAAAATGTCTATTGATATCGTCTCAACCGTCAGTCATCCGAAATATTTCCGTGTAATTTTTTATCTTCTCTCTAAATCTGAATTAGTAAGATATTACTAATGAAATAGTGCCGATTCGTTTAGTAATTCACTTTAGTAAGCATTTTTACTATCAATTAGTTACTATCAATAGTTAAAAACTGCTAATTCACAGTAAAAAACTAATCATTCATTCAGTAAATCTTACTAATTGATTTAGTTACTCTTACTATAATAAATAAATTTGTTGCTTCTTACTGTGAATTAATAGTTTTTAAGTAAGTTATAACAAAACTTCATACTAAAGTGTATTAGTAAACGAATCGGCACAATTTCATTACTAACTTCTTACTAATTCAGATTTAGAGAGTTCAGTTTTAATTTAAAATTTAATTTTTTGTCCATTTTGTTTAAAAATTAGGAAAACTTGGAAACTACTGTGACGAAAACATGTTTGGATTTATTAGAATAACTTGGAAATGTTTTGACAAATTCAATTGGCACCAGGTGGAACATCGATTAAGTTATGGCACATAGTTGAGAGCGCTTCGTAGTTTGCGTTGTAAGCCGGACAACGGTCGCGCTCCTCTATTTTGTGAAAAGGAAGTGAAAAAAACACTTACACAATTGAAAAAAGCTGAAAGAAAAAGAAAAGATATAAAAGATTAGTGTAAGTATGAGTTTTCTACAAAAAATCTTACTAAATCTTTAAACGCGTTTTTCTCAAAACTACGTTTTTTCGGTCTGCCCGCAAGATTAAAAATATTCTATCGAACCGATCAGGCTGAAATTTTAGCACGTTTTTCTACACATCGGTGGGTATGGCAGGAACTAGGATATTTTTCTTAAAAGTCCGCCATTTTTTTTTCACATTACCTGAAGTGCCGCAATTCTGCGGGCAAGCTACATACCTTTTTTTAAAGATTCTCATTTTAGCCGTGAAAAAGTACAACAAAATATTGGAAAATAACACAAAAAAAATGTTTTTGTGCACTTTAAGATGTAAACAATAACATAAAAAAATTTGAAATGATTGCAGTTTCTTTCCTTATAAAAAAAATCCGAAAACAGCCTAAAAAAGAGTGCCAGTTACCAGACTACCCCTTTAAAAGTAAAAATGCTCCTTATGTAATGAAAAAGGAGACTGGTTTGTCTATGATACTTCATCCAGAAAACGATTACTTTAAGGTAATATTGACCGTTACATTCATACATATATTGAAATAATAATAATCGTTTCTTTGTAAAACAATGTTGAATTTAGCAGGTTATAAAAGGAGTAGTAACATAGATGGATAAAGATAAATCTCTATACATGGAAATACTTCTCGAATCTGGTGCTACAATAGCATCGGCGCTTGAATTTGCGAAAGAAGAAATTAAATTGCTTGAGAAACTCAGAGCAAAACACGTTAAACAAAACTCTCATCACAAGTTCAATATTTCGGTATATTAAAATATAAAATATCTTTTGCTGTCATTTTATATTTACTTTAAGATAAATTGATAAATGAATTTGTTTTATTTTAAAGGTATTGAAGGCAAATTAGAAATCTCAGTGCTCAGAGCAGATAAGAGATTGTTTTCTTTAAAACATCGAAAAGAAGGTTCTGAATAATGAGGAATTGTTTCAGATGTTGTAGTCGATGAGGATAGCTCTATCGTAACCGTGAGAAGTGTTTTACAGGTACGAAAAATAATCTACCAGTTTCTAATAAGTTTAAGGATTGTATGTATGTTTTTATCTATAAATTTCGTTTTTCAGATTTACAACCATTCTAACGTACCGATATCTGTGTACTATATCACAAAACGGGGAAATGAAGTTGAACGAGTGGGAACTGTGTATCCTGATGAACGCTTAAATTTTCGCTTCGATGCCATTTACACTTCAACAAATATTTACTGACTTTTCTTCAGCGTTACAGGGTAAGCTTTTGGAAGGTAAATTCCAAATAAATTGAATAAGTTTGGTCAAATCATAGTAATCTCACTGTGAATTTGTTTTCAGATATATAGTTTCAATAGAACCATTTATTTGGAAGGATTTACAATAAACTGTATCCATAAAAAAACTTCAGAAATGTTAGCGTTGCTGTAAAAATAAGACCAGCGAAGAGTTTTATAATCCGCATAGGTATAGTTATTTGTGGTTGACCGCAAGTTATCGAAATGGCTTCATAAGTATCCTTAATTTCAGTTCTATTCTATTAAATGCTTCAAAGGCATGATGAAGTGAACGAGAATAGTTAAAAAACAAAACGAATGAACTCTCTATATCATATTTTACAAATTAGTCTTTATCAAGTAAGGCATTTAAATTCTTAACTGTACCAGGAATTTGTTAAGCTTTATTAGAAATGTATTATGTCATTACTTGCCTCTCAAATCATCTGATTCGTATCAACACAAGATATTTTTATTTTCCTTGCATCCCTTTTAAAATGTTATCATTTGAAAACTTACAGTTGAAGAATCAATTTTTATAAATTAAAAATAACTAAATTTTTTATTCTTTAATAAATTGAATAAATTTTAAAGGACATCTTTTAATTCTGCAAATACATTAAAAACATTTTTTTGAAATTGGATTTTGTCAACACTACAAAGCTTTCTATACCATATGAGGAAGAAAAAAATGATTAAAAACGATATTTTCAGATACGAAGATTTCTAAGTCCTAGATTCTAATATTAATCGCGAGGCAAGATTCAAGTAGGCAAATATTTCTATGTCCGAATCAAAACAAGAACTTAGTCGATTTATTCGGTAGTAGCAATTCAACAACCTGAAGAAAATACGCAATCATTCAAAATTTAATATGTACGAAATTTATATCGAAATAACTCCGCACCTTGGTAGAGCGTACGCAGAGTTCTTAATGTCGGTGGATTTAATATTTTTCTTAGTATCTAGTATTCTCGTATTGATTTGTAAAGGAACTGAAAATAGTTCTTCCCACGGAGATTGGAGGGAACGGAAAGCAGATTTTGTTGCACTAACTGTAACAAAGTGATGTGTCACTGTGATGTGCCCCCTCTATTTTGGCGACGAGGCCACGGCCTGTACCGGTTTCTGCTTATTACATAGTCTACTCAACTCAGAAACCAACTACTACAAAAAAAGAATTCCGTATTAATATAAATTAAAATATCGTAAACCATTTTAAAAAAATATATAAATTTTGGTTTTATCTGCTGGTTTGCTTCTAATGGAGCCTGCACTGGCGGTACCTGGACTGGGACCGGAAACTGGTAGCCGGACTATGAGGGCGAGAATACTCCTTGAACTTGTTCAAACGCCTGGGCCTGCATTCTAATATTATTTTACGCCAGTTGCCTCTTCCGGTTCCAGCTCTGTTTATCTTTAACGTATTTTTCTTTCAGGCTCCAAATTTACTTTTGCAGCAGTTGGTTCTTCTTTTTCTCCTTTTCTAATTGCCGCAACAGTACCGTTTCATTCGTTTGCAGTGGCTGTTGCTCGTGCATTGGTTGCTGTAATTGCAATGGCTGTTACCCTTGCGGTAGTTGCTGCTGTACTTGCAATTGCTGTTACACATACAGTGGTTGCTGCAATAGTAGTGGATGTTGCACGTGCAGTGGTTGCTGCACTTACAGTGGCTGTTGCACGTGTAGCGGCTGCTGAACTTGCAGTTGCTGCTGTACTTTTGGTGACTGCTACGCTTGCAGTGGCTGTTGCACGTGCAAAGATTGCTGCAGTTGCAGTGACTCTTGTACTCGCAGTGGCTGTTGCTCATGCAGTGACTGCTGCCCTTGTGGTGGCTACTGCTCTACTCACCGTGACTGCTGCACTTGCGGTGGCTGCTGTACTTGCAGTGGCTGTTGCTCGTTCAGTGACTGCTACCCTTGTGGTGGCTGCTGCTCTACTCACCGTGGCTGCTTCTGTACTCGCCGTGGCTGCTGCACTTGCAGAGGCTATTACACATATCGTGGATGCTGCACTTGCGGTGGCTGCACCCTGCTGGAAGTAAACGGATTGAAACTTTATTCGTTTTAATCCGTCATATATCCATAAGTATCCGTTTAAATACTTTTTTAATACTCGGCTATCCGTTTGTATCCGTTGGATATCCATCTATCCGTTTGAATAATAATCTTATCCGGTGTAAAAATCCGTTAAAATTCTTCTGCATCAGTTTTTATGTATGACTATTCGTTTTTATACTTATACGTTTCAATCCTTTATTTTTTATCCGCGACTCAATCCTTATCTATCGGTGAGCTATATATAATTATATATATATATATATATATATATATAATATATTTGATCCTCACCTATCACGGATAGAATACTTATCTGTTTGAATCATTACTTATCCTCTACAGTTGTTTTATCCGCACTCGTTTTCAATTGAAATAGACACTTGCATTAGCAAAAAAAGAACATTTATTAACTTTTCGTATAAAATTCGTACATGTGCTCGACTTGACTCTAGTCATTACTACCCTCGTGTCTCACCAATACACTCTCACACATACGAAATAAGAATTTTGCCTAAAGATGACAGCACATACCTTCAGTTTTAAATTCAAAATTATTATTTGCTTCAACATTCCGCCCACCAAAATTAATTAATTTTCTTTTAAACATATTACATTTCGATAGGTAGTTTACATAACTTTGATACCGCTCGCTTTAGATTACCATTCGCAGTTTTTAACAATACCACCCTAATTAAATTATCTTGATTATTATTATTATTATTATGGTTGATTTTCATCGCAAATCATCACTAAATCATCGACTTTTAAATTTTCTTGAGATGACTTCCACTTTGTTTTCTTTTGTAGAGTAGTTAAGTATTCAGATGTCCATCTTCTTCAAAATTCTTGAGTAATTCGTTGTAATAATTGCCATCTCGACAATCTATTGATTTTCAGATGAGTCAAATCAGGATCAGGAAGACTTGTAAGTGGTCCTCCAACTAAAAAATGACCTGGCGTCAAGGCTAACAAATCGGATGGATCTTCTGATAATGGACATAATGGTCTCGAGTTTAAACAAGCTTCTATTTTTACTAGAACGGTAGATAGTTCTTCATAAATTAGTAGATTTTCTCCAACAACTCTTCTTAAATGATTTTTACAAGATTTGACTCCAGCTTCCCACAAACCACCCATATGAGGAGAACCAGGAGGAATAAAGATCCATTGAATTCCTTGAGTTGATAAAATTTTCCTGTCAATTATTTCTTTCTCTTTAACAATGAACTGATGCATTTCGTTTAATTCTCGATTTGCTCCAACGAAATTCGTACCGTTGTCGCTGTAGATTTTCTCGGGACAACCTCGACGACCTACAAATCTTCGTAAGGTTGCTATGAACGCTGCTGAAGTCAATTCGCTAGTAACCTCTAAGTGGATACATTTTGTAGCGAAGCAAACAAATAATGCAATGTAAGATTTCATTGTCTTACGACCTCGACCTTTATTAACTAGTGTTGTAATTGGACCTGCAAAGTCTACACAGGTGTTGAGAAATGGTAGACCGGGACTTATCCTGTCTTCTGGCAATGAACCCATGGTTTTGTATAATCTTTTAGGTTTATTCTTGAAACAAGTGATACACTTATGACAAACGTGTCTTGCCAATTCTCGTCCTTTTAGTGGCCAGTAGTACTGTCTAATACTACTTAAAAGCAATTGTTGACTCGCATGTAAAAGTCTTAGATGTTCTTGCTCAAATAACAACCTTGTAATTTGTCCTTCCCAGGTAGTAGAATTGGATGCTTACGTTCAAAACGTAAAGGTGCTTGTTGCAACCTACTGCCCACCCTGAGAACTCCATCTTGATCCAAAAATAGATTAAACTTGCTCAATTTATTTTTGGAGCTTAAAACTCGTTCATTTGATAATTTTAAAATCTCCTCATGGAAATGAATTGCCTGGATGTGCTTAATCAAATAGATTCTTGAATTTCGTAACTCGTTGACTGACAGTCCTCCTGTGACTCGATTCTTGATTGATTTCCTCAAATTGGAAATGTATCGCAGCCAATGGGCTAAAATTCGTTCAATCTTGTTTAAAGAAGAAAATTTGTCGATAATTATTTGAAGTACTTGAGACCTTTCAGAGATAACAACACAAACTTGACTAGTTTTCTTTAGCTCTGCATTTACTATTCCCATGATTTCAGGAGATTTTTCAAGTGGTAACCCCTTTTCAGAATCTGGAGAAATAGTTAACCATTCAGGCCCTGTCAACCAAATACTTGTAATTTCGGAAACTCGATTAGAAACAAATGTGTGCCAACGAGACAAATCGCCCTGAATCCAGTGTAGGACAACTGTTGAATCTGTCCATCCTTGTATAGAATCGAAATTTAGTCTTAATGATTCATTTGCATGGTTTAATAATCGAGCGAGTAACAATACAACATATAATTCTAAACGAGGTAAACTTATTTTTTTGATTGGAGCTACCTTAGACTTAGAACACAATAGAGTTGATATTTTTTCGTTTTTGTGATTTGTAGAGCAAACATAAACGCAAGGTCCATATGCTTTCTCGGAAGCATCACTAAAGCCTTGAAGTGATAATCGAACTGGATCATTGAATTCTATCAGTCTTCTAGGAATATGAAGTGTCTTTACGACTTCTAAATCGTTCCTGAATTGAATCCACTTGTTCAATAGGTGTACTGGTAAATCTTCGTCCCAATTCATTTTTTGTTTCCATGTTTCTTGCATAATCATTTTTGATACAATGATTATTGGACCCAAAAGTACTAAAGGGTCGAAAATCTTCGATATTTCGGACAAGACTCTTGGTTGAAACTGCTTTTGTCTTCTGAATTGTGAATCTGAATTGATCGCTGATTGGATGCCATTCAAGACCTAGTGTTTTAATTGTGTCGTTGATGCCTAGGTTTAACTGGGATGATGATTCCTTCAATTCGTTTGGAATGTCATCGATAACCTCTGTTAAATTCGAACAAAGCTTGTGGATCTCAAAACCTGCTGAATAGAGAAGCTGAATTAATTCTTTCAGTAAGAATTTTGTGCTTTCCTTGTTATTTGCGTCACTAACTAAATCGTTAATATAGAAGTCTTCATAGATTGCTTTTGATGCTAAGGGATATTGATCCTTGCCATCATCCGCTAGTTGTCGCAAACATCTAACTGCTAAAAAAGACGCACTTGCTTCGCCGTAAGTTACAGTGTTTAGCCTATATTCATTAATTGGTTCGTTTGTAGAAAATCTCTACAAAATACGCTGGTAATCGCGATCGTCGGGATGAATTTCTAACTGTCGGTACATCTTTTTTAAATCACCAGTGATTACAATTGAATGTGAACGAAATCGCATTAGAATATCAGCTAAATTGTCTTGTAAAATAGGACCCAATCGAAGAATATCGTTTAAAGATTTGCCTGAACTAGTTTTCGATGAAGCATCGAACACCACTCGTAATTTAGTTGCAATTCTTCCTTCTCTGACTACTGGCTGATGTGGAATATAATTTATTGGTCGGTTCGCGTTTAAATCGGTTTCGTTTACTAGAGACATGTGTTCTAATTCTATATATTCTCTCATAAAATTTACATATCTTTTGTGAAGCAATTCATCAGTTTTAAATCGTCTTTCAATTTGTAATAATCATTTAGTAGCTATTTCTCGTGAACTTCGTCTCGAATTGGAAGTCGTACTACAAATCGTTCTGTTTCATTGCGAAATGTTGTATTTACAAACAGATTTTCGCATTCAATCTCGTTTTTGGTTAAATGTTTTGTAACGTTAGATTTACATTCTTCTTAATTCCAAAATCTCTCTAAATTTTTATTGAGTTTTTCGCAATGTTGGATTGAACATTTCAAGTCTGTGAGACCTTTTTGAGAACAAAATAGACTATTTATAGCTTTTTTTTTAACACAACCGCCAATAATCCAACCTAATTCAGAATTATGTAGCGTGGGTAAATTCTGATCAAGTTATATTTTCTCAGATTTTAACAATTCGTAAAAGAATTCTGCTCCAATTAACATATCAATCGGTTTTTGCTCGTTAAAACAAGGATCTGCTAACTTAATAGTTTCGGGAATCTTTAAAACATTTTTGTTAATAACCCTAGATGGTAAGTCTTTCGTGATAGTGTGTACAATAAAACAGTTTACATTTACCTGATAATTGG
>JAUEJJ010000021.1:682529-710598 GCA_032164275.1 Synergus coniferae | reverse complement strand
ACAATGTCATTAGTGGTGGCCTATTACAATAGTCGTCTTGCTTTATGGGAACCACTGATTGAACCAGTAGAGGGAATAGAAAAAGGGAAACGAATATCAACCCCTTGGGAATTGAAAACGAAGGTTTTACAATTTTAGTTTTCTTGTTATTTATCACAATTTTCTTTTGAAAATAAAAGAAAAACTAATTTTTAACATTACTTTTCAGATTCAGTTCAATGATGTAACTCAGGAGTCTAGAGGAGCCAAGTTTACGCCAAGTTCCGATAGTGAACCTGAAGAGCTACACCAATCGACAAAAATGTCTATTGATATCGTGTCAACCGTAAGTCGTTAGAAATATTTTCGTTTAAACTGTAATTTTGTATCTTAAGTTTTAATTTCAGATTTAATTTAATTTCTATTTTGTTTAAAAATTAGGAAAACTTGGAAATTACTGTGACGAAGACATGTTTAGATTTATTAAAGCAACTTGGAAATGCTTTCTCGAATGCAATAGCACCAGGTGGAAAATCGATTAAAAATAAAATCGCTCCTTATGTATTGAAAAATGAGACTGGTTTGTCTATGAGACTTCATCTAGAAAACGGTTATTTTAAGGTAATATTCCCCGTTACATTTTTATATAATAATAATAATCATTTCTTTGTACAAAAATGTTGAATTTAGCAGGTGATGGAAGGAGCAGTAACATCGATGGATAATGATAAATCCCTATACACGGAAGTATTTCTCGAATCTGGTGCTTCAATAGCATTGGCGCCTGAATTTGCAAAAGAAGAAGTTAAATTGCTTGAGGAACTTAGAGCAGAGCACGTTAAACAAAACTCTCATCACAAGTTCACTATTTCGGTATAGTAAAATATAAAATATCTTTTTCTGTCATTTCATATTTACTTTAAGATAAATTGATAAATGAATTTTTTTTAGTTTAAAGGTATTGAAGGTAAATTAGAAATCCCAGTGCTCAGAGCAGATAAGAGATTTTTTTCTTTAAAACATCGAAAAGAAGGTTCCGAAGAATGGGGAATAGTTTCAGATGTTGTAGTCGATGAGGGTAGTACTATCGTAACCTTGAGAAGTGTTTTACAGGTACAGTTTTTAATAAGTTTAAGCATTGTATGTATGTTTTTTTCTATAAATTTCGTTTTTCAGGTTTACAACCATTTTAACGTACCGATATCTGTGTACTATATGACAAAACGAGGAAATGAAGTTGAACGAGTGGGAACTGTGTATCCTGATGAACGTTTAAATCTTCCCTTGGATGCTGTTTACACTCCAACAAATATTTACTGTCTTTTTTTCAGCGTTACAGGGTAAGTTTCTGGGGGGTTATTTCGATCAATTGAATAAGTTTGGTCAAACCTTAATAATTAACTCTAATTTGTTTACAGATATATGGTTTCAATAGAACCATTTATTTGGAAAGATTTACAAAAAACTGTATCCATGACAAAGCTTCTGAAATGCGAGCCTCGCTGTAAGGATGAAACAAGCGAACCGTTTTATGTACAGGTACTATTTTTCTGAAATTAATTCGTATTGGTTATTTTATTAAGACAAACATTTTTTTATTGAGTCTTTATATTTTTAGACTGTGGGTGAAATTGAACAAGTATACTTTGAAAATACTACTCGACACACAATGGCAAGCACAATTTACAACGTTCACTTGTATCCATCAGTATATCTAAAAAATTTCCTACCGATTGATATTATCGTTCGCCAAGCTGGAACTGCACAAGAAATAAATATAGAAGCTAGTAAGACTTTACAACTGTCAATGATAGATCCTAGTAAATCTACAATTGTTATCAAGGTGAGATCTATTTTTTAGTAATTCAAGCTTAAACAAATATACAAAAGCATATCCTAATAAACGTGTTTTCTATTTCTTATAGCTCCCTCAGTATTTGGAGAAAGTCTGGTCTTGTAATGTGGATATTTCTACTGACCCACCAGAGTTTTCGGTTTGGTCCTTCGAATCTTTTGACAGCGCACAAAAAGTAGTCATGGACTTAGGAATACATTCATCGTTCAAACATGGTTCAGTAATAATGGCTCTTTACTGTCCATTCTGGATGTTGAACAAGACTGGATTGATGCTTTCTTACAGAGTCAGTATAAGTTATTTTGTAAATTATTATTCTTTTGCTTAACTAACAAACATTAATTATTATAATGTATAATTTCTTGAGTAATCACAGCTTTTTTTTAAGCTTTTGGATAAAATCGGTATCATATTACTTCGCTTACTAATTAAGTTTCGCATGCAATGGATATTATACTTGTTTTCGTATTTCTTTGAGTTATTTATAATGTTAATACAGAGTTAAGTAAGAGTTTATCAAAAAATACAGTGCACTTTTAATTTACTATTGTAGACATTTTAAACTATATTACTTGTAAAAGTAGGTAGCTTTTATTTAATTTCAGGTTAAGAAATTTGACTTTATTTTCAGAAAATATATTTTAATTTAGGTTCAATTTAAATTCCACTTTTTAAATCTGTCAGAAGGTTTACAGTTCTACATCACTTGCAGTTTAAAAGAGACTTATTTTGCGCTTCTTTTTCACGCATTCTTATTTTGCAAAATTACAATTAGTAACTTATGAAATGAATCATAAGTGCGTTATTTTTCGAATGTTCTTTCATTTCTAAACTTAATCTCTATTAAACTGTCACGGGTGTTAATTGTTTTACAGAAGTCAAGTAAAGCTGGAAAACCCCACTCGAGTCCAAGCAAGGTAGAGAAAATACGCTTTTGTAATGTCTAAGTGCTTTATGTGGTTGTTAAATGTTTGTAACATGTGTTATAAAGCTTTGCCTCAAAATGTTTAGCTCCTGAAGATTTAAATCATCAATTTCTTGTGTCTCAAAGGAAATTAAAGATATTCCCTTTGATAGTTTTTTTTTTTTTTTCTAAGAATGACATCTTTACACAATAGAACACGCAAAATAGACCCCTTTTAGACATGAATAAGACTTTATAGAATGGTGAAGGGCTTAAATAGTGTGAAAAATGATTAATAAAATTAGATAAATATTTATAAGGAATTAGGAGTTTGCGAAAATAACTTTTTTTAACGAATTCCTTAATTCGACTGTAAAGTATTTCCAGAATTAAATGAATATAATTTTATTTAGCTTTCTTCATTATAAGTGAAATAATGTAAGACAATGTCTATTACTCTATAATTAATTTAGTCTAACGTAATTAATCATTCAGTAACTTGCAAATACTTTAAAAAATTCTGCACTCTCATTCTATGTATATTCTCCAATTAAAATTATTTATGCATCTTTTTCAGAGCACAGAGGATCAGCTTAATGTTTTGTACCACCCAGAACATTTTAAAGGACCAATCCTTTTTTCGTTTAAATCAAAAGCGTTCTTTGGAAAGAAGAAGGCGATGATCAGAGTGGAAGATGGAGAATGGTCGGATAAATTCTCTATCGATGTAGCAGGAAGCAAAGGAGTGGTTTCGTGTAAATACAATAATATGAGTTATCAGGTAATTAATCAGTTTTCAAGATTTATTGTTTGACATTCAAAATTTAAAGTTTAAAATTTACGACTGAAATTAATCAAGACTTCATATTTTAGATTGGTGTACATAATCAGTTGACCTACAACTCCTTAACGAAACAAATCACCTTCACTCCGTATTACGTTCTAATAAACAATGCCAGCTTCCTTATCGAATGCCAAGAAGGAGATCGACCAGCTGATCCTATCATTGCAGTTTGTATAGAGTATTTTTAAATTACTCTGTTATGTTTTTTATATTTCTATTTTTATTGTTTATTTTAAGGTACCACCTGGGGAATGCACTGCTCTATGGCCACGTTCAGATCATGAAAATAAAACACTCAAGGCAAATGTGGCTGGTCATCCTGAGAAGACTGCGGCATTCCTTTACACAGATGTTCATAGCACTTTGTTGAAATTAAACAATAAGGTACTCCATTCATGTTTAATATTCTAAAATATAAATTTTCTTTTAATCTCCAATCTAATTTTTCTAATATTTTAACAGTATGGAGGAATAGACGTAGACATCCAAATCAATGAGGGTGGAGTATATATTTCATTATCGGCCTACAATCCAGGAAATGCTCCTGCTTTGATCATCAATCACACTTCGCATACAATAAATCTATGGGAAAAAGGATCGATAAACGTTAAGTATGTAAATAATCTTTTTATATGAATTATTATTTACATAGTTAATTTTTACATCCATGGTATTTATGTTGTATTTAATGTTATGCAGATCTATTCAAGCTTTCAATCGAATGTTTTATACATGGGAAAATCCAGCTGGACCGAAACTATTAATATGGGAGGACAATAACAAAAGAGAAATCGAAGATGATCTAAGAAAGGTATTACATAAATTATACTTCATAAGTCTAAAAATCACGAATTTAATATGTATAGGCTAATGTTTGTTTTCATTTTTAATAAAGGACAATTTAGGAACTTTCCTAGTACCAGACATTGATGAAGAGGTGTATTATGTTTCTTTTCTCGATGGCACTCAAAGAGTACTTTTATTTACAACAAGTTTGAAAATAGCCGAAGATTGCCAGCTGGCTGGCGATCTTGAAACTCTTGATCAGGAAATAACTTTGAGTATTCACGGAGTTGGTGTGTCTCTCGTAAACAATGTCACTAGAGCAGAACTTCTTTATATGTGTATCGCAAGGTAAAGTAATTTGTTATAAGAATAGTTTTCATTTAACTTAAAAACATAAACAAAAATGAATCTTTTAAATTTTAGTTCTGGAATTATTTGGGAAAATCAAAAATCGAATGGAAATCGTTGGCGAGCTTTAAACACGAGAGAAGTCAACCTTATCGAAGAAGGATATCAGCGTTATATCAAAGAATTGCAGGTTGATAAGGAAGCGCCGTATCGTGTGATGCTTGAACCTAAATTTGAGGTAACTTGGAAACATCACAGAAGTCTATTAGTTTAAAATTGTAGAGTTCTCTACTAATTAATGTATGTAAAAATAAATATTTACAGGTGGATTATTTGAATATGGAGATGTTAAGACCTCATCGTCGATATATTCGATGAACTTTCCAATCTGGTTTGTGGATTCAGTATCGAACTTAAATTCATCAAGTCCATATGCATGCGAAGATTAATAAACTTCAGATTGACAATCAACTTTCTGAGTGTATCTTCCCTGTCATTTTGGCACCGGTTCCTCCACCAAAGAGTGTCACTCAGAGCACAGGTAATGCAAGTTGTATTATTGTATTAAATTTTTTTTTAAATGTTGGTTATAGTTTACAAATATTAAATAAATATTGTATTCTCTAATAGTTATGAAGCCCTTTGCTGAGCTCAGTATAGTAAAACGATTGCTAGAACACAGTAACGTTCAGCAATTCCGCTACTTCAAATTTCTTATACAGGAATTCCACGTTAAAGTGGACATTGCATTTATGAACGCTCTGGCAGCATTGTTTGAAGCTGATGAAGCTAATGATTCACAAGAGGTTAGCAATCATATTCTCTCTTTTTGTAAAATTATTTGAATATCAATAGGAATTTTATTCAAGAATGTAATTCAATTAACACTTTTTATTCTCTTTTAATGCAGAGCGAGCTCTTCCAAACTGACATGAAGTTGGTAGATGAACCTCTCATGCATCACGTGAATTTAATCACAACAGCTGAGCAAAAGAATTTCTTTGATTTGCTTCACTTTTCTCCTTTGAAGGTTCGTCTTGAAAATTGAATAAGCTATCTCATTCTTAAATGTATATTCAATTTATTGATTGGAATATTCTGATATAGATTCACATTAGTTTTTCAATGTCTGGAAGTGGGGGAGAATCGTCTGGAGTGCCCCAAGTTCTAAACGTCTTGCTTCAAGGAATTGGCGTAACATTAACAGACATAAACGACATTGTCTTCAAGTATGAATAATTTTTAAATACATTTATTACGATTGGTTTTTTTCTGCTTGAAAATATCGGAACTACTTAATTGCTTTATTATTATTGTAGATTGGCTTATTTTGAGAGGGATTATGTATTCATGACACATAAGCAGTTGATTTCGGAAGCGACAAATCATTACGTCGGACAGGCAATTAAGCAAGTCTACGTATTAATTTTGGGTCTGGATGTTATTGGAAATCCTTATGGTCTAGTAGTTGGCACGATGAAAGGAATTGAAGACTTATTTTATGAGCCTTTCCAAGGAGCGATTCAAGGACCAGGAGAATTTGCTGAGGGTTTGTTCTTGGGAGTGAGGAGTATGCTTGGTCACACAGTGGGAGGCATGGCTGGTGCTGTGTCTAAAATCACAGGAGCAATGGGTAAGCTAAATTCTAAAAACTTTTAAAATATTTTACCAGGTTTCTAAATTAAGGTACAATTTTTATGATTAATTTTAGGCAAAGGTCTTGCTGCTTTGACATTTGATAAAGATTATCAAAGAAAAAGGCAGGAGCAACTTAATAAGCAACCAGCAAATCTTCAAGAAGGTCTTGCACGAAGTGGAAAAGGATTAGTAATGGTAAATTATTCTTTTGTTTCGTATTGCACTTGAAAAATAGATTTAGGCTTGTTACAGCATTTTCGGTATTATTTTATTAACATCTTTTATTTAGGGAGTCTTCGACGGTGTAACTGGAGTGGTAATGAAACCAATATCAGGTGCGAAAGAAGAGGGTGTGGAAGGTTTCTTTAAAGGATTTGGTAAAGGAATGGTTGGACTTGTAACTAGACCAACTGCTGGAGTTGTTGATTTCGCTAGTGGATCTTTTGGTGCCGTTAGACGGTAAGATATTAACCAGATAATTTTTTAGACCGTGAAAAAGTAAGAAAAGAGAGTGATTTTTTTCAATTTCCGATTTACAGGTGTACAGAATTAAGTGAAGAGGCAAAGCGCGTTCGACCACCTAGATACTTCCAACAAGACAATCTAGTCAGACCTTATGTGCGCATAGAAGCCGAAGGCAATAAAATTCTCTGTGTAAGTTTTATTGGCCTCTTTTTAAGTATTATTGTTTAATTTTCAGAGGGAGACGCAATACTACATTTAATTTTTTTTTAGGAATTGGAGAAGGGAAAGTACGCCAACACTGATACTTATTTCTATCATCTGTACATAAATAAAGACGTAGTTCTTCTAACAGACAAGAGGATAGCTTACGTAGAACGAAGTGAGCTTTTCGGTGGTTGGAAGGTTAATATTAAAGAAGGATTTTTTATTTGCAATTTAGAGACTTTTTATATTCAAGTTATTTAAAATTATCATATTTTTTATTTGACTAGGTTGATTGGTCGCATACGTGGCAAGAAGTGAGTGATTTAACATCGATAGCCGAAAGAGGCGTTCAACTTTGTATCAAAGATACGCAGAAAAAAAAGAAACTAGGAAAGTTCTTCAGCAACGGAGAGCACATAAAACTCCTTCTCATTTCTGATTATCAATTAAGACAGGTTTGTCTTATTTTAAATCACTAATTTTTAAATCCATAATTCTTCATGAATTGTAACTAATTTTCTTTTTAGGTCCTTTGTAATAAGATCCACGAGCAGATTCTATTAAATGAGGCATAATCACAAAACCCGTGGCGTCACAAGAAAACGAAGATATAACAAATGCTTGTAATTATTGTTACAAGGCTTAGGAGAGGCTTAGGAGAGACTAACTAAAACAATATCGAAGTTAGTTTTTAGAATTAGTTATAATAAGTCAGCTTTGTGAGAGTATGTAATATGAGTGCTGAAGTTTGTATTAAGAGAGAAAGTTTGTTACTATATATCACGGGTTTCCATATCGCTTAAATTTACACTATAAAATAAATGATTTCTATACAATTTTCGAACTTGTTCACAATTACGATTTTGATAATATTTTCATTTATATTTTATTATACTTTTTACACGTGTCTACTATTTTGAATGAAATGTATGAAAGAGCATTCAATAAATTGAGTTAAAGGAGTTTTCTGTAATTAAAAAATTGTTATTACTTCAGACGTAGCTTTTATTCTATTATTAAATTAGAAATTTTATTTCATTGCCAGTACCATGATAAATTTGTGATATTCGTATCAAATATTTCTGATTTACGGGCAGAAGGCCAGTTCATTCTTCTAACGTAAACTTTTCTGAGTCCAATGCCTTGAAGATGCCTATAATTATCGGCTATCAGTCCTTCACCACTTGAGAGAAGTCTAAACTTATTTAACTTTAAAAGAGAGAAAAAATATTTCTTTTAGATTATTTTTTATCCTTATTACTTACAAATAATTAAGGAATTTAATTATTGTACCTGTTTTAAAGATATAGGAACAGTCGTAGGAAATATAATCCAAGTTACTGCCTCATTACACGGCGGCGTTGTTAAAGAACCTTTATAAGTATAAAATATTTCAATGTCTGAAGGCATCAATGAAGACAAAGTTAGAAGTACATTTATTGAAGCTTCACTATTATTCCATCGAACGTCAGGTAAAATTTTCAGTATTGGAGAAAGTCGTGGATTATTTTCTTCCTGTAACTAAAATAGAATTTGGTAGGAAATAATATTGAAGTTTTGATTAACGTTAATAATTGTATTACCTACTTGAAAGAAAATTCCCAAAACTGCGAGTCCATCAGAATTATTCAATGCTGCTTCCATATTTGGATACATTTTGTTTCTATGAATGAGGTGCATCTCCATTGGATATCTAGATTTTTATACGTTTATTGTTAATGATTATAATTTCATGATACTACAATAATTTAATGTACCTAACGTCATTCAAGATATGTTCAGAGCCTCTATTATTTTTGCGTCCCCAATGAAAATGCAGAGCTTCAAATTCATAATGTTGACCAGAAGTGAGCATCGCACCAAAAATGTACGGATTGTAGGGAATCAAACTCTCTCTTGGTTCTTTATTAATAGTCAAAGTGACTGCAAAAAAATAAACAAATTTTTATTTTCATAAGGTTAATTCTTATAGAAAAAATTACCTGAGTGTCCATTATTTTTCAATTTCACTGGATTTTGCAAATAATTGTGATATCCGATTGCTTCCAAAGCTGGAAGAGGTAAAGGAATAGAACGAAGTGATGACAATGCGATGGGCGATTGTAATTTTCCAGCACACGATTTATGATCCTTCATCCACAAATGCTGAACTGATACAGAATTTTAAAAAATATGACAATTTTAGAATATTCTGCTTCAAAACTGAAACTCACGTTTTTTGGTATATCCGAAAGATTGGATGTGTCCCTCCGTGAGTAAACTGAAAACTAAAAACATACTCGATATTTGATAAAAAAAGATTATTTATTATTCAGAAATTAAATTTAAATCGTACCCACAATAGTTATAATAAATGAAATCCACATCGTGTTCTCCATTCTTGATCAAGGAAAATTATTAAAAATTTCAAAAAGGTTTGAGACCGTCAAAGATGTAGAATAGTCGAGCCTAAAGTTACCGCGTTGTCTAAGTATTTTTAATACTATGTAAGTTTTGCAGGTGAGACGACTTAAATGTCGCAGATGCGAATTGATGAAAATATCTTCTTACGTAATTTCTATGGGCCGAATAGTAGAGGTCTGTGCCAATTGTGCCTCTCTTGACACATTTTTCATTCAAACTAAAAAAGAAATTGTCCAATGATCATCATAAATTGTAAATGATGTGAGGTCGAGGTAACTCAAAGTTGTAAATTCTATTTTAAGTTCTTTAATAATCCGGAATGAATTTATAAGAATTAATTAGCCGTGAATTAATTTTTAAACGAAATTTATTCAAGTAATATATAATTTCATATTGCGATCTTATTGTTACAATTTCTTTAACATCTTAGACATATTACATATCACAGTCACAATAATTACAGAATCTGTTCACAAAATCAAAGCAATTTGATTTTCAGTCACAGAATAAAACTTTGCATTGCAATTTTTGTTATCAATTTGTAAATCGTGTCATAAAAGTTATTTTCTACAAGTTGTAATCGAGTAAATGATTCAAAGACGTGTTAGTTAACATGCCAAGAAATGTCAATGATTTCAAAAATATAACTATAGGGCGACCAGTTGACATTTTTCATTTCCTGGTTTCTTATTTATTTATTTTTTTAAATAAAATAATTTACGTATTAAAAAAACAAGCAACTTAATTCTAGTTTCAAATATTATGCGTCTTCTTTTTGTCCAGTTATTAAAACAGCTTTTCGTAAGCTCTGATCACCCTAACCATATGATAATTTTTCTATTAAATATATTATCTTTTAATATTTTTCTTAATATCAAGTATTCTGGTATTGACTTGTAAAGGAACTGAAAATAGTTCTTCCCACGGAGGTTGGAGGGAACTGACAACAGATTCTGCTGCACCAATTGAAACGAAGTCTATAATCCAGTTTTCTTCTACACCGGCCATTTCATCTGAGAAGCTCAAATTGAGCGTCGCAGTTCCATTTTCAGCATTGGCATCGAGCTCTATATCCTTTAAATAAAAACGATTATTTTAATTACCTGTAGCTTTCTTTCAACAGCTTCAATAAAAAATTAATTTTTTCAGTACGCTTACCACAGCTATTAAATTACTCAATGCTTGCTCCACTGCGATGGATGGCGTCTTTTTAGTATCTGGCAGCAACCATTGCAAATTATCCTCCAGAATTATCAAAGCAGAACATGTCGTAATAAGTCCAGAGACGTTTAATTTCGTTGAGCTGTTTTCCGATTTTGCAATTGCTGATGAAAACATTGCAAATAATCTAACTGGATCTCCTGTCCGATAATTCGTTGAAGTTGAAAGCACATTTTTTATCGAAGAATTGCAATGATCTGGTACTGTAAATTCTACTTCGCAACTGCCAGGTAAATGCAGTTCTATAAAAAGAAATTTTTTTAGAGAGAATTAGTTAAACAAAATTAAAGTTGACTGGATCCTTTTTTAGAATTGAAATCCTACCAGTTAGATAAAACAAGAAGCTCGATGTTCTTTGAAAATCTTGAAGAATACACAACAAAGTGCAGTCCGGAATTTCTTCTCCGGTTTTCTTTGGCATTTCTAATTGCACCAAAAGACCTTGTTTGAAAGGCAGTGGAGCAAATGAACGCAACCTGTCCATTGTCCAGCTTGCTTCCTTACGCAACCAACGTTGAGGATCTTCACTAAAAATGGGAAAAATGATTACGAACAATTCTGAAAAGAATCTGTGACAATGAAAACTAAATTGTTACTCACCCTTCTGGTCCAGTGATTCTCAGTACGTAAATTTTCGACGTGGACAAAACTAAGCACCCTGGAAACGTCTCCGCTGATGTCTGAGCGAGCATTTCAGTCTGATAATAATTGCAATTGTTATATAAATATATAATTGGAAAGCGTATAAACAGCCTACAGATAATTTCAAGAGGCCTATACTTACTCGCAACAGAAGAACAAGTTCTTCCTTCTCTTGTTCAAAGATATTTAAAATAATATGAAGTTTTATTCTGTGATCTACACTATTGAAGTCTGTGTACGAATAATGAACGTCGCTTCCCATAAATTCAGAACTTTCTTCCGACTTTACAGGAGTTGTTTTCGTACTTCCAATCTTCATTGTTTGCAATAATTCTACAAAAAATGAATTGCTATTATTTATAGTTTCTCTTAATGTTTTTGTACAATAAATAATGTGGAATCTTATAACATGAAGATATTATTGACATCACACATAAGGTATCAACTAGCAGAAATGCAAAGAAATGAAAAAGCAAAGCTAGTTAACACCTTATGCGATATTAGTGATGTCTTTTACAATATCTCACCTCCTAGCATAGACGTCAAATTTGTAACAGGTGTGAATACTGCTTCTTTTTTATTATTATTTTTAAGTGCTTCGTTTTCGTCATGATTATTAGTCTGCGACATTTCACTAATATCGCATAGCTTGACACTTTTATTTTCATAAGCTGTACACACACTGTCAGTCATAGAGCCTGCAAATAGTAAACGCTTGGTTAAAATTGATTCACAGCGTTTTTTACAGCTTTACTCAAAATGTCTGATAAAATCCAACCTGAAGAACTACTTTCTGTTAGGCCCGCCATAATAGGAGCTGTTTCAGTCGTTAAAACCAAAGGCACTGCCGTATTACGTCCTTCAGATCTTTTCCGATTGGGTGTTAAATTCGACCTACATGTTAAACAATTCGTGCATTAAATAATTAGTTACATTATAAAATCTTAAGTGAAAAAGATGAACTCACCTCGATACGTCATCTAAAACTTCGATACTACTTTGACTTGGATTACTCAGAACTTCAATATCACTTTCGGACTTTTTAGCAGTTGTTCCTCCAGAAGGAGTTGATTCTCTAGAATCTTCGAGACTAGCAGCTGAACCTATTAAAATAATTTTTTTTTTAACTTTCAGTGCTGAATTAGGAACAATAATTTTATGGAATAGTTCTGGATTACTAGTGTTGTACAATGATTCTGTAATAATTGAGTTATTAAGCATCTACATTCTACTAAAAACATAAATATTAAAAAAAGCGAATAATACAACTAAAGAGAACTGCGGTTAAGGTATAATAAAGTTAGAAGAAAAATTTGATGAATTTCTAGGTAGTGGAAGACGATCATTCATGCTTGAAAAAGTGACCTTTTAACGTAACATAAGTGTCGGTGGGACCTAAAACACATTATGTAGAAAACATTAACGAAAAGATTATGAGTGCTTTAGAATTAATTATTGTAACTAAAGCTTACTGCAGATTGTATCTCGAGGTTTTAAGTCGCAGTTCACGAGAGAAGATGTGATGTTTATAGCTCCACCCTCTGTTCCACCTACGCTGGGGATTAGTGTGTTACATATACCGATCAAAATTTAAAATAAAAATTTTATTTTGATTAAATGAGAACCACTCATATAATAAAGAATGTGGTACTTGGTATTAAAGAAATGAGTTCCACAGAATTATTATTGTTTTTAACAGTCAAGAGAGCTTTGTTATAATAGTTTAATATACTTTCTGGAAAAACACGGAGTTAAAAAGCTTTAGTTGACTATTAATTTAAATTATCAATTTCCTTCATGCTAAGGAAGATGACAATATGTGATGGAAAAAATTATAGTCAAAAGACAAACAATTTTCGTAAGTCTTGGAGAAACTAAATCTCACCTATGCTGGATTGCGATTCAGAGTGAATAAGATTCAAGGCATCCGTACGTTTCCCTAGATTATTTTCGTTATTCTCTCTTGGTGTGTTGAAATCGTCCTCTCGAATTACGAGAGAGCTTTGACAAGTTGGACACTTCGGGGGGCCTAAACCTGTAAAATATTTAAATTAGATTTGCATTAATTTACGTCTATTTACACATTATTTAATATAATTATTAGTTTAATTTATTTATTCGTACCTCTTAAATTTATTTATATAACTGAGAAAATTGATTGATTGATTTTCTGGTCATGATAAAGATTTACGGTTATTTCCCTGAACCTACCTGGTAGCATGGATGTGGTTGAAATTTCTGTGTCATGAGAAAAGTGTGTAGAACATTTCATACATTTGAAGACCTTCAACTCTATAGTTCTCGATCTTATTGTTTCACTTAATGTGTTGACTATTGCCTGAAACAATTTTATTTTGTAAAATTATTTTATTGTGGTTACCTTTTTTATTAAGCCTTTACTTACTTTTGCATCATCATCTTCTACGAGATATGTTCTGTTTTGTCTATCTTTCCGTGTTGTGTCAAAAATGATATCAACTGTTGTCGCTGCACCTCTACCCAAAACACAAGATAATACTGTATCCGTGGACCAACGAAATTTCATTTTCCCGGTAATAGAATCCCTTTCTTTCACCTCTCTAAAAATAAATTACAATTTAAAAAAAGCAAATAGAGAATTAAATTTTTGGTAATAGAAGAGAATCTTACTCGGGAGTCACTATTAGGAAAACCTCTTCCAGATCGTGTTCGTTCTTCTTCTTTTGAACCAGATACAAGTCGCCTAATTCTAAAAAGACAACGTTATTTTTTATTATTGATGCCTAAATTTTTAAAATCAGCCGTTTTTCTTGTATTTTACCTTCTTCAGGATTATAAATAGGTTCAGGTTCTCGTAATTTTTGATTTGTTTCGATTATTGCAACTTCGAGACTAACACATCTACTTTCTTGAACACTTTCATCAGCTACAGTTTCGTCGGTTATTGAATTTTTATCATTGCTATCGTTAGTCTCATCTTCGTTCGAATTATGTGCTGAGTCTAAAATTTGTATTGAAGGAATAAGTGAAGGCGAAGGCACTGGGTTTACTGAACTCTCGATTCCCATGATATTTTGTACAGCAGTCCCTGCTCGATTACTCAACCAATCATTTTCACCAAACTTTTGCCTAAGTGCGAGAATTTGTCTCTTTGTTTCCAAATGGTCCATGGATAATACTGTGAATTATAAGAAATTAAAAACAATTATAGTTAATATAAATATAAATAAATATAAAACAATTATAGTAATAGACAAACAACACATATAATTAGACTTACCTAAGGAGCTCGAAAGAGAAATCGATTTTCGAGGAGAATTTTCCCTATCTTGGTCGTCTTCTGCTATTATAGCTTCTTTTACGGGTTGCTTTTTTCTACTCTTTGTCATACTAATTATACTAGTGCTTAAACTATCCATAAGCTCCAAAGATTGTCTCTTATTGTTAAGTTCATCATTCAAAGAGGCCTCCAAAGAAGTCGATGAATCTTCGGAAGTGAAGTCAGATATGCTTGAAAAATAATTTCTGGGTACAGATCCTATCGATCTTATTGGATAACCTCGGTTTTCAGATACCAGCATTTTTTCCGACCTTGTAAGTGGTACTCGATCCAAAACAACCTGATTAAAATCATTTTAATTTACTTCTGCACAAGTCACCAAATATAATTTTACAAAAAGATCTAATTTTTACCTTGCTACTACTTAAACACGGATGCAAACGTCTTAAAGAGTAATATCTGTGGTGAGGGTGATAAGATAGGGGATTTCCTTCAAGTGACACCCACAAAAGACCTGACATCGATTCAAGGGGCCATAAATTGCTATGTTCAGTCAGACAATTGTAAGATAAATCCAGTTCGATCAAATTTTCAAGTCCTTGCAATCCTAGAAGATTGTCACAAAATTAATAATTAATTGTATAAGGTCAATCTATAAGTTCGTGCGTATTTTTAAACATAAAGTAAGTGACTCATATATTGTGCAATATTCCGTAAATTTGAATAGTGCTCAGTTTATACGCAGTCTATCTTCATCAGAGTAGAGGGTTCGAAGTATTTCTAGTTATGGAAAATTCTAACGAATACATACAAGAGGCATGTTTCAAGAGTTGAAAAATACGCATGAACTTATAGATTTACCTGATACAATTTCAACATCATAGTACATATTTAACCATGTTTACCATCAATATTCTCGATGTAATTGTTCTTGAGTATTAATTTTTGAAGAGTATGGAACGTTGCCTTGTGAAAAGGTGGGACAGCCTCTAATTTATTGTATCCTAAATTAACGTACTTTAAGTTGGGTAAACAATCTAGTTCGGAAACTTTCGATAACAAATTGTGACTTAAATCCAACATTTGCAACCAAGGAGTGAGTTCAAGAGATTTATCCAATCCGCGTAAAGCATTATATGTCAAGGAGAGTCGATTTAAAGAGTTCCACACGAATCCAACACTAGCATCTCCCCCACAAACAGCTGAAAAGGACGACAGTTTTATTTCTCTGTAAAATCTATCAATTTCCTATATTTTTAAACTTATTTAATCATAAATAATCGTACCTAGCAAGTCGCCAATATTGCTAACTCCTCTTCCTCCAGCGCAAATGACACATTCTAATTGTCCTCTTATGCACTGTATTCCTTTCGTCGATTCTATACATACTTTCTGCAACTCTAAATACTTCAAATGTCGAAACTTGCTGATATCAATCTCAACTTTAGAATCGCTCAAATTACAGGAGATCTTTAGTCCAATCGTTTTCTGTACAAAATCGTGCAGAAACTTTATATCCCGAAAAATGTCGTTCTTCGAACTATTACATACTTGAAAGGAGCTTTCGAGATCTTCTGTTTCGTTAACAATTTTGTGAAAAAATTCATTCAGGTTATGCAGAAGAGTTGTAGACAAAGAGAGTTTGCTCGTGCCATTCAACACTTTGTCACCGTTTTGACGCAACAATTTTGCTAACTCGACAATTTCCTGTGTGCCAGGCATTGTCACTGGATTGTTTGACATCTCTGACATGTTTTAATGTCTTACCAAAAATCTTCATTCCTTCATTCGTTCCTGGTGCTCAATGACACGTCATTCTAGGAGGAATATACAACTTTGAACTTTCTAATGTGTCTAATGTCTAATGTGTCCTATGTCTCATCACTTTTCGTAGCGCCAAACGTCATAGAACGATAGAACCTACTGAATGAGAATGCACAAACAGAAACATTATGTGGGAAATTAATGTTTACGAAACCGAATTTGGGTGTGTTCGGACAATAGTGAATTCTATTCAATATAAAAATCGGAACCAATTGGAGCAAGTGCACTTGTTGTGTTTACAGAAGTACATTTAATTCTCTCTTACGGCAACAAGTTTTGCCCAGAGAATTTCAATTGATTTCAATTGCGGCAACAAAATTCATTTCTCCTACGGCAACAAATTCCTAACCTACACTGACGTATGTACATGCGCAATCTCTGCATGCGCATTGCGTATTGCGTATTGCGTCACTTTAGAATTTTAAATTGCGCGCCAATATCAACCAATCAGATGCCGAGAGCGCAAAGCATAGCAGTTGTTAGATGTTGCCACAATAGAAATAATTTGTTGCCATTTCGAGAGGTACCTGTTGCCGTAGGGGGAGATGTTGCCAAAGAGAAGTTGCCGAAAGAGAGATTTGAGTGTACAGTAACAACAGTAATAAACGTGGCCTGTTGGTTTGTGCTATCTTCCCTCTACGGTTTGTGTTGGTTAAAGTGCAATGTCGTTTGAAAATAGTAGTAAACAATATAAATATTATGCTTTAAAAATGAGGTTCGTTATTTTTTACGTGAAATAATAATTGTCTATTCTATTATTTGCAAAGATTCTACTTTTCTTTCATAGAAATAATATTCAGCACTCCTTTTCAAATAACGCGCGGCCCGCGCGGCTCTTGCGCGTTCTACTACCCAATCCCGAGTTGTCCATCATTAGAGTGGGAGTAACTTCGTACATCCCGATGTACCAAGTTTTCCCCTCGCCAGGATGCTTTGTGCTCCATCCCAATTCCCATGGCTCCATCCCGGCAATTTTTACCTAATATCTTTGTTTTTACATCCATGGGTAAATTGCATAAGGTAAATTTACACGAATATCAATGTGGTTTTACGACAAAATCGTAAAAAGGAGCAAAATCATGTTAAATGTACTATTATTTTTACCTTTTTAGGGTAAAGTTACCACGTTTATCATAATAAATTTTACGTCCCCTGATTCTCGTGGTAATTTTCATCGGGATTTTTTACAGTGTGCTCAAAAATATTGATACCAAATTGATACATTTCCTGATATCCCCGTAAGTGACCGTAAGTCCACGCAAGTGTTCGTGCTCGTGTCCTCGTGATCGTGAGTCGTGAGTACTGACCTGGTACTGACTAGTGTCCTAGTGACAAAGATATCTTTGCTAGTGACTACTGAGTAGTCGTTTGGTACTCGCATCACGAATCGTGATTCGTCAGATTCGTGAGTCGTGACAGTGTGACACTCGTGAACGTGAAGTCATCGTGAAGTCGTGACTCGTGAGTCGTTACAGAGACAGAGGGTCTAGAGGTGTGAGGACGTGAGATGTATATGTATATGTGCATATAATTATTAGCAAAGCATTAAGCAAGGCCTGCATCGAAGCTCATAATCATAAAGATTTCTACTTTGCACGTTATCAAGAGTTATCAACATGGAGCCTGTATCACATCTTATTAAAGTTTCAATTCCTAACTACTTGTCAGGATTACCGATTCCTGACTCGATAGGAGGATGGTTCAGACTTGGAGGTAAGCTATTCTAATTCTAAAATTATTGATTACTTGCATTGTCACGATTATATGCAATTGCAAAATCGTCTGGAATATGGAGTAACGGCCAACGGGGCCCATTCCAATTGTCATCTATAACTTCATTTGTTCGACTGGTTCGACGTTCTATTCTTGAAAACTAAGTTTGACAACAATATTTGATGATTATGTTTTATTTCAGTGAGAGATTGGCTGAGCTTGATTCCACCGACTGCTATGTTAGCCGGGTTAGGCTACATATCTTACAAAGCATTTTGTCCTCTAGCTAGACCAGTAAGTTCATTTTTTTTACTAACATAGAGAACATCTGACGTCATACTTGCTGATGTTTAAGGAATCAATTTAATCATAAATTATTCTAACTCACAGTGTTGTATAATTGGTTAATTAATGTCATTTTTAAATATTTGTTCAATTTTTTGTCATTTAGCCTTGCGGAATGATAAATCCTAAAATTAAAAAAGATTCTAGCAAAGTTGTGGATATTGTCGACATTGAAAATATAGCAGAGAAAGCAGTATTTTGCCGTTGTTGGAGAAGTGAGAATGTAAGTAATTTTAAAATTTTATGGAAAGTACAGATTGCCTTGACAATAATTAGATAGGTATTCAAGGTTTCAAACGTAACTCCGTGAGTAATGGATGTAACAATAAATAATGCAAAAAATATAATTTAAGAGTTTAAATTTAATATACAACCATCACGGTTGTTGGTATCCATAAGTAATACGTAAGAGCTTTTCCGCACTCTTCTTTATTCTGGGGCAAATGATATACTCTTATCTTTCTGAAGATAATGATAGTGTTATTCCCAAATTACGTAATTAGATGTTTCCATTACCGTGACTCGAAAATTGAATTTTCTGGTGTGTTAGTTGAGATATAAGGGATTATTTTTTTTTGAATGCATCTTGGTCCTGATGATTAAATTTAGTTTACACGAACACAGCTTTATTTTAATCCTTTGTTACTTTATTTGAACTCTTTCAGGCCCCTTGATTGTTGCGAAGTGAAATAATCAAATAATCCGTGCACAGTGTTTTTCGAAAGCACCTAAACTTTTGGTAAGACGACCAAAGTTACCTGAACTAACGAAAGAAATTTGAATGGATTCTTCACTCGTCACTATTAACAAAATTTCAACGTTTAGGGTGGCCCTTGGCCCGGGGATATTTTTCCAAGACTTGAGCGGCCACCCTAAATGTTACAAACTTTTTTTGTTACGTGAATGAACTCACCTTAACTTGATGAGATCATCTGCAAAGTTCCTTTTTAGTTTTCAGAGATGGCTCATAAAAGATCAAGCCGTCGAAACGAAGACTTAATGCTCTTGATGGAAGGTGACATATCTGATGTAGATCTTTTGTGCGAGGAGTCTGAAGACGAAAACGACATACTATTACGTCCTAAAGGAGTTATTTTAAATTGTTTTGAAGATCCACTTCCACATTCAACACCAAAAATAGGGCTCAAAATAGAAATAGTGTGTGCAGATAGTGACAGTGACACTGAAGATGACACCGTTCTTTCTAATCGACTACGAGCCAGATCACTGCGTTGGAAATCGCGAGACATAAAAATTTCAAATGTAAACTGCAATATCAGATTTGCAAGACCAGTTACTGATATTCCTCCCCTGCGATATTTTAAGCAGTTCTTCTCAACCGAAATGGTGCATCAGCTATCTACTCAAACAAACATTTATTCTTGGCAAAAATCCGGAAGATCCATCAACGTAACTGACAGAGAAATCGAGCAATTTTTCGGAATTCATATACTAAGTGGTGTGATAAAAGTTCCAGCTTTTAGCAGTTATTGGCGAGACTCTACTCGTTTTTCGATAATAGCAGATGCAATGTCTCAAAATAGATTTTCAGAAATACGACAATATCTACATGTTAATGATAACAGTGAGGTACAACCAAGGGATCATCAGAATTATGACAAACTTTATAAAATCCGTCCTTTTATAGATGCTCTTCGTAAAAATTTGGCAAAGTTAAAAAGCGAGGAGTATAATTCAGTTGATGAGGTGATCATTCCTTTCAAAGGCCACAGTAGTTCTTTGGATCAATATATTCGGAACAGAGCCCACAAGCATCAAAAGGGTCTGAAATGCAGGTATAACTGCTCGTGTGTGGGATTTAAAATGTTCGTAAGATGTGGAAAGAGTGGAATCCTTTATGATTTTGAATTATACCTCGGGAGAGATGTATTACCAAGTACATCTGGTCTTGGCCTTAACGGAGACATTGTTCTTCGTCTTTGTGAAAATTTAGCTGCGAGTACAAACTATAAAGTGTTGCTTGATAGTAAATTTAACTCTCACAGTCTAATCGTGGCTCTTAAAGAAAGAGGGTTGTTATCTTTAGGAACGGTTAGAACATCAAGGTTGCCGGGTTGTGTTTTCAAAAATGATGCAGATCTCAAAAAAGTGAGAAAAGGATCTTATGAGTATCGAACAGAACAATCTACAAATATAATTGCACTAAAATGGTGTGGACCACGTAGACCTGTTTATCTTGCTTCTTCTTATTCTTCAGTTCATCCCTTAGAATCAGTTACAAGTTGGTCATCTTCGAGGAAGAAGTACAAAGATTTCCCAGTTCCTCATCTTTTATTTGAGTATAACGAATCTATAGGTGGAGTAGATCTACATAATATGCTAGTAGAGAAGTACAGAATAGATATAAGGGCAAAGAAATATTATCTGCGTGTCATTTTTAATTTAATTGACACTTGTGTTGTTAATTCCTGGTTGTTATATCGACGTCATTGTGATGCAGGCACTACAAAATGCAAATCGCTTTCGGATTTTCGATCTGAGATTGCTTACAGTTTGTTGCATACACATACTCGATAATAGTTCCAATGGTACATTTTTATTATTATCTGAAATTTCTAGTCAATGTGGGCCTTTAAGTTTTAAAGAAAAGTATTTTTAGGATAAGCTGTGTTCGATGTTGTAACCCTCTAAATTGAAAAACCGAATACCGAAATGATATTATAAATGTGGTAATGAAAGTTCCATTTTTTAATATTGCAGGACTATTAATAATTCATACTTTTGTTTGTTTTTTTACAAATTTAGTGGCCATACTGCGATGGATCTCATGGAAACCACAACAAAGAATATTGTGATAATGTTGGACCTCTTGTTGTTGAACGAAAGCAGAAATGAATATAACCTAGGGCAGAATAGAATAATTGAATTTTGTAACACGTCACAATTACGTGCATGGAATGAGTTCCTCATAATATTCAATACTTAGTATCATAGATGCCCTGAATCGTGTGATTTAATATATATGGTTACCTGTCACCGAGCATTTGAAATATTAGGTTTGAAGGTATTTGTTAATCAATTTTGAGAATAAATGTTTCATTTTATAAATAAATTATTGCTTATATTATACACATACACTTTTTATGAATTTACTGCTGTAGAGGGACTAATTTTTTTCTTTATGCATAAATATATCATTTTACATATTATATCTATTCATCAATATATTAAATTTCTAGATATATCTTTTGTGCATCCCTGCCAGTAGCATTATAAATTTTAGTATCGAAAATCATTCGATCAAATACTTTTTACTTTATAAATGCAATAATATTTTCAGTTTTTCATTGAAATGAAAAGTCGAAAAATAGTTGATAACCTTTATATTTAGCTTTAAATTTAAAACTTCACGACTGATATCTAAAAGTATTTAACCAAATAATTGTAGTACTAGGCGTGGAATAATATCATTGAAATGAAAATATTACCGTAGGCTTGAAAAACTAAGATTTCTTGGCAATAATTTGACAAATCTGTGTTTACTTTGCTCTTATAATTTTGCTGTTATATATACTTTTTTATAATTGGCGCAGCAAAAAAAGTTTGTACTTAGCATTTAATGTCGCAACTCTTATTTCTAACTCATTGACGTAAGAATATAACTTCACTTTTCAACATTTCAATATTTTAATATATTTTAGCATATTATATTATTATATTATATTAATATAAATATAAAATATTTTAAATTAAATTTTAAATTTAAATTTAAAAAAAAATAAAATATTTTAATATAAAACTTTAATTCAATTTTTAACAAAAAATTCAAACAAAAATTCAACAAAAAAAAGTCAGTATTATCAAAATTGACACTAATAAAATAAATGTGTAAAATTGAAACGATCAACAGGAAAGCATAAAAATTATTTTAAAAAGTATATAATTTGGGATAATTATGTATATCTTTGTTCGTTTCATATCTATGTATTCTGGAAAGTAGAAAAAGTGAAATTATAGTTCTTACAAATTTGTAAAATCAAAATTTTTGCGAAAAGTTATATTTATTGGGGTTGAAATCATCGGAGTTATTTTTTTCTCAGATCTACCACTTCCACGTTAGCCATTGGGTCCAGTTTACAATGTGTCGCTTTCTGTAAGAAGTAAAAAATAACATGAAAAGTTATTTTAAAGTGATTTTAAGGGATTTTAATATTCCTCATGGAATTTTAAAGGCTTTTATAAGATTTTAAAAAAATTTTGTGGAATTTAAAGAAGTTTTCAAAAATGTTAAGAGATTTGATTATAAATATTCTTTTGATTTTGAGTCTAATGGGTTTAAAAAGTCTAAAATGACCTTTTTTTTTGTTTAAACTTATAAAATTTATTATGCAAATTTAAAAAAATTTTAAGATGAAGTTGTATATAGAAAGTACTCACTGTGTAAAGTGGTATGTCAGTCGGATGGGGATGAAATCCACTTTCTCTGCAATTTGCGATAAAATTCAGTCCATATTCAGGAGTGAGAACAAAAAACCCGGTTCTGAAATTAAGAAAGTTTTTTAAGTTCAATATATGGTAATCAATCTTTAAAATTAAAATCTTTATACCTACTCATCATATTTAGGTGAACAAACGATGGCTATCGCTTCGGCCATCATAAGTTGGTAAGCGCAATGTGTATGAAGATCCACACTCGATAGAAACGCAGTTTGTGTAGGATGAGTCTGAAAAAAGGTATACATAATAATGAAATTGTATTCGAGGGTAATTATGATTAATTGAGGAATCACTTTTATTACAAGAGCTTACATGAATCCAGCCCAGAGTAATAAGATTGTATTGATCTTGGTAATCAAAAATATCTTCTTCGTTGTGAGTAACGCAGGAATCAGGAGATCCAGTTTGTTTTGGAATCAACAAATGTGTGACTAGCAACTTATTTCTTTCTAATTTTCCTGCTAAAACTCCACAGGTTTCTTTTTTACTCATTGTATTTGGTGCAGCAAGTCTCAAGAAGCCGTTCATCAATTCTGTTGGCAGGATCAAATCACGCAAACCGAGTTTATCATCCTGAATATGAGGTTTCGTCGAACGATCGACAGATGGTATTTTTCTGTGGGAGGAAATATTAATTGACAATTATTTGAAAAGAAACAAAGAGGAATTGTATTAAAGGATAAAGTTTAAAGAAAAGTGACTTGTCTTCTGGGGGAAGTTTGATGTCCAATCGGGGACTTGTAGGAGTTGGAGTAATGTTTTTTGGTTGCGTGTCATCTATAGTTAGAGCACCAGCACTAATTGCTATATTCGGTTTTGTAGTTGCTTCTATTTTCTTCTTATTTTCTTCTTCCTTTAACCTAAGGGAGAATAGATAACTACGATATATTTTTCTTACAGATCTGATTTTGAAAATTAATAGATTACCTTTGCTGCTCTTCTCGTTTAACTCTTTCTCTTTCAATTCTTTCTCTTTCCTTGGCATCTTCCAAATATTTGGCTAATTCGGCTCTATACTGATCCAATATTTGTTTCTTAAGGTCTTCCGTTATTGGTAAAATTTTGCGAAGAGTTTGCTGACTCCAGCTTTTTTCCTTTGCTGAAACAGTATTGTATTTAGGGTGTTCTCGAATTTTTTCCAGGAATATCCTAAAAATTGTATATTAAGTATATTAATTGTGAGGAGTATAAGACAATATTAAGAAAAAGAATTTTATAAATTAACAGAGCTGAAATTACTTACGTCAAGAACTTCAAATAAAGTGTGTAAGCTCGTTCCAAATTGCCTTCATACATATAAACATTTGCTTGCCTAATCATTTCCACTCCAGATCTGTAATATCTGCAAGATTTTAAATACGCAATTAGTAAATAGTAAATTCGGAATATTAAAATATCAATTAACCAATAAAAATTATTTCAACTACTTGAACCTTCGAAACTTTAAGCAGATGAATATACTCAATACGTATAAATATTCTGTGCATGTAATTAGGCCTTGAATCAGTGTAACTCATTGTATTCAATATATACCTTCTAGGTGGAGTATTATGATCCACTTCAACTGCTGTACTTTCCGAAAGCGCTTTTAAGCGCTGTTCTGGATCAAATAGCCCCACATCTTTCTGGGATGAATATTTCAAATTTTTTGTATCCTGTTTATTCATGGAGAAGCAAGTAGGTTAGGTACTGGAAATTCCATAAACTACAATTTGCAATTTCAATTTTCATGTCGCATTTGCACCACTTTTCTACTAAAGAGTCGCAACATTGGTGCATAGAATGGATAATTGTGACACATGAAATTTTTTTAAGTATAAATTAATTGTCAAAGTTACGTCACAATTGTTCACATTAGAAAACTGACTGCAACTGAGTAACTGACTGATTCCTGACTGAACCTATACAACAATTTACAAATGCATACATAAATGCGGCAATGATATCAAATGATATTACTTTTACTCTGTTTTACTTAAAGAGTGCAAGTGCAAGAGAGTGAGAGACTGAGAGCAACTGAGAGATTGTGTCGATTGTGAGGATTGTGAGTCAAAGTTCAAACCTGGCCTAGAGCAACCTAGACTCTAGAGATCCTAAGGAGAGTTGAGATTTGGTTGAGACAATGTATGCCATCTTTTTGATTGGTGTAGACGAATCGGAATTGGAAATCAGTGAAATGCGCGCGTTTTTCAAATCAAATTTTTAATTTATTTATTGCAATTATACAAAAAGACATTTAAAAAATTATTTAAATATTGTAAATTAGTATAAGTGAAGTAATGCTTAAAGAAATATTTATTTTTAAACATTTTTTAAAATAGTATTATTTGTTTGAATAGCATCATCTCTTAAGTCTATTTTCATTGTCCACTGTTATCTATATCTCAGGCGAAAAGTGCATCTTTAGTTAAGTTAATTGAAAATAAATTTGGCTTATAATATTATTTATATTCTAATATTCTATAGATTTTACCACACAAACCCGTGACGGTGCACTTGGTATCCAATCTTGACGACTAATATTTCTCAGCCACAATTCACGAAGCTTTTCATTTTTTGGAAAAGCTTTCGCTTTTTCAACATTTCTTGCAGTGTAAAATGCAGCAAGTCATCATAATTTATGTTTTATATCAATTTTAATAAATGGTAAACTTTGCGAAAATGTACACAGTTAACACATACACAATTATTAATGTAACCTTAAATACTTAATGACATAAACGTCATATTCGATTCAAAATGATAAACCCGATAAACTATAATTTGAATTTTGGCGCCCTTGCAACAACTTCCGATTCCGGTTCGTCCGAAGCACAGTGGAAGGGGTAAGCTGTCTCCAGCTGTCTCAACTCTCCTTTTAGGATCTCTAACCGCTCTAACCTGGCCAAACCGTAGAGCGAGCAAACAAAGTAGGGGAACCAATGCCGGCTTTAAGTTTAGTGGGCCCCTCGGCACTAATAGTATGAGTTGTAAGAGTGTTAGCTGCATGGCTAATATAAACCATATTTTAATTTCTCGTAAGTGTTTCACATAATAAATCAGTTTTGAAATTTATTAATTGTGTTTTTTAAGTTCAAAAAATGTATTTTTTTTATCTGATATTCCCAGAAATCAGGACCGGATTTATGTTAGGGATCGTCGGGGTCCCCACATTTGGGGGGCCCCTACTCCACACTACAAACAAAATTTTTAAATAACAGAATTTATTTGTCACCCCTAAAGGGCTCCCACATTTTAACCTGCCCTGGCAGAAATTTTCGTAAATAAAAATAGATACTTAAATTTGGCTTATTTGACCTTTATTTATTCGGTTATACATGTAAAATTAAAAGCAAGTTAAAATGTTAAAATATATATAATTAAAATATAAAATGTTAAAAAGTTTTAAACAAAATGCATACAAAAATGTAATAACAGAATATACTGATATACAAGATAAAATTTACGAAACGTATAAGGAAGCTCAAAAATAATTTCTTCATCAGTTAGGATTGTGCTTTAAGTTTCTTTTGTACATAGTACCCAAAGTTCTTGCACCAACTAGGTTGATTTCATCAAAGCCAAATTTCTCCATGTCTCTTCTGCAAAGTTGATACCATGTAGCGACGTTATCATATCGCCCTATGTCGAAACCAAATGCCTGAAATTAATGAAATTGTGTGTTAATCAAGTACTTGATTAACACACAATTACGAATTATAATTAACAAATACATTTAATTATTTATTGAAATATACCTCGGCAGTACTGACAGTAGGTACAATACTAAAATCAGCAACAGTAATAGAATCCCCAGCAACGAATCTGCTGTCTTGAAGAAAAACATTCAGAACTTCAAATGATTTTTCCAAAGATTGAATATCTTCTTCATGAGGTTTCTCTGCGCCTCCAAACATAACTACAAACTGCAGATTTAACATAAATAACTTGTAAATATTTATTTAGGTATAATATTTTTTTAACATAATTGTTTAATTATACTTACGTAGGTATTGACTACATTTTGATACAAAGTTCCAGCATCAAAATACAATCTCTGGTCAACAAGACCCTTTTTTCGTGGATTTTTTGGATAAAGAGCATCATTCTTGGCATATTTACTAACCAGATATATCATCATCGCCCGACTGAATTAAATTATTTAATATTTAGTTAATCAATACTTCACGTATATAATTAATTAATGAAATGTGTCGGCGCACAAAATAACATTTAAATTAACCACAATTAATATGCCCTTATTATTTTTTTTCATTGATTTAATTCACCTAAACCTCTAGATTCACCCTCAAAATCAACCCCTACGCACAAAAAAATCATTAAAAATCCTCAAACTTCGAAACCTAATATTTTATGGTTTCAAATGGGTCCATTTAATGCCCAAAGAGGCCAAAAACAGTTTCATTCACCTAACTCCCTATGTTCACCCTCAAAATCAACCCTTATGCACAAGAAAAGTCACTAAACATTTTTTTTACTTAGGGGATGATTTTTGGGGTAAACCTAGAGGGTTAGGTGGATGAAACTATTTTTGGCTTCTTGTTACATTAAATGGAGCCATTTAAAAGAATACAATTTTAGGTCTCTTTAATTTAAGGGGATTAAAATGATTTTTTTATACTTAAGGGATGATTTTGGGGGTGAACCTAGATGGTTAGGTGGATAAACCTATTTTGGGCTTCTTTGTACATTAATTGAACAATTTAAAAAAATATATAAAATTTTATGTCCCGAATTAAGGGGATTTATGATATTTTTTGTGCTTAGGGGTTGATTTTGAGGGTGAACCTAGAGGTTTAGGCGGATGAAACATTTTTTGGCCTCCTTCAACATTAAGTGGAACCGTTTAAAAAATATAACATTAGGTCTCGAAGTTGAGAGATTTTTAATGATTTTATTGTTCAAAGGGGTTGATTTTGGGGGTGAACCTATAAGATTAGGTGGATGAAACTATTTTCGGTTTCTTTGGACATTAAATAAACCCATTTGAATAAATAAAATGGTAGGTCTCGAAGTTTTTATGGCTATTAATTAAATAAATGTATGATTGCATTATTTAAATATCAATAATGTAGCAATCACAAACCTCTCCCATAAAATAAAGCCGTCATCGTTTAATGTTGGAATCGTATGTTGCGGATTCATCTGTATAAAATGATATAAGTAAATTAATGGATATAC